>JAGFNQ010002542.1:111985-257336 GCA_024364735.1 Boesenbergia rotunda
GGCGAGCCCTCTGGTCAAGGCTGATCTCTGCTTCTTCGGGATCACCTTTGACTGGGGCGCCCGACGCGCGCGGGGCGCCCGGGTTGACCGGTCAAGGCTTCATCTTCTTCGCGAGGGTGAGCTGCTGCAGCTGCCAGTGGCGTGGCACAGTGGGCGCCCGCGACTCGCGGGGCGCCCGACGCGCGCAGGGCACCCGAAACATCCGGGGCGCCCCCAAATGTGCTGCTGTCGGGGCGTTTACTTGCTCTGCTGACTTTGGGTTGACTCTGGGGCGCCCGAAACATCCGGGGCGCCCTGCTCAGTTACTGCCTCACTCCTTTGAGGCTCTCTGAGCTGCAAAAACACAGTCCTTCGGTCCTGCATCCAGGGTTAGTCCAAAACAGCAATTAATAAGTTAATTTTACACAGCCTTTGCTGTCTTGGTTCTGACTTTGGGTCTCCAAAATGGAGCCCTAGGTCGAACCGACGCCTAATGTTCCCTCTAGGGGAACGCGTCCTCACCTACTCCTCTCGGGAGAGTTTACCTGATGCCAACCGGATCCTCCAGTTGGACTTTTGCCCGGCAGTCCTTCGCCAGGTCTTGAGTTGCCAAGCTTCCCTTCGCTTGGTGCCTAGCAGCCCTTCGCTAGGTCTTTTCTTCTGCCACCCCTTCGCCAGTGCCTAGCATTCCTTCGCTAGGGCTTGTCCATTCTGGCAGTCCTTCGCCAGAGCCTAGCAGCCCTTTGCTAGGGCTTTTCCTGTCTGGCAGTCCTTCGCCAGTGCCTAGCATTCCTTCGCTAGGGCTTTTCCTGTACACTCAAGAAACTTGTTAGACAACGACTAACCCTTAACTTTTGAACCCTTTTGTCAATATCAAAACATAGGTTTGACTTGGGTGCATACTGCACCAACAAAATCTGCCAATGTCACATGACGTGAGTCTTTCGAAGACTCAAGGTCCCTCTTCTAGAGAGGAGAGAGACCGCATGAGCAAGATCCCTTATGCCTCAGCCATAGGATCTATCATGTATGCCATGTTATGTACTCGTCCTGATGTCTCGTATGCTTTGAGCATGACGAGCAGGTACCAGTCAGATCCAGGTGAACGTCACTGGATAGCGGTCAAGAATATCCTTAAGTACTTGAGAAGGACTAAGGAATATTTTTTGATATTTGGAGGCGATGAGCATCTAGTTGTAAAGGGTTACACTGATGCCAGCTTCCAAACCGACCAGGATGATTACAGATCGCAGTCAGGGTTCGTGTTTTGCTTGAATGGCGGAGCTGTGAGCTGGAAGAGTTCGAAGCAGGACACAGTTGCAGATTCTACAACAGAAGCTGAGTATATTGCTGCATCAGAGGCAGCAAAGGAGGCAGTTTGGATCCGCAAGTTCATCACTGAGCTTGGGGTGGTTCCTAGCATATCTGATCCCGTAGAGCTCTATTGTGACAACAATGGAGCTATTGCGCAGGCTAAGGAACCTCGCTCACACCAGCGGACCAAACACATACTACGGCGATTCCATCTCATTCGAGAGATCATCGATCGAGGAGATGTGAAGATTTGCAGAGTACCCACAGAGGCTAACATCGCAGATCCCTTGACCAAGGCTTTGGCACAGATGAAGCATGATGGTCACACTAGGTCATTGGGTATTAGATACTACAGCGATTGGCACTAGTGCTAGTGGGAGATTGTTAGTGAGAGCCCTAGAGCCAATCATATGATGATTACTTTTTGGACTCATTGTATCATATTCTTGTATATATATTTCTTATATATAAAGGCATTTCTTATGGTTATTGTACTTATGTGTATTGGTGCCAAATAACTTAGTATAATAACGTCCTTGAGTAGAAGGTTCTTATCTATATCAATCGATTAGTTGAATCGATAGTGAGATGATATAGAGAACACTACTTTTAATTATTCCTAGTCAAGTATTAACATTCAAGGACAATGTTAATGCATAGAGACTAGCATGTAGGTCAACATGATGACTTGATCTCACAAGTCATGGATATGAGATATCAAGTTGACACATGGGTATATATTAGGGAATGTATACTGAATGGCCCGCCATGAGAAAGTATCATGGATCGTTATATGAGTGTCATATACTTTCTTATGTGACTATTAGTATGACTATTAGTCCTTAGACCTGAAGTCACCATAGTTCCCTACATAAGGAGTTATGTACTTTGGTTTCGTCAAACGTCACCCGTAACTGGGTGGACTATAAAGGCGATTACTGGGTATGTAACAAATTATGCGGAGGGATGTGAGTGATGTAGATGGGATCTATCCCTCCAATATGACGGGAGAGATATCATAGTCTTGATAGAGTGAGATCACTAAGTGCATGGTCATGCCCAAATAAGGCAATATGAGATATTGAGCTTATTTGATTATAGTGAGTCTACTTGGAGTTCAAGACACATAGATTGATTGGAGGATGACACGGTCTATGCTTCATAGAAGATCAATCTAGATATCGAGGATAGAAGGACGTTGTCACATATTGTGATGGTCACAATTATTAGTCACAATGGTGATGTTGGATCTCGACATTCTTGTAACTTGGGTAGCAATGATGTGTTGCTAGATACCTCTCATTGCTTATGTCCTTAAATAGGTTTAAGGGCATTGCCAACGTTACAAGAACCTATAGGGTCACACACATAGAGCAATAGATGGAGAATAAGTCCATATGATGGACCGAGAGTAATGAAGTCAAAGTTTGACTTTGGCTAAATATGGAAAGTCCATAAAAGGCAAGTTTGACTTGACTCAAATTAGACAACTTGAGTTGGACTCGAGTTTGATCCAAGTGTTGGATGAATCTAATCATGGGAGAATAATGAAGTCAAAGTTTGACTTTGGCTAAATATGGAAAGTCCATAAAAGGCAAGTTTGACTTGACTCAAATTAGACAACTTGAGTTGGACTCGAGTTTGATCCAAGTATTGGATGAATCTAATCATGGGAGAATAATGAAGTCAAAGTTTGACTTTGGCTAAATATGGAAAGTCCATAAGAGGCAAGTTTGACTTGACTCAAGCCACATCACCTTGACTTGACCAAGTGATGACTTGGCATCATCATCAAGGCTAAGTAACCTCCCCATTTGAATTTTGAATTCAAATAAGGGGGTTATGGAAGGTGGTGGCCGGCCACTTAATGGTCAATAATGACCATTAAGTGGCCTGCTACTTATACACACAAAATGAGTTTTTCTTGTGTGTGATTGATTCTTCTCCTAATGAGTTTTCGGTTTTGGCTCTCCCTCTCCTCTCATCTTGCCGAGACCCAATCAAGTGCTAGCACACTTTTGGGCTCTCCTCTCCACTCTCTTGCTTGTGTGGATACTTCTAGAGGGTTGCTACTTTGCATCCTTGAGATCCGACACCAACCGAGGAGCGAGCGGGAATTGCGGGGCACGCATCGAAGGTAGTTTTTTCTCTTCTCTAATAGATCTAGGTCGTAGATCGGTTTTGAAGCATGTAAACGAGCACTCGTAAATTTTTGAAATGGTTTTCTTCGCTCGGATCCTTTCTATTGGGGCTTTCGGGGTTTCCGCGACGCGAAAGAGCGGTTTTCGCGGCCCGAAAAACCCTACACCAAGCATATGACCGGTAATAGATCCTTATTCACTACCCTTCAAAGAAAAGTAGAGGTAATGTTTCCTTTGGTAACAATGGTAGTCTTAAGGATGTAGGGATAGGAGTCATTCAAATATCCGAATGTCTTAGAATTAAAAATGTCCTTCTAGTCAAGGGGATGACATTTAATCTCCTAAGTGTCAGTCAATTGTGTGATGCGGGTTACACAATTGATTTTTATTCAAGTCAATGTCTAGTTAGACAAAATGACACACTTGACACGGTACTAGTAGGCACAAGGGTAGATAACATTTATCAAGTTTCTTTTAAAAGTGCTATTAATGCTTCTGTTAAGTGTTTCATGTCAAGAGAAGATGAGTCCACCCTTTGGCACCGGAGATTGGCACACGTGAATATGAAGAACATCCGGAAGTTGGCCAACAAGGGACTAGTTCGTGGCTTACCAAGTATCAAGTACGAAAAGGAAAAGCTTTGTGATGAATGTCAAATGGGTATGCAAACGAAATCTTCACACAAAGGTAAAAGCGTTGTAAGTACTTCTACCGCTTTGGATTTACTACACATGGACTTATTTGATTGTAGTACAATTATATCTTTAAATGGTAGTAGATATTATCTTGTGATCATTGATGATTTTACTAGATATACTTGGACCTATTTTCTAAAATATAAGGATCAAACCCTAAATGTTTTTATTTCATTTTGTAGAAGAATTGAAAATGAAAAATCAACAACAATTAAAACAATTAGGAGTGATCATGGAGGAGAATTTCAAAACCAACAATTTTTAGAATTTTGTCAAGAAAAAGGTTATAGACACGAGTTCTCCACTCCTAGAACACCACAGCAAAATGGTTTTGTAGAGAGGAAGAACCGAGTCTTACAAGAGGCTGCATGAAGCATGCTCAATGAGTACTCTTTACCAAGTTACTTATGGGTTGAAGCTGTGAACACAGCTTGCTACGTTTAAAATCGAGTCCTCATACATAGATTTCTAGGAAAGACTCCTCACAAACTTTGGTTTGGAAAACCACATACAGTTAAACATCTAAGGGTGTTTGGTTGTAAGGTGTTTATTCTAAACACCAAGGACCATCTTGAAAAGTTCACAGCAAAAGCTGATGAAGGGATACTGGTCGGGTACTCCCTCGTCATCAAAGATTACCGAGTCTATAACAAGAAGTCTAGATTGTTGGAACTTGGATGGCTAAAGAGGGGGGGGGTGAATATAGCCAGACACCCAAAATCGATTTCACTTAACAGATTTCTGCACTTAGGGATCATCTCAAATTCACTCTCCATGTGTCCAATAAATTCATTCAAATAGCCCTTGTTGTTGTAGCCACAAATTATGTCATCGACATATACTTGGTCTACAAATATATTGGCACCATCTCTTCGTAGAAATAGTGTAGGGTCTATTTGTCCTCTCACAAAGCCTTTTTTAATGAGAAATGTCGACAACCACTCATACCAAGCACGAGGTGCTTGTTTAAGGCCATAAAGCGCCTTCTTGAGCTTGAACACGTGGTTTGGAAATTCGGAATTCTCAAACCCCGGAGGTTGTTCGACATAGACCTCTTCTCTTATGAAACCATTTAGGAAGGTCGATTTGATATCCATTTGATATAGTTTGAAGCCTCTATGTGCTGCAAATGCAAGCATCAATCTGATGGACTCTAATCGTGCCACGGGAGCATAGGTCTCATCGTAATCCAGGCCTTCAACTTGACTATAGCCCTTGGCTACCAAGCGTGTCTTGTTTCTTACGATTTCTCCCTTATAGTTCAATTTGTTTTTGAAGACCCATTTGGTTCCAATAATGGTGGTCTTCTTAGGTCTAGGGACTAAGTCCCAAACTTAGCTTCTCTCGAATTGACCTAATTCGTCTTGCATGACAATAATCCAATCGGGATCATGCAATGCCTCGTCAATTTTTCTAGGTTCAATTTCTGAAATCAAGGCATCCTCATTAGCCTCGTTCCTAAAGAATGATCTAGTTCTAACCCTTGGTGGATATCTCCAACAATTTGGTCTTGGGGATGACTAGAGGCTAACCTAGTTTGCCTTGGTGTTGGAGGTGCTTCTTGGATGGTGTCACTAGACATATGCTCAGCCTCAGGATCCAACTGGTCTATGTGTTGTCTAGGCTCACCGTCATCAGATTCATCAGCACCATCTACAACACTCGGACCTCCATCCAAACCTAATTTCCTAAGTTCGAATTGAACTCCTTCTTCATCTTCTGACTGATCAATTGCTTTTAAAATTTCTTCAAAAATAACATCAGAAGACTCTTCAACTAATCTATGTTGATGCAGTCTGACCCTAATTGTTGTTTTGGTGTTGACACTGATTTTAGTTTAGGTTGATGAGATGATTGGGATTAAGTCCTGGTCGTGGACTAGGCATACCAGTGGGACTAGGTTTGATGAAAGCCTGTCTTGGAGGGTCAGGTCCTAGCTTGAGAAGCTAGGTGGATGAAATCCTAACTTGGAGGGTTAGGTGTGAGAAACTCCTAGCTTGGAGAGCTAGGTGTGAAAATTCCTAACCTGGAGGGTTAGGTGTGGAAAAGTCCTAGCTTGGAGGGCTAGGTGTGAAAATTCCTAACCTGGACGGTTAGGTGTGGAAAAGTCCTAGCTTGGAGGGCTAGGTGTGGAAAAGTCCTAGCTTGGAGGGCTAGGTGTGAAAATTCCTAACCTGAAGGGTTAGGTGTGGAAAAGTCCTAGCTTGGAGGGCTAGGTGTGAAAATTCCTAACTCGGAGGGTTAGGTGATGAAACCCTGGCTTGGAGGGCCAGGTCCTAGCTTGGAGGGCTAGGTTGGATGAAATCCCGGCTTGGAGGGTCAGGTCCTAGCTTGGAGGGCTAGGTTGAAGTCCCGGTGAGTGAGACTGGGCACGGTGTCTTGGTCCGGGGGACTAAGAACGAGTCAGAGAAGGGCTGGAGGCTTGTTCTCGTGACTTAGAGGAGATTTAACCTTGCCTGGATCGGTATGGTGACCGATCAAGAAAGTTGGCACGGTGTTCCCTCGTGGATCGGTCTGGTGACCAATCCAGCGATGACTGATCGGTCTGTTGACCGATCAGGGAGCACACAGTGACCTTGTTGGGCTACTGATCGACTCCTGATCGGTCTAGTGACCGATCAGGGAGCATACAGTTCACTTACTGCTTGGCTCCTGATCAGTCTGGTGACCGATCAGGGAGCATATAGTGGGTTTTGGGAACCTTACTACTTGGCTTCTGATCGGTCTGGTGACTGATCAGAGATACTGTTCAGATCGTTCTGGTGAACGATCAATTGTCGCGGAGTTCTCCTTATAACTGATCAGGCTGGAGCCTGATCGGTCGGAGAGCTTCCTGATCAATCTGCTGACCGATCAGGGCACAGCCTGATCGGTCTGGTGACCGATCAGGCCCTTGTGGCTGCAAAAGCTGGGAATCCCAGCAAAGCTGTGGATCGGTCCGGTGACCGATCACTTTAATTCAAACGCGTTGTCAGACGCTCTGATCACGTCTGATCACATCTGATTTCTCTGCTCTTTACTTCTGATTGTTTGATTCTCTATTGATTTGCTGCCCTAATGAGCTGCTAAGTGTGCAGGTGACTCATGGATCATCCAAGGGGAGTCAAACGAAGGCTTTCACTACATTAGGTTTGGTAGGGATCCATATCAGGTTGCAACGGATGCTGGCGCTGTTGGAGCTGCTGACTGGGGCTCATCTGAGGGAAGCTCAGGGAGTCCAGGAGAGCTCAGTGGTAGGTGGGCAGTTGCAGTTGAGCAGCTGGGAGCTGCAGAGAGATGGTTGTGACCTGGCGATCAGTGGGAGAGGCTTAAGGGCTTGGTAGCGATGAAGCCTCGAAAAGGGCAGTTGATCACTTCTCTGGTTCTTGCGACAAGCTGCTTCTCCATCTATTGTGCATCACTTTGAAGCAGCTGAAGCTTTAAGCGACATTGCATACTTGAGCGCCTGGAAGAAGAAACAAGGAGCTTGGCGAGTCCATCAGCAAGAAGACACGAAGAAGGGAGTTCTTGCGTGAGATCTGTGCTGAGTGGAGCTCGGTGAGGAGTTCGCTTGTGTTCTTACAGTCCTAAGTGCTCTGTAAGCTTCTCTTGTGGTTCTTGTGCTTATTTCCATTATTCTATTAAACCCGCTGTGGAGAGGTTACTCCACCGAGAAGGAGGTTACATTTGATATCCGGATTTTCGGGGCTTGATCTGCCGACGATCAAGGGATCGCCCACCTTAAGGGCACGCCAAGGAGTAGGGGCAAGCACTACTAGAAAAAATGCATTCAACAACAGTGAATCACTGTTGTCGTATGCCAAATACCACTGTTGTTAAAGGCCATGTTGTTAAAGGGGGGGTCTACGACAACAGTGAATCACTGTTGTCGTTTGGTCTACGACAACAGTTTGACAACAGTTTTCCACTGTTGTCGTATATCACATTCGACAACATTTTGACAACAGTTTTTCACTGTTGTCTTTTATTATATTCGACAACAAATTTTATAACCGTTGTCGTATATCAATAACAACAGTTTATCACTGTTGTCGTTTAGGGTTTTCACTGTTGTCGTTTAGATGAGTTTTAACAACGGTGTTTAACTGTTGTCGTATACCGAATTCACCGTTGTCTTTTATTATATTCGACAACAGTTTATGACTGTGTTGTCGTTTATCAATGACAACAGTGATATTTCCATTATATTTTCAATTAAAAGGCAATAATTTAACCTCGAAACAAAAACTATATATATCAAACATCATCAACGTATTTACAATAAAGATCCACCACAACCCTTTTACAGACGAAACCACAAAAGTATCTTCTGTCCAAAAACCTTTCTACAGACGAAACCACTAAAGTATCTTCTGACCCAAATTACAAGAGTTCAAATTATATATAATTCTGACCCAACTAAACTTACAATGAAGTTCAAATCACAAAAATTATAGCTTGGAAGGTCAGATTAATAGTCTTCGAACATGATCACGAACAAGTCCCTGCAGCTGGCAAAAAGAGAACAAACACTCTAATTAGTTATTCTATTAAATGCATATGGCCAATAAAAAATGATCCATGAAGATATGTATCAACAAACAACAAAAATAACAAACTAACAAACAAAAAAGATATGCAAAGTCTTATACTATTGGCGTTATTAGTGTTACTCACAAATTTAATAAACACTGTTGGACATCATTAGTGTTACTCACAAGTTTGTTTTCTGCTACTTCCTTCATCAGATTAACTCCATTAGTAGCAAATCCATGGCTTTCTGATTGGTTCGCATGGTACGCTTTACCATCCTTCCTAATGAGACTGTAAGTGTATGCCCAGATGTGGAACCCTCCAAGCTGCATTATGATACCGTTTAGAGAGCCACAAGTAATGCAAGAACAGATAATGTCATTGTCCATGTAAAGTATTATTACTGAACAAGAAAAACTTATTCCAGTAGCCACTGAAAGGAATCTTATATGTGCATATATATTTATTTATCTTCTTTAATTTGAGTTGAGTGTCAATGGTTTTGTTTCAGTACCTAAGCCACTAGGTACCCAACAAATATTCTACAAAAGAGTGAAGAAACATATATACAGTAGCCATGGAGTATAGCAGAGAAGTATTACATACATACAACAGAGAAATATTTAAAGCTTCTGGAGTATGTATACATACCATCGGTAAAGCAGTTTCAAGCATGCCATCGGTAAAGCACTAAAAACAACAGTTTCAAGAAGTTTCAACCAACTAAAAGAGGCCAGTCAAATTAGGAATATGATATGAGATCTTGATATTAAGTTTCAAGCAACTAAAAGAGGCAATAAAAATAGCAATTTCAAGCAACTAAAAGCAGTTTCAAATAGAGGTCAGTCAAATTAGTACGTGAACAAGTCAAATGATCATATATAAAGCACTAAAAATAGCAGTTTCAAGCATGCCATCGGTAAAGCAGTTTCAAGCATGTCATCGGTAAAGCAGAGGCCAGTTTCAAGAAGTTTCAAGCTGAGCTTCGGTAAGGTAAAGCAGTTTCAAGCATGCCATCGGTAAAGTACTAAAAACAGCAGTTTCAAAATATGAAAAAGTTGTTTCAAACACTAAAAGACTCAAGCACTAAAAACAACAGTTTCAAGAAGTTTCAAGGAACTAAAAGAGGCTAGTCAAATTAGGAATATGATCTAAGATCTTGATATTAAGTTTCAAGCAACTAAAAGAGGCCACTAAAAGAGGCACTAAAAACAGCAGTTTCAAGCAACTAAAAGTAGTTTCAAGCACTAAAAAATAGAGGCCAGTCAAATTAGTATGTGAACAAATTCGTGACCTTCAAATGAACCATAGGGAGCCCAAGAGGAGTTGCCCATCAAACAGGTTCATTCTCAGAAGCAATGACCTGTTAAAAGAACAATACAAATGCTCTGGTAAAATTTCTCCTCTTTCCTTCTACATAGTCAAGATAAGCTCTAAGCCACAAATCTTGAATTGTACCCCAAAAGGCAAGCCTGAGTTAAAAAGCCAATTTCATAGCCAAAAGATAAAATAAGCAAAACCATAAACAGTTGATGAAATTAGAAAGAGACCTTGGCACAATCTCCCAACCATTTCATAATACTCCTTGCAGCTTGGAACATCTCACCAAGAGCATCAAAAGTCACCTTCAATTTGCAAAAAAAAAAAGTAGAATAAGTATTATTCTAGTTACAGTAGATTTAAAATAAACTCAAAATGATTTGTGTCATATTATCTACTCTAGCCGCATAGCAAGATGCTCTGAAGAGAAGCTTGTCATCTTTAATCACTGCCTTTTCTTCGAGCCTCCTCTTGATCTATTCACGAGCACCAACATACGTCACGTCATAAATGGATGCCATTACAGTCTGCTTAACAAGCTTACGATCCACCTGAAAGCTACGAAGGATGAATAATGTTCAATTGTATACACTAGGAAACAACTTTACTAGCACTCATTATGGGAGGTTATTTTTGACAGTTTTCAACTAACCTGATTAACTAGGATTTTAGCCAGCAAAGCAGCAGGTACAATGTTGGGATCTTTCTCAGAGTCTTTTTGCATTATTTCTAGAACCCTAAAATTTTGCAAAAATGAGAAATGAATTAGATTCCCTATTACAACTTTAATTTAAGCAAGTTAGTAATGTAAATATCAAAATCCATTAGTTGCCGAGTAAGATAATCAAACCAAAAAAATATCTAGAACCTTTCCATAGGCTTAGTTTGTCAATGAAAGATATCATTGGAAGTTGACAACTAAATCTTACCATAAAATTTTGGCTTTTAACAAATTTAGTCTGAAGTTCCATAGGGTAGGAAAGAGGAGGAGATCCCGATGAAGTCTCACCACCGCGGCGACACATGAGGGAGAGGAAGAGGATCACATGTGGAGAAGGTGTCGACGACGATGAGGGAAAGGAGAAAGAGATGTCAGCGGTTCCTTCGATTGCGCGATGAGGCACGCGATGAAGGGCTCGGCGTCAAGGAGAGATGAAGCGCAGCTTTGGGGACTTCGAACCTAGTGACCATCGCCCGCCGGAGATCAGAAGGCGCCGACGAAAGGCGGCGCAGCGCGATCGCGAGGAAGGGCTACGGCGTCGAGCGGAGAGGGGAGGAGAAAGGAATCGGGCGCGTGAGGTTTAGGGCATGGGAGAGAGATTATTATCGATATATATAATTAAAATTTTTTCTTTTATATATTTATATATATTCCAAAAATCTAATTTTCTCTTAAATAATTCAAAACCAACCCATTAGTTTTATTTTAATTGATACAAACTTATTACTTCGGTATACAAACTTATGAATTTTATTTTGTAACTTAATACTTCATCGAATATTTATTATGAAGTAAAACATAAATAAAATTGGTTGCAAGACCAACAATTTTTAAACTATGAAGTCTAAAATTGAATTTACTTCATCAAATTTATTACTGAAGTTGATAGTATATATTACTTCATTAAAAGAAATCACCGAAGTAATCTGTGGCGAAGTATATGTTTGATTTTCACATAGTGTGCAGTTGGATATCTACCGTTGATTTTGTTTATTGCTTGAACAACACAACAATACAACAACAACAGTTTAATATAACTGTTGTCTATTGTCATAATAGACAACAGTTTATCACATCAGTTGTTGTAAATCCCGCCTATAGACAATAGTTATTTTATAACTGTTGTCGTTGAGTATACATATGGCAACATTTTGTTATTACTGTTGTCTTTTTACGTATACAGACCAACAACAACAACGGTTAATACTAAAACTGTTGTTAAATTGACATAAGACAACACTTTATCAAAAAACCGTTGTTGATTATGTGTTGTTGAATGCAAAAATTCTAGTAGTGTGAGTCTAGTAGAAGAATTGACTTTCTTCCTTGGACTTGAAATCAAATAAACTCGAGATGGAATCCATGTGCACCAATCAAAATACACTCAAGAGATGCTTCAAAAATTTAACATGAGCGATTCTAAAGAGGTAACCACTCCCATGGCGACAAACACACGATTAGACAATGATGAGAGTGGTAAGCCTGTTGATCTAACTCAATATCGGAGCATGATAGGTAGTTTGCTATACCTTACAGCTAGTCGACCTGATATTCTTTTTGCTGTGGGTATGTGCGCTAGGTACCAAGTATGTACCAAGGAATCTCACTTAATTGCTGTTAAAAGAATTTTGAGATATCTTAAGGGCACAATTGGAGTTGGTCTTTGGTACCCCTGTACCGAGTCATTTTACTTAATTGGCTATACCGATTCCGACTATGCTGGGTGCAAGTTGGATCGGAAGAGTACTAGTGGGGGTTGCCAATTCTTAGGATCATCGTTAGTTAGTTGGTCAAGTCGGAAGCAACATTGTGTTGCTCTCTCCACGACCGAGGCAGAATATATCACAATGGGAGAGAGTGTATCACAATTATTGTGGATGATACACACACTAGAGGACTATGGATTATCCTACAAGGGTGTGCAAGTGTTGTGTGACAACATAAGCACAATAAACCTAACAAAGAATCCAGTCTACCATTCAAGGACCAAGCACATTGAAGTGCATCACCACTTCATTAGAGATCATGTTACTAGAGGAGATATTGTAGTCTCGTATGTAGAGTCAAAATCAAACCTAGCAGACATTTTCACTAAACCACTCCCCGAGAATGAATTTAGCTTCTTACGAAGGGAGATGGGAATGTATCGTGCTTCATAGGATTGAAAAGAAAACAAAACCCTTTATGATCATTTCAAATTGTTGGGGAACAATTATTGGGCAACTTGGGGACATCTCACACAAACTATAAGGGTTAACAAAATGTTTTTGTTTGCTAGAAATGGGGTGAGATGCTAGGATCAACCTAATTACTCAAAATGTTAATGCATCCCTTGAGAAATTAGGTTGACGAGACAATAATCATTAAGTTGACCAAGTATAGGGAAAACCAATGCATAATACATGTGTATTTCGCTCCATGATCATACTTGGACATTCCAATCAAGGAAACTTGATTGGAGTTTTGATATTGATACAAACTTGTTTTAAATTGGATGAATGTTTTGATTGATTTTGACTTCATTTGGTTGGGTGTTTGTTTTTACAACGGAGAGGTTGTTAAATCCATAAGGACTCTTGATTCTTGTTAAGGGATCAATTCTAGTCGAGAGAACACCTCCACAATCAATAAATTTACATCAAATCATCTCAGAACTCGAAAGAAGGTCTGAAACTGCAAGTTCTGTCACATATCAGAAAATTTCTGATATCTATTCAGTCCATCGACCGATTAGGAGTGGGCTGATCGGTCCACAGACCGATCAGTGAGCTCACAGAACCCCGACTAATTTGTTCGGTCCCTGACTGATCCACTAACCGATCAGGGACCTTCCTGATCGGTCACCAGACCGATCAGGGGTTGGCCTGATTGGTCATACAAATCGATCATGACATTTCGTGACAACCCACAGAAGTCCTTCTATCTTGGATTTGTTCGGTCCACTGACCGATCTGGCCACCCTTCTGATCAATCCACAGACCGATCAGAAGGTTCACGAAAAATCTCGCAAACTCTCTGTTCGCTTCCTAATCGATCGGTCACCCGATCGATCAGGACCCAGCCAGACCGATCAGGAGGTTCCCTGATCGGTCTGGACGTCCAAAGATCAGACGGTTGATCCGATCTACCGCAATAAATTTGGTTGGTGGATCGGTCCACCATCCTATTAACTCTTTACCCTCTTACACCTCAAAACCCTAGCCAACTCTTCTACCTGTGCAAATCACCCCAGGCCCTTCCTTCATCTTCTTCCTGTGAGTTCTTGCGACCCCTTCTTCCTCATCCTGCAACCTGTGAGCTCTCTGCTTGCGCAAGCTTTCTTCTTGAGCCTGAGTTCTATGCTGCTGCGATCTGCTTCAGCTGTGAGCTACTGAGTTTCTTTTGTGCAATCTGTTCTTCCCAAGCCAATCGATCACCAACATGGCACCTAAGTGAGCACTTTAGTTTTCAATTTTACCTTGCTTACTTCATATGTCATGTTTTCCTTGCTAACCATGTTATTTTAACTTGTGGTGTGCCGTGGCCTTCCCTTATCAAATGGTTGTGTGTCGTTTCTTTTGGTCCATTCCATCTTTGTGTGTCGATTACCTTTCCTTGATCAAATCTTGTTTTCACTTGTTCACTTGATCAAACCTCACTGATTATGTTCTAAACTGATCAAACTACATTAAACCTAATTTCATTTGATCATTTTCTATTATGATTTATTTTTAATCTTGCCGTGATCCTCTTTTCATTTGATCAAAATTGATGTGTCATGATCCGATTTGTTGTCGTGACTTTTTATCAAATGTTTAGAAAATCCTCCAAAGGCAAAGAACCTGCCGAGGGGACTTCGAAGGGCAAAGGCCCTTCATCTTCTACACCCGCTCGTAGGCCTGGACCCTCGAGTAGTCCTCGGTTTCTGAGTGCTCTTTTTGAACAAAAATTCCTCAGCACCTCCTTCAAACCTCTACCTTGTCGTACCATAGATAGATCTTTTGTCTACGCATATTGTCCCACGGTCAAACAGATCATCGAATTCTACAATATGGAGTCTTTCCTATTTCTGGAACGCAAGATCAATGTCGACTTGGTATCTGAATTCTACAACAACCTTTACCCCACTATTGGCAATCATTCTTATTCTACCCGGGTGGCCAAGACAAATATAGACTTTACTTATGCTAATTTCACTGAGTATCTGGGCTTTCGTCAATCACCCAATGTCTATTCCCTCTTCCCTACCCTTCCAGTTCCTTTACCCGTTCCATTCTTGGAAGTCACCCTAGATTCCATTTACGAGTACTTTTTCGGCCACCCAGGCTAGATGGTCTCGATGAGCTTGACAGTGACTTCCTGACTTTTGCTGCCCTATGACTTTCCCCGTTGATTATGTTCTTTTCAAGATCATCACCCAATGTATTCTGCCCATAACCTCGAAACCCCTTTCTGAGATCCGCCCATTCCACTGTCTGATGCTATATGGGATGCATCGACAGTTGGATTTTGACATCATGGTGAGCATCTTCGAGTCCATCGTCTCCTACAGAGAGCCCAGCCGTCGCACCATCTACATGCCCTTTGGGCACATCATTATTAACTGACTTCAGATGGTCGGTATTGATGTGACCAAGGGCAAGACCGTGCCCATGGTTCGACAGGATTGCCGGCTTGGCAAACGTGCGCTTGCCAAGTCTGGCATCATTGTTGGACCTCAGGACCAGGGCATTATATGGAAGGATGGGCGAGGTCTAGGAGAGCTACCTCAGGGCGCACACATACAGGTACCAACCGCACCAGCTGGACATCACGAGGCGCCCGCAGCAGCAGATGAGGGGTATGAGCCGGATCCTAACCTCCGATGGCAGGTCTCAGAGCTAGAGTAGACGATACAGCATGAGCTTCATGTGTCATAGCTCTGGCGACAGGAGGTCCGCTCTGAGTTTCAGTCTATCGATCGCCGATTACTCACGATCGAGTCCGAGGTCACTGGGATCCATTCTGGTCAGGAGGCGTGGTTTATAGAGTGGCGCGCTTGGGCAGCTGGTCATCCATACCAGTCTTCATTTTCTGGACCTGCGCCTTCCAGCAGCACTGCCCCGGGGTCTTTCCTACCAGACGTTGACACGACATATGACCCCATGCAGTCTGACGTCCCCCCTGCCCAGGATTGATTGTACTTGTACTCTGATTTTGGTTATGCTTCCATGATTTGTGATGTATCTGACTATCTGACTGATTTCATGTATGACTTGCTATTTCATGGTTATTGCTATTTGATGTCATCTTCTATTTCATATGATGCATGTGATTTTCCTTTCATTCCTTATCTATTTCATATGCTTTTCATATGTGTTCCAAAATTCTTATCCTTTGTTGTTTTTGGGAGAGACCCCTAGGTTGAGGGGGAGGTATTTCAAACTTAACAACCGTCTACACTCTTTTCGGTGTTTGACAAAGGGGAGAGTGTGTTAGTTAAGTTTAGGATGATTCCGAGTTTAACTATTATAGGCGGAGGATCCTGATTCTCCTACGATAATGAGATTTGATTACTACAATTGATTTCAAATACCTAAACCTAAAATCGGGTTGTCAAACAACAAAAAGGGGGAGATTGTTGATGCAGTCTGACCCTGATTGTTGTTTTGGTATTTACACCGATTTTAGTTTAGGTTAATGAGATGAGTCTGGTTTAAGTCCTGGTCGGGGAATGGACACGACTCCCGGTGAGTGAAGCCGGGTCCTAGTGAGTGAAGCCAGGTGATTGGAAATCTCGGTGAGTAAAGTCGGGTCCTGGTGAGTGAAGCCAGGTGATTGGAAACACTGGTGAGTGAAACCGTGTCCCGGTGAGTGAAGCCGGGTGATGGACACCCCGGTGAGTGAAGCGGGTCCTGGTGAGTGAATCCAGGTGATGGAAATCCCGGTGAGTGAAGCCGGGTGACTGAACCCTAGCAAGTGAAGCTAGGTGACCGAAACCCTGGTGAGTGAAATCAGGTCCTAGCGAGTGAAGCTAGGTTGAACGAAGTCCCGGTGAGTGATGCTGGGAACGGAGTCTTGGTCCGGGGGACTGAGCACGAGTCAGAGAAGGCTAGGGAGGCTGTTCTCTGGACTTAGAGTCGAATTTGTGGGAGTTGGATCGGTCTGGTGACCGATCAGGGAGTTGGCATGAACTCTCTATTGTGGATCGGTCTTGTGACCGATCCAGGAAAGTCTGATTGGTCTGATGACCGATCAGGGAGAGAACAGAAGCGTTTGGTTCGGCTTCTGTATGGCTTCAGATCGGTCTCCACGACCGATCAAAGGCACTCTGGACTGATCAGGCTGGGTCCTGATCGGTCACCGTGACCGATCAGGGAACACCCTGATCGGTCAGGGGACTAATCAGGCCAGGAGTCACTAGTATCAAATCTTTCGGTGTGGCTCCTGATCGTTCTGGTGAACGATCAGGGAGAGAACAAAAGGTTTCGAGCTGATCTTTAATCGGTCAAATGAACGATCAGGGAAGAAGCAGTGGGTTTCTGAAGAAACCTTTGATCAGTCTTCGTGATCGATCAAATGCCTCCCGGACCGATCAGGCTGGATCCTGATCGATCCAGGAGTGACGTGATCGGTCACTGTGACCGATTAGGTCACACCCTGATCGGTCAGGTGACCGATCAAGGGTTTAGAATGGGAAGGGCTTGTGGCTATGGCTTTAAAGCTCAATGAACTGCTGGATCGGTCAGAGTGACCGATCCACAACCCTGATCGGTCAGTGTGATCGATCAGGGAGACTCTGGATCGATCAGGAAGCAGCCTGATCGATCAAGGTCATCTCTGATCGGTCTGGTGACCGATCAGTAGCTGAAAACTTTATTTCAAATACGTTGTCAGATTTCTAATCGCGTTCTGATTCGCTCTGATTTCATTCTGATAACTCTGATTTCCTCTGATTCACATTTGATTTCATTTGCTAAACTTCTGTTAAGTGTGCATGTGATACAGGATGATTTCAAATAGTGGAGGAGGTCAACTGAGATCTTTCGGTGACACAGTTTTGACGTTTTCCTCTTCTCAGGTTTCAACAGACGACTGCGCTACTGAGAAGCTGACTGGGGCTCGGCTGAGGAGTGCTCAAGGAGTCCAGGAGAGGTCAGGGTAGCTGGGGCAGGTGTAGATAAGCAGCTGGGAGCTGCAGAGGAGCATTTGGTGACAACATGTTAAGTGTTGGCTGGCAAAGAAGAGAAGGGAGACTTGATCTCTTCATGCAACAACACTCATCACCGAGAAACTCTCTTGTCCATCACTCTGAACCTTGAAGCATACTCTTGAGCATTCATTGAAGCTTCTGCAACTTAAGCACCTTGAATCAGAGGAGAGCTTGGCGAGTCCATCAGCAAGCAGACACGAAGAGCAAGGAGCTCTTGCGTGAAAGTTGTGCTAGGTGAGCTCAGTGAAGTGTTTCTTTCTGTGTGTTCATTGTGCTCTGTAAGTTTGTTTTTGTCTCTGTGCTTTCATTCCAAATCTCTCTGTGAGACTTGCTGTGGAGAGGTTTCTCCACCGAGAAGGAAGTTCCATTTGATATCCGGATTTCCCGGGGCTTGATCTGCTGACGATCAAGGGATCGCCCACCTCACGGGCATGCCAAAGAGTAGGGGCAAGTTACCCCCGAACCTTGTAAATCCTCCTTGTTAGCGATCTCGTTTGTTATTTCAGTTTGTCTCTTTTTTCTGCATTTCTGCATTTTTCTGTTTGCTTTGCTTCCGCTACTAACAATCAAAGTGCAGAAAGTTTTCAAAGAGTTCAAAAAATCTGTGTCTGGCTACATTCACCCGCCCTCTCTAGCCATCCAAGCACCAACATATAGGAGCATGATTGGTAGTTTATTATACCTAACCGCTAGTAGACCCGATATATTATTTGCGGTAGGTATGTGTGCAAGGTACCAATCATGTGCCAAAGAGTCTCATCTATTGGTAGTCAAGAGAATTTAAAGGTATATTAAGGGTACTCATAATGTCAGACTTTGGTATCCTAGAACTCCAAATGTTGAACTTTTTGGATACACCGACTCGGACTATGCGGGTTGTAAACTAGATAGAAAGAGTACTAGTGGAGGATGTCAATTTATTGGGTCATCCTTAATTAGTTGGAGTAGTAGGAAACAACCATGTGTTGCCCTATCAACAACGGAGGCTGAATATGTGGCAATGGGTGGTTGTGTGTCCCAACTACTTTGGATCATGCACACCTGAGAGGATTATGAGTTACATTACTCCAAGGTCAAGGTTTTATGTGATAATGTAAGTACAATTAACTTGACCAAAAATCCGGTTCACCATTCTAGAACAAAACACATTGAAGTGAAGCATCTCTTCATTAGGGATCATGTGGCAAGGGGAGACATAGATTTACACTATGTTGAGTTAAAGTCAAACCTTGCCGATATATTTACCAAGCCTCTTCCCGAAGCGGAGTTCACATCCTTAAGAAGGGGTCTTGGTATGTGTTTTGTAGAAGTATAGGATGAACTTTGGGGAAATACAATAGGAAGGTAGTGCTTGATCCATTAGGATGATACAAATGATTCACTTGTGCTTATGACATAGTGTTAGGTCATTAGATGTATCAAATTATAAAAAATAGACCAACCATAGGGAAAGCAAGTGTTTAATTAATGGACATCTTGCCCAAAGATCATGGTTGAACATTTTAAACGTTTGAAAACCATTCTGTGTTTTATATGTTTTGCCATAAGTTTGAAACATATATGGTTGCAAAACTAGGTTCAAACTTTGATACAAAGTTAGTGTTTTTCAAGAAATTCAAACTTTAGTCAAAAAGTCAAGCATGTTTGGATTTTTCGTGAACTGATATTTTTTCCTTGTTAGAATATATCATTTGAAACATACTTGTAAATTTTCACAATTTTTGAAATTTTCTGAAATTTTTGGGGAGTTTTTGAAATTCGTCTCAGAAAGTTGTAAATCAGACTGACAGAGTATCAGTTGACTGCCCCCAGGGGCAGTCGACTAGCACGCCTGATTTCAGCCTACTGAGCACTTTTTCAGAAATCGAAAATTCTCTCATTTGATGCCATGGGTAGATATTGCTTAGGGCAATCATTTTGATGGTGTCAAAGGGGGAGAATGGGTGGTTTAAGTTAGGTTTGTAACTTAACTTTGGTTTATGAAAATTGAAAATAGAGAAGGCATAGGTTAAGGGGGAGGTTATCTCTTGTTTTCTTACTATGTCTTGATGATTCAATTATTGTTGTTGGCTGTTGTTTTAACCCTAACTTAAACATGTTGCCACACATCAAAAAGGGGAGATTGTTGGGGCAATCGACCCAAGGATGATCGGGAAGATTATGGTTTTGATGTGTGTGTCAACATGGTTTAAGGTTAGGGTGTTATCTTGTTATTTGATATGTGTGATTAAGTTTGCAGGACTTGGAGAATCACACATAAAGGACTTATCTGAGGGACGAGAGGTGAGGGAAGAGGACTCCAAGGGCAAGCCGAGAAGTGGACTTCAAAGGGCACACGTGAAGGGTGGCATGGAGGCAAGCCAAGGGAAGGTTTGTGTGCGCATCCGAGAGACGATAGCCGGTGGAAGAAGACTTCAAGGGGCAAGCCAAGGGAGTGTACCTGAAAGCACACGTGAAGGAGGGTTTTTGTAGTGAGGAAGAGAGATTGTATAAGCTGGGCAGTCGACTGGTAGAAAGGCAGCCGACTGCCAGCCAATTCTCAAACTCACAAAATTTTCTATTCTGGACCAGTCGATTGCCCCAGGAGCAGTCAACTGATACTCCCGAAAACTAGCTGTTGGCTAGCATTTAAGGCTAGACCAGTCGACTGCCCCAAGGGCAGTCGACTGGTGTCAGGCTGGACAACTCGTGTTGTTGTCCTTTACTCTTATAAAAGGGTGACTTTTGGGCACGAGGAAGGTACGATTCTTTACTGTACAAAAGTGTTATTCGTGCCCAAACTCATCAGTTCTTCCTCTCGCTTCAAATTTGATCTTGTAAAGAGGAAGAAGACAACCTTGTAAAGGTTTTCTCCACCTTGAAGGAGACTTTTCATAGTGGATAGTATGCTTGTGCGTGGATGCTTGGATTAGTCACCTTTCTGGGTGTATACCAAGTAAATTCTATTGTTAGCATTGGAGTTCTTGTTTTTCATATATTTTATTTGTATTGTGCTAACCATCTTGTAGAGAAAGTTGAGAAAAAGTGCTATTTACCCCCCCCCCCCTCTAGCAAGCGCCACGATCTAACATTATTAACTGTAGCCTTGATTCTAAAAAATTCATCTTCCTCCTCATCCTTATCATCAAAGTTATATCCTTCTACATCTTCATAGTAAGTAGAATAGTTTTCAGGGCTACGAGTTAGTGTTTTATAAATATCTTCAAGATTATCCCAGAAATTAATAATTAAATCATTATGATCTAAAGAGGTTTTATTTTCGATATCTTTAGAATTATCTTTGGCATCCTCAAAATTATCGTTGATATCCACAAAATCATCTTTAAAATTGTAAGAATTATCTTTAATATCCTCAGTAATATCTTTAAAATTCTCGGAATTATCTTTAATATCCTCAGTAATATTCGAAGTTAAAGGATTATGTTAATTTTAATATTATCAATAATATTATGAGAAGTATTATTATTCTTAACATTATTTGATAAAATATTAGAATTAATTCTAGAAATTGTTGCATTGATATTAAAGATTAAAAAGTTAATTTCTGATATTTTAATATTATCTATATTTGGTAATTTGTCATGCAATATATTAATTTGACTATGCAAAAAGTCTAATTTTTCAGAAAAATTATCTAACTTATCTAAATTATCAACATTACTATACGACTGTGCAGGAATTTGAAAAGTTTTATAAACATAAACTTTTCGTACCTTGGACGGATACTAATTCTTGTAGTGTCCATATTTTTGACATTTGAAGCATATGATGTGACTCTTGTCCCTCCGGACTCCTGGCGTTGGTACCTCCTTTGCCGCCGGTGGTGAAGATCGAATCTTACGAGTAGGACACTGATTTTTATAGTGTCCTCTCTCCCTGCACTTGAAACATGTAATATGAAATTTAAAATTTACCATAATTAAAGAAAAATAACTGATTCACCACTGGGCTCCCCCTCAACTCTTGGCGTCTTTGCTCCGTCGGCTGTTAGTCCGGTGAAGAGCTACCAAGCTCTGATACCACTTGTGGGGACCGGTGCCGTCGATAGAGGGGGGGTGAATATCAACTTGTAAAAATCTTCTTCTTAAACTTTCAATGTTCGTTCTATTCAGATAGTTAGTGCGCAGCGGAAAATAGAAATAACAAAAAATAAAACGACATAGATGACAAGCGGGTTTTACTTGGTTCCCAACACCCCAGGATCAGTACGCCCAAGGCCTAAGCATGGGAAGCGCTCATCCACTAATGGTCTCCCTTCCGGACTTTCTGGAGGTGGAGAAACCCGTCTTATAGTTCAAGTTTTACAATTAAAAATAATATGGAAATTAAGTGCATAAAAGTAAAAGCAAACCAAAACAGAAAAGTTGAAGACTCGGCCGATCTGGAACTCCTGAAGTGTCGTGCACTTCCCCCTGGAGCCTCCTTGGTCGCAGACCTTCGTCTCTAGCACTTTGTCATCACTTGGAATACTTAGAATGATGTCGTGAATGTTATTCTGAGTTGAGGGGTTGAACCCCTTTATATAGCCTCTTGTTGGGCGCCTGTGTTGCTATAGGGTGCTGGCCAAAATTCCATCCAAATCGCAAACTTCATGAAGCTGCCAAGGACCTAGTCTTGGGCGCCCAGGAGCTTGTTGGGCGCCTGATTCATCCAGGCGCCTAGCATCCAGGGCGCCTGGATGCTTGGGGGCGCATGTATGCATTCAGGCGCCCAGGATCAGTTTTCCAAACTCGTCTTGTGTTTGTTTGCCTGCTTTGCCTCCAATTCTAGGTTCTTGTAAGATACACAAATACAAGACAAACACATATACAATCTTAGCCTTACCGATTGGTTATGACTTCAGATTTCCCATGAAACCCTAGGTCGAACCGACACCTATGTTCCCTTCCCAGGGAATGCGCCTTTCGCCTACTCCTCTCAGGAGAAGGTCGCCACCCGGCCCATCCGGTTGGACTTTTGCCCAGCTTCACTCACCAGGACTTAGTGCCCAGCTTCACTCACCAGGACTTAGTGCCCAGCTTCACTTACCAGGACTTCGGTGCCCAGCCCTCGGCCAGGACTTATTGCCCATTTCCTTGAATCAGGACTTTGTGCCGAGTCCGCGACCAGGACTTATTGCCCAACCCTTGGTCAGGTCTTCGGTGCCCAACCCTCGACCAGGACTTATTGCCCAATCCATGATCAAGACTTAGTGCCCAATTCTTCGAACCAGGACTTATTGCCTAGGTTAACTAGGACTTTTCTTCACTTTGGTAATAATTTCTTGACTCACCCTTGTCTTGTTCAATGTATCACTAACTTAAGCATATTGTTAAATATTGAAATACTAGAGGAGGACATTATTGATGCATCTTGCACCAACACTCAAAACAAAAACCTCATGGCAAGTAAAACAATACAAACGAAGTGAACATCCTAGGAAGACAATCTACCCAAACAAAACCACATCCTCTTCCAAGAATCCAACATACTTTTATCTATTGATCGAAACTAAATTTTTTTCTAAAACTCTACTTCCCCAATCATCCAATACAGATCATGTACATAATCAGAAATCAAGTTTCGAATAGGGTAGTCCAATTCAAATGCAATAAGGAGTTCTATAACTGATCTAACTACAATTGCATTCAATTTAGGGTTTAATGCATTATCACAGATCCATGCTATCTATCTACCAATCCAACATAGAAACAAACATCCACATGCTACAATCAATTCAAAATTCTATAAGAACCCTAGACAAAGATCTTCTCACCTGACTTTAGCAGCCCCCAGTTGCTGCGATCGACGATGAACAAAACCTGAAAACCGCACCGATGATGAATCCCAAGATTCAGACAAGGGCAAAAGCTAGGAAGGGAAGAACAAGAGGAGGTATCCTTAATCTGATATACCTATGGTCAAAAATGGAAGATGACAAGAGCAGCCCTCACACACGTGTGAAGAAGGTGGGAGAGGATCGACGGCAGTGTCGAGCTACTCGCACAGGGCACAGCGAGGAAATGGGATCCTTGGAAGAGAACAAGGATCTAGGGTCCCCAACGTCGCGAACCCACCTCCGACCGTAGCTTAGTGTCACCCCTCGTTCGCTTGCATGAAGGCTAAAGGAGGAGTGGTGATAAGTACCATTTTGTTGACTATTTTAATTGCTAAAATCCATGTTTGACCTATGTTTTACTTGCTTAATTATGATTTTACCCTAGGTTTTAGAACTTCCTCTTATTTTGGACTTAATTGCAAATTTACACATATTTGGATTATTTGGCCACTAAATTTTTGATCTATTTTTGTAGGCATGAAAGGTTCATGGACCTAGGGCATACTGGGTCAAACTTGAGTCAGATGTGACCCGGATCGAGTTATCAAGATTAGGATTAAATCTGGGCCGTCCGATTCAAAAGCAGCTAGATCTAAGCCATCCGGGACCATCTGAAGCAATTTGAGCTAGGGTTAGGGTTGATCAAGCACTCTGATCAAGATCTGAAGGTTTCATCCCAATCAGAGCTCATTCAACCATTGGATCAAGCTCGGAGGGCTCTAGATCGTCCATTCAAAGATTAGGGTGATCTGGACCATCCATTGCAAATCTGGAGGATCCGAGCTACCACAAGGCAGATCCTGACCCCTGATCATCATCATTAATGTTTGGCTCAAATCAGAGCAAGATCAGCCGTTGGATCTCCTCCGATCAATCTGGGCCGTCCATCTTTATGTACTTAAGGAAATTTTCCCAGCTCCTCAGCCTTCGTCGCGTCTTCGCCGCAAGCTTCATCTTCTTCGTTGTTCTTCTTCATGTTCTTGAGTTTTCTTCAATCAGTGGGCGCGACCACTCAATTTCTGCATTGGATCAAGTTATAGATCTTTGGGAGGAAGATTTCGTGAAGTCTCAAGCTCAAATTCACCCAAGAACAGAGTTGGTTGAGGGTTTCACCGGCTCTGCCCTTCACTGATTGGATCTCAGTTTTGTTTCATCCTTCTCCCATTTGAGCAATCCGGAGGGGTTCTCTGGAGCGGCCAGATCATTCCACGCCATCATCGCAATCCAGAATATCAAGACCGAGGAGATTGGATGGGGATTTCAGCTTGGAGCAGAGTTCGGGTTTGAGTCAGTCACGGGGATTCAATTTTCAGAGATTTATTGAGCTTAGGGGTTCGAGGCTCATCCTTGTGTGACGAGCAAGGAGTTCTTGAGCCAATTGAGGATTGAGGCTTAGTTCTTTAGCCAATTTCAGTTGTTTTAGCTGTAAATTTTATTTCTGCACTTGGTTTCGTTTCTGCTTTTGAATCAGGATGCTCAATTTCGTTTTCTGATTGTTTTTGCTCAATTAGGTTTCAATTCTTCCAGTTAAGCAACTAGGAATCTTGTTTAGTGATCAATTGGGTTTAAATTCAGTTTGCTTTTTGTTTATTGCTTGAGTATCAACTCAATAGATGCGTGCCAAATAGCTGCTGCATATCAGTTTTCTTGGCTGATGCGTACCAGTTTCCTTTTCCTCTAGTTCCTGCAATTGGTATCAAGTCAGTTCTAGCTTTTGTGAATCTTTTCTTACTTTGGATTGGTGCACTCGACTGTAGCTCTCATATGATGGTTTCTGCTCAATTTCGAATCCAAATTCTGATTGGTTTCTGAATTTGTGCAGCTTGTTCCTGCAGTTCAGTAGTTTGTTTGTGTCTGGAATTTTTTTCAACATTTTGCTTTGATCAATTTTCAGCTTCTAACTGTATCTTCCATTCTTGCCATTTCTTTTTCTGATAGTTTTATTTTTTTTCTTTTCTTTCCAGCTAAATCGATCAGTGTTAGCCATGCATTTAGTTTGTGCCACTTCCCTAGCTGCGTATCAATTTCCTTGATTCTGAACTATGTATTGAATGCAATTTCAACCAACTGGTTGATGTCAGTTGTGTTTCATTAGGTTTGCTTTTGAATTCGAGCTCCCTTTTCAACTCATCAGTCATCATTCCGGCAGTGATATCAATTAAGTCTTTAGCACTGGTTGTGGCTTATCCACATTCGGTTGGGTTGAGTAGTTCCTGAAGTAGAACGCAACTTGTTTGAATTGCTGCTCTTGATAATAGATTTTGTTCTCCAATTTCTGCAAACTTGAATTCTTGGCAGATTAAATTTTCTTTTTAGTGGTTAAGTTCCTTAATTTCCATTACTTGTTTAGTGCTTTTAATTAAAGTTCTTTTCCTTTCATTTCAATTGCATTCTAATTGCAACCCAAAACCCAAATTTGATTTGAAACCCAAAATCCACAATGACACATAAACCAAGTTAGAATCGAACAATATCAACTAGTCCCTAGGAAAAATACGACCTGTGGCCCCTTTACTAAATTTTCATATTTTTGATTGCAAAAAGGATTTCCAGCATTTTATATTCATATTTAAATTTGAGACCCACATTTGTGACAGTTTATTTTGGGTCAGTCAAATTTTTGGCGCCGTTGCCGGGGAAGCAACTAGTTGAATTGTTTGATTTTTGCTTATGCACTTATTTCATATCTTTCTTGATTTATTTTTGCGCTTATTGTTATATCTGGTGATTTGATTTTATTTGTTTTATCTCTTTATCTACTTTTACTGCGATTTATGTTGTTTTATGACCAGGTCTGCAAGTGGTGATCTAGAAGAATTCGACCCTGAAATTGAGAGGACTTTCACAGCCAGGAGGAGCCAGGGCATTCTTTCTGAGACTACAGATATCCCTCCTATTCAGACTATTTTCACTCAGTCAGGCAGTAGCATGGCAGACCAGAGAACTATGAAGGAGCTCGCAGCACCAGATGCTTCATTTCAGTACTCCAGCATTACTTATCCAGAGCTGGCTGGAGATTTTGAGCTCAGATCTGGACTCATCAATTTGCTGCCCAAGTTTCAGGGATTATCTGGAGAGGATCCAAACAGACACCTGCACGAATTCCATGTTGTATGCTCTACTATGAAGCCTCAGGGCATTCTTGAAGAAGATATCAAGCTGAGAGATTTTCCCTTCACATTGACAAGAGCAGCAAAAGACTGGTTTTACTATCTACCCACAGGGCATGTGTCTAGTTGGATCTCCATGAAGAAAGCATTTTTGGAAAAATATTTCCCAGCCTCCAGAACAGCAATAATCAGAAAAAGCATCTGTGGAATTCAATAAGTGGTGGGTGAGACACTCTATGATTACTGGGAAAGATTCAATAAATTATGTTCCAGTTGCCCCCAGCATCAGATCAGCGAGCAGCTTTTGATTCAGTACTTTTATGAGGGACTCTTACAGATGGATAGGATTATGATTGATGCTGCAGCTGGAGGGGCCTTGGTCAACAAAACACCACATCAAGCTAGGGAGCTCATCTCTAATATGGCTGAAAACTCACAACAATTTGGGAGCAGAGCACTGACCACTAGAGGAGTTAATGAAGTCCAGAGTGGTTCTAATGATCAGAAAGAGATAAGGAATTCATTGGCAGAGATCACATCTCTTATTAAGCAATTGAAGGTTAATAATGCAAATCAAAGTTCAAATATTTCGGCTCCTCCACAAGCTAATCAAGTGATGAGTGTGTGTGGAATTTGCTCTAGTCAAGAGCACACTTCAGATTTATGTCCCACCCTCCAACAAGACGAGACGGTAGCAGCATTGGTAAGTGGACAATTTCAAGCAAGAAACAATCCGTACTCCTCTACTTACAACCCCGGTTGGAGGGATCATCCAAATCTGAGGTATGGGAATTCTTTCTACCAACAGAACCCCTCTCAACAGCAAGGTCAGCAGCTTCAACCATCTTTTCAGCAACCACAGCAATTTCAAGCTCAAAATCTGCATTTCAGAACTCTAAATCAGCATTTCCAGCCAATAATTCAGAACTTTCAGCAGCCATTACAAGGAAATCAACAAGGTTTCCAAGGGAATTTGAATTATTCACAGCCATATCAGCCGTCACAGCAGCAATTCCAACTTCACCAGCAAAATTTCCAGCCTTGGAATCAAAGTTTTCAGCCACACAATCAAGAATTTCAGCCCAACCAAATTCAATCTCCACAACAACCATTTCAACTGCAAAATCAGAATTTTCAAGGCTGTAATTCTCAGCAAATTCAACCCACATTCCAACCTACTTATCAGCCAATTCAACAGCAATTTCAGAACTCCAATCAGCCCCAACAGCCCCAATTCCAATAATTACAGCAGGATGATATCATTGGAGCTTTACAAAACCTCGGAAGGCAAATGGGGCAATTGGCTAATGATGTGAATCAACTTAAAGCTCAAGGATCAAGCCAACTACCTTCCCAAGCTGTTCCCAACCCAAAGGGAAACGTTAGTCCAATTTATTTGAGGAGTGGGAAGGTTGCATCAACTCAAAATGACCCAAGAGCTGAATTTTCTCCAAACAGGGCAGCACCCTCATTTCTAGCCCAAATCAGTGTTGAAACCACTCCAAATTCAGTGGATACCACCCCTAACCCGTGCCCAACTTCTTCATCTAGCAATCCTCTAATTTTGGTGGAAAACGAAGCACAAATCAGTGGCGAAACAGATTTTACAGCAGCCATTCCAAACAGGGCAGCAGCTCAAAAATCAACCCCTCCCATTTCAGTTCAAGAGGAAGAATTTAGGGTACCCTTGCCTTTTCCACAGGGGAGAACTCCAACAAAAAGACAAGTGGAGGAGGAGAAAACCAAAGAGTACAATGAGCTGGTAAAACTTTTTAGTAAAGTAGAAATTAATGTACCCTTGTTGACAATGATTAAACAAGTCCCTAAGTATGCAAAATTTCTGAAAGATCTTTGCGTTCACAAGAAGAGACTTAAGGAAAATGAATTGGTCAGCATTGGGAAAAATGTTTCATCACTCATCCATGTCATACCTCAGAAATGTGAAGACCCTGGCATGTTTACTGTATCTTGTGAGATAGGGAGCACCACGCTACATGATGCCATGTTGGATTTAGGAGCTTCCATTAATGTCATGCCCAGGACAGTCTTCCAGATGCTTGGCATTGGTCCTCTACAGCCCACTGGAGTTGTGATTCAGCTAGCAGATAGAAGCCAGACCCGCCCGGCAGGAGTTATTGAAGATGTTTTGGTTAAAGTGAAAGAGTTGATTTTCCCTGCAGACTTCTACATTCTAGACATGGAGGGAGAGTATCTTGCACGTAGATCCCCACTTATCCTTGGAAGGCCTTTTCTAAAGACGGCCAGAACAAAGATTGATGTTTATGCTGGCACACTTTCGATGGAGGTGGGAGACACAGTAGTCCAGTTTAGCATTTTCGATGCCATGAAGGACCCTAGGGGAGATCACTCAATCATGAGCGTGGGCACCACAGATGAGACTGTAGAGGCACAGTTAATTGCTGATGATGTTGCATTTGACATAGTGGGAGGAGCTTTGATTTCAGAGGAAGCTGAGGAGATAGATGGAAAAGCATGTGACAGCCTTGATTTCAAAACTGAAGCTTTACCGGATTTTTCTTGTTTTATATTTTCTGATGATACTGCTATTGATAGTCCTAATCTTTTTAATAAGGTTGTTGCAGGTATTACTAAGGAGGCATGCACATAAGATAATTCTACAGGTGTAGGGGATTGCACAGAGCCCCAGGGACCACCACCATTTCCAGAAAGTGTAGGGACTTGCATGATAGGAGCAAGTACCCAAGGATCACCTATTCCAGATGAATGTCCACCAGAATTTGAACCTGAGATGGAGGTATTTCTTGTAGACCCAACAGACATTTTTCAGCATGATCAGGTAGGTATTTCTTCTTTTCCTTTAGAAAATTTCAGGAAGATGTCTAGAATTGCAGGTGAAGCATGTATTGATACATTTTTTGTGAGAAATAATGATGAAAATTCCATAGAGGCACCCATGCTTGATTTTATTCATTGTGACACATTTATTGATATGTCTTATGTAGAAACTGAGTGTGAAAAATTTTTGGAGATGCCTGAAATTGATGTTATTTATTGCGATGAATCTCTTGCTATATATTATGCTGAATTTGAATGTGAGAAAATTATAGAGGTGCCTCCAATTGATTTCATGGGTTACAATGCATTGCTTGACACATTTTCAGTGGATATTAATTGTGGAAAATTCCTTGAGGTGTCGAAAATTGATTTTATTGGATGTGATGCATTTTTGGACACATTTTATACAAAGACTGATATTGTTTCATTTCTTTCTTACCTTGCAGGGTCCAGAAGACTTCTGGAGTGGGTGCTTCATCTGAACATGCTTAAACCTCCTGGAAAGTGTTCCAAAAAGAATAAAGAGGGAGTAGATTTTACTTTAATTCGAAAAACTCTACCTCTTAAATGGGTCTTGTATCTAAATAACCTTCGGCCACCTGAACAGATTGCAGTTAAGTCCAAGTGTGGGGGAGCGATACACCGTAAAGTTGAACAAATGAAAGAAGCTCTTTCGCACACCCAGACTCCTCCACTACCACGATGGAGGCTGTTTCTGGATCGACTCCGTCCGCCAGAAATAAAAGGGAGTTTGATCTTTCTTGCCTTTTCCTTTATTGCATGTTTTCACTTTTAAAATGAGTTCTTGCTAATAAATACGTGAGTAGAGTAACATGAATAAAAGTCATTGTAAATACCATGTCTTTTGTTTTAGCACTTTTTCTTGCATAACTAGGAATAAATGTATCCCTTAGGTTATCTCCATAGCATTTTAGAGCCTTTTGAAAATAAATTAAATTTAGTTGTTAAAACTTAGGGTTTGAACTCATGGATGAAATCTTGGATGCTTGAGTACTACTTTGCTTTAAATTCTTAATTGAGGACTTGAGATGAGTTATTTTTGTCTAGTGAGGTTTAGCCTTATATTTGTGACACATATATGTTATTGTACTCTAGAACTTGCTTAGGTTCTTTCAAAACCATATTTCAATGATTGAATCACATCTATAGAGGCTAATAAATTTGTTTACCTTTCCATATCAATTCTTGATACAAATCATGTTCTTTCTATTTTTTCTTTCCTTATCTTCTACTTTTAACCATGCTTTTACAGGGACTTGTTTGTTTGGGGGATGTTCTTTGATGTTATTTTGCCCGAGACGGACAAAGGATTAAGTGTGGGGGAGTGACTAGTGTTTTGGAAGCATTTGTGTATAAAAGATGCATTTCACATTCAAGGAGGGAAAATTCTTTGAGATGGAAGCCAAAAGGTGCCGGATTTAAGTGAGTTTGGTATCAAGAATAAACAAGAATGAGTGTTAAGGAAGAGGAACCATTGGAGCATTTAGATTTCGATTGTTAATTTGGAGATTCAAGCCATTCTTTGCCAAGTTAATTCGAAAAAAAAAGAAGCTGTGCCAAAAAGAAAAAAAAAAGAGTTTGCTATGGAGCATGTTTCGGCCATTATGATAGAGGATGAATTACATGTGGAACCAATGCAAAAACTAAGCCAAAGTTGAATTCAGTGAAGAAGAAAGAAAAACTGAGCTAAAGTGGAAAAGGAATGTGTGCCAACTAGAGAAAGGTGTGTATCAAAAGGGAGTTGCAAGAGTTAGCAAAGGTTATATGTGAGCATCAAAAATTTTGTCTCTGATTGCTATTTGATGTCTCAAACTCTCTGATATGAATGTTGATCCGAATGAGTCCATTAGAAGATTGGAGAGTAGAAAAAAAAAGAAAAAAAACAGAAAAACAAAACAGTTTGGAAAACAGAAAAAAAAAGAAAACAAAGCAGAATTTTGAGTTTGGTTTCACTTGAGGGCTCTAGATCTGGGAGAAGTTTGGAAGCTACTGGTTTTGAGAAATCAGATATGAATAAAAAGAAGCTGAAATTGAAATAAGGAAGCTAGCAACTGAGAAAAAAAAACAGAAAAAAAAACAGTTTGAGAAAAACAAAGGAACAAAGTTGGCACACAATGAGTTGTTGGCACCATGAAATCATTGTAGATTCTCATCCGAATCAGAGTTTTGTTCCAATACATTCTGATTTAAGTAGAGAAATGAAAGGAACAGAAAAAAAAAACAGAAAAGAAAAGAGAAGAGACAAAATGGCACGCAAGAGGAAAAATTGGCACAAAGGAATTCATGAATTCTTTTCATCAAATTTTGAAAGAGCAATGTCAAAGCCCCATTTCATCCCACTTTGATTTCATTATATGGACTGAAAGGAGGGCAAAATGCATCAAAAATATCCTTGAGCATTCAAGTCTTCCATTCCATCAAATTTGCTATTTTCATGTCTTTTATTTCATTTCTACCATTTCATATGTCTTTCATTTTTGAATAAACTTTTATAGATGATTGATTATAATCATGAATAATGGTAGAGAGTAGATAACAAGCAAGCCTATGGTAGTACAAGAAGCATGTGTGTTTGAGTGAGCTCCATTTCCATCATGTATTTAGAACTTAGGAAGAGAGCCACCAAAAACTTCCCTTGAAAGGCTAGTGAGTGAAATTCATCTCAATGAATCATGAAGATTGAAATTGCTAAGTTGTTGATTTAAGGACAAGATACTAATCCATAGAGTTTAGATTTTTGAGAATTAACAACCCTAGGTAATTTCTTTTCATTTGCTTCTAATTATGCTTTAGAAAACCAAAGGGATACATACTTACTGGTTTCGCGAGACGCTCATGCTTAAGTGTGGGGGAGTTGATAAGTACCATTTTGTTGACTATTTTAATTGCTAAAATCCATGTTTGACCCATGTTTTACTTGCTTAATTATGATTTTACCCTAGGTTTTAGAACTTCCTCTTATTTTGGACTTAATTGCAAATTTACACATATTTGGATTATTTGGCCACTAAATTTTTGATCTATTTTTGTAGATATGAAAGGTTCATGGACCTAGGGCATACTGGGTCAAACTTCAGTCGGATGTGACCCAGATCGAGTTATCAAGATTAGGATTAAATATGGGCCGTCCGATTCAAAAGCGGCTAGATCTGAGCCATCCGGGACCATCTGAAGCAATCCGAGCTAGGGTTAGGGTTGATCAAGCACTCTGATCAAGATCTGAAGGTTTCATCCCAATCAGAGCTCATTCAACCGTTGGATCAAGCTCGGAGGGCTCTAGATCGTCCATTCAAAGATTAGGGTGATCTGGACCATCCGTTGCAAATCTGGAGGATCTAAGCTACCATAAGGCAGATCCTGACCCCTGATCATCATCATTAAAGTTTGGCTCAAATCAGAGCAAGATCAGCCGTTGGATCTCCTCCGATCAATCTGGGCCGTCCATCTTTATGTACTCAAGGAAAATTTCCCAGCTCCTCAGCCTTCGTCGCGTCTTCGCCGCAAGCTTCGTCTTCTTCGTTGTTCTTCTTCATGTTCTTGAGTTTTCTTCAATCAGTGTGCGCGACCACTCAATTTCTGCATTGGATCAAGTTATAGATCTTTGGGAGGAAGATTTCGTGAAGTCTCAAGCTCAAATTCACCCAAGAACAGAGTTGGTTGAGGCTTTCACCAGCTCTGCCCTTCATTGATTGGATCTCGGTTTTGTTTCATCCTTCTCCCATTTGAGCAATCCGGAGGGGTTCTCTGGAGCGGCCAGATCATTCCACGCCATCATCGCAATCCAGAATATCGAGACCGAGGAGATTGGATGGGGATCTCAGCTTGGAGCAGAGTTCGGGTTTGAGTCAGTCACGGGGATTCAATTTTCAAAGATTTATTGAGCTTAGGGGTTCGCGGCTCACCCTTGTGTGACGAGCAAAGAGTTCTTGAGCCAATTGAGGATTGAGGCTTAGTTCTTTAGCCAATTTCAGTTGTTTTAGCTGTAAATTTTATTTCTGCACTTGGTTTCATTTCTGCTTTTGAATCAGGATGCTCAATTTCGTTTTCTGATTGTTTTTGCTCAATTAGGTTTCAATTCTTCCAGTTAAGCAACTAGGAATCTTGTTTAGTGATCAATTGGGTTTAAATTCAGTTTGCTTTTTGTTTATTTCTTGAGTATCAACTCAATAGCTGCGTGCCAAATAGCTGCTGCGTATCAGTTTTCTTGGCTGATGCGTACCAGTTTCCTTTTCCTCTAGTTCCTGCAATTGGTATCAAGTCAGTTCTAGCTTTTGTGAATCTTTTCTTACTTTGGATTGGTGCACTCGACTGAAGCTCTCATATGATGGTTTCTGCTCAATTTCGAATCCAAATTCTAATTGGTTTCTGAATTTGTGCAGCTTGTTCCTGCAGTTCAGTAGTTTGTTTGTGTCTGGAATTTTTTTCAACGTTTTGCTTTGATCAGTTTTCAGCTTCTAACTGTATCTTCCATTCTTGCCATTTCTTTTTCTGATAGTTTTATTTTTTTTTTCTTTTCTTTCCAGCTAAATCGATCAGTGTTAGCCATGCATTTAGTTTGTGCCACTTCCCTAGCTGCGTATCAATTTCCTTGATTCTGAACTATGTATTGAATGCAATTTCAACCAACTGGTTGATGTCAGTTGTGTTTCATTAGGTTTGCTTTTGAATTCGAGCTCCCTTTTCAACTCATCAGTCATCATTCCGGCAGTGATATCAATTAAGTCTTTAGCACTGGTTGTGGCTTATCCACATTCGGTTGGGTTGAGTAGTTCCTGAAGTAGAACGCAACTTGTTTGAATTGCTGCACTTGATAATAGATTTTGTTCTCCAATTTCTGCAAACTTGAATTCTTGGCAGATTAAGTTTTCTTTTTAGTTGTTATGTTCCTTAATTTCCATTACTTGTTTAGTGCTTTTAATTAAAGTTCTTTTCCTTTCATTTCAATTGCATTCTAATTGCAACCCAAAACCCAAATTTGATTTGAAACCCAAAATCCACAACGACACATAAACCAAGTTAGAATCGGACAATATCAACTAGTCCATAGGAAAAATACGACTTATGGCCCCTTTACTACATTTTCATATTTTTGATTGCAAAAAGGGTTTCCAGCATTTTATATTCATATTTAAATTTGAGACCCACATTCGTGACAGTCTATTTTGGGTCAGTCAAGTGGTCTTCAGATGGGATTCGACTGCGATTAGGGCTCGCAGAGGAATGGAAGAAGAAGAGGATCGACTCGACTTGGCTGCGGGCGAAAGGAGAAGAGGAAAGGGGTCGGGGAATCACGTAGCTTGGTTGCGGCTAGGGCATCACGGAAAAAAAAGAGAAGAGGAAGGAGGTCGGCCGCTCGGCTGCGGGCGAATGAAGAGGAAAAGAAAAAAAGTTTATAAGTGAGGCTACATTTGCAATTAAGCACAAGGAGTTTAGTTAATTACAATTTCGTCCTTAACATTAAGTCTTTGCCATCTTTTCCCTCTGAAATTTCAGAATTTTAACCAAACAACCCTCCAAACTTAACTTCAAAGCAATTTAATCTTCTAATTTCAGTTTGGATCTCTCAAACCCTAGATATTCTTTTGAAAAATTTACTGGATCGTGTCAAATTTGTCAGATTTAACACCAAGTCTAATCATAACTCATGCACAATGATGAGTATAAATTTGATACCTTTTTATCCGTGTTTTAATACTCATTTACTTGCTTTTATTAATTCACATTTACATTGTTATGCCCCTTTCTTAGCTTTTATCACCATATTTTCTATTTCTAGTACGGAGCCTATTTTCTCCTGTTTTCACTTTTATGGAGCATTTTGGAGCTAAATGGACGAGAAAAGGAGTAAAATAGAGTTGGAAGACTAACAAAACTATTCGTGTCCCCGAAGTCACAACCCCTTTAGCTTCCACTATCGGGTTGTGCCCCCAGGCACGACCCATGTGCTTCTTCAGCTAAGGTCATGCCCCCTACCACAGTCATCCAATCCACCAGGATAGGGTCGTGCACCACAGGGATAGGCCCGTGCTTCATTTCTCAGCTCTAGTCGTGCCACCCATGCATGATCATGCTCTGGTCGTGCCTCCCCTTTCAATACCTGGCCATGCCATCCAAGCATAGCCATACTCAAGACGTGCCTTTTGTTGGTGCTAAAAGCACCAGATCAAACCATATTTTGATATTCGCAAAGGATTCAAAGTTAAATATGTTTGGTGATCTAATTTGTTTCTCTAAGTGTGTTGGAAAGTCCTAGTGTAATTAGGCACAAAGTCCTGATCTGCAGGATTGGGCATGAAGTCCTGGTTGAGGATTGGGCACCGAAGACCTAGTGAGTGAAATTGAACATGAAGACCTGACTGGGAGTTGGGAACCAATGTCCTAGTCAAGGACTGGGCATAAGACTTAGCCCAGCGAGGACAACAGATAGGAGTCAGGATGAGTCAAGGTATGAATGTCATGTGTTTCAAAGGCGTCAGAGGCAAAGCAAAAGTCCAACCGGAGGCTTCGGTTGGTGACAGATAACTTTTCCTAAGTGAAGTAGGTGAGGATACGTTCCCGAGAAGAGGAAACAATAGGCGTCAGTGCAACCTAGGATTTCAGTTGAAACCTGAAAGTCAGAATCGGACAGCATGGGCTATCAAATACATGCATACTTATTTTATTTCTGTTATACTAATGGTATGTTGCAGCTAAGTAAAAGGGCACCAAAGTCCTAATCGAGGATTGGACATAAGACTTAGCCCAACGAGGATAACGGACAGGAGTCAAGATGAGTCAAGGTATGAATGCCATGAGTTTCAAAGTCGTCGGAGGCAGAGCAAAAGTCCAACTGGAGGCTTTGATTGGCGACAGATAACTTTTCCTAAATGGAGTAGGTGAGGATATGTTCCCTGGATGAGGGAACAATAAGCGTCAGTACGACCTAGGATTTCAATTGAAACCTGAAAGTCAGGATCGGGCAACATGGGATATCAAATACATGCATACTTATTTTATTTCTGTTATACTAATGCTATGTTGTAGCTAAGTAAAAGGGCAGACTGCTAGCACTCAGGCACCTGAATGGGGGTCAAGCGCCCGAGAACAGAGGCGCCCAAGAGTCTTCTACTGAGCTAGGACTTGGCTGAGCTAGCTCACACTGAGTGGAGGTTCCACGTTAGCAACATGGATGCCCAAGTGTAGTCAGGCGCCCGAGTGCAATAAAGTTCGGATAGAGCATAGATCACAGAGCGGTCAGTTTACAACCACACGGGCGCCCGTGATGGCTATATGAGTGCTCGAGTGATAGTATATAAGGGTTCTTCGACCAGAACTAAACATAAATTTTCTTACAACCTGTGCTCGAGTGTGCTGCGCTGGAACGATTCGAAGATGCCGAAAAGCTACCCAAACAACGACGTGCTTTGATCTTTCTTATTTGTGTTGTTAGTACAATTCTTTTGTTGCATTTATTATTGTAACGCCCACCCCTCCTATCCTTATAAAAAGGGAAAGGCGGCGCTACTCGAACATATATATATATATATATATATATATATATATATATATATATATATATATATACCTTAACGCAATGGAATAATTTATAATATGTAAACACATCTTACATCATGGGAGCATGCTTGGTATTCATGTGCACAACTTGGCTCAAACTTTTAACTCAAGAAGTACATTATTCAATCATGTGAACTTACGGTATATAAGACTCTAGATGGGAAATGAGCTACTAAGCAAGCATAGCATTATATGAGAGGAATCCTAGACTCAATACAACCTACGGCCTAACCCGTGGCATGTGAGTACGAACACCCCATAAAAGCAGGTGAGCATGAACATAGGTTTTAATGATTACACATGGAATTTAAAAGTATGAATCGAACTGTGTAGGCATCAAACTCCAACACACTAGAGCATGTTACTGTTGGATCGAGAGAATACGATAGAGGGGGGTGAATATCATAAACCGTTTTTGGATTTAGAGAGAGAATGCACAGCGGAAAATTAACACAAAAACCAAACGCAAACACAGGGATTTACTTGGATCGGAGTCGCGGTCGGCTCCTACTCCAAGGCCCACGGTCCTTGACCGTTTACTGCGGGCAATACTATAATCGCGCAAAATCTTACAAACAGTTGTACAGTAGTAAGTGCAGTAAGAATACAATTAAGAATTGACTCTTCATTACCGACGCCGGGTGTAGATCGTTCTTCGGTGCGTAGGGTCATCGTCGGCGTTAGAATCTCGAGATGGAGGATTTCTGGAGCAGAGCATCTGAGTTGAAGAGCGTATTGGCGTTGGAAAACTTGTTGTTTGAAGCCTTGGGGTCGAGGGGCTATTTATAGCCTCCTGGGGCGCCCTGAACGTTAGGGGCGCCCCCCCACGAGTCAGCTGATCCAAATAAATCTCGGTCAGCCCTTATCCCACTTGAATAGGGCTGAGAGTTGACTGGGGGCGCCCAGGTTGACTCGGTCCGCTGGCTTCTCGCTGGCTTGACTCTATCCGCTTCGTTGGCTTGAGCCCGGGGCGCCCGAGGCATCCGGGGTGCCCGGGAGCACGGGGGCGCCCGGGAGCATGGGGGCGCCCCCCAGTGAGCTTCCGAAACGTTCACTTGCTTTACTTGTTTTGCCTTGACCTTGGGGGCGCCCGGGACACTGGGGGCGCCCTGCCCAGCTGCTTGCCCCTCTCCTTTGAGGCGTTCTGAGCTGCAAAAGCACATTCCTTCGGTCCTGCATCCAAGGTTAGTCCAAAACAACACAAAAAATATTAGGTTTTTACAGCCTTAGCTATCTTGGTTCTGACTTTGGGTCTCCTAAATGGAGACCTAGGTCGAACCGACGCCTACTATTCCCTTGACGAGGAACGCGTCCTCACCTACTCCTCTCAGAAGAATTTACCTGTTGCCAACCGACTCCTCCGGTTGGACTTTTGCCCAGCAGTCCTTCGCCAGGTGCCCAGCTGTCCTTCACCAGGTCTTCAGTACCAAGCAGTCCTTCGCCTGGTGCCTAGCAGTCCTTCGCCAGGTGCCTAGCAGTCCTTCGCTAGGGCTTTGTATCCTGGCATTCCTTCGCCAGGTGCCTAGCAGTCCTTCGCTCGGGCTTTGTATCCTGGCATTCCTTCGCCAGGTGCCTAGCAGCCCTTCGCTAGGACTTTGTTTCCTGCACACTTAATGAGCATGTTAGATAAACATAACATCTTAACTTTTGAACCCTTTGCCATTTATTAAAACACAGGTTCGACTTGGGTGCTGTCTGCACCAACAGTTACATAATCCATATTGAGTCTTTAAACAAGCAAACTCTAAACATGAATTCCATGACAAGTGCTAGTTGTGGAAATATCGTATTTTAGAAATGAACACAAAACATAGCATAGCATGTTGTACTATACGTCCAAACATAAAACATAGTATGACATATTAGTATGATAATCTGGCATCAACAAGTGTAACAATGCAGAAACTTAAGACATGGTTAAATTCTTGATTCATAAGCAAGCATAAGTAACAGGATCTCTTCCACCATGCCACTGCCACACACATCTTTGCCCTCCTTCTGCTCCCTTTAGTTTAGCATGCCCTTACCATTTTCTGCAGTATGAGGAAAACACTAAACTATAAGCATATAGGCTTAGTAAGATCCTTTCCTACTCACAAAAACCATGCGTCATGAATTGGACATAGAGAAAGTTAAACAACAACATATGAAAAGAAGATTCATATCACAAGAGTACTTCAACTTCAAGTATGGTAATTCAAGTAGGCACATAATATGAGATAAATGTCTTTATGCATGAGGGATGTTTTTTTGAAAACATATATGTATAAGTACTTGAACATAATTCTCAACATAAGGTCCGGCATTGTATGACATTTATAATTTGCGCGCATCCCTTAAGTAGATACGAGGTAGCTAATCCGGACCTACTAGAGAACTATGCAACCTTCGGCCTAGGGGCAACGTAGGAGCCCATCCCAAGGACCATTTTAGGGTCCGATACAAGCCCATACAAAAGTAAAATAACTTATCATGTTTCCTTTCTTTTCATAAAGAATGCTCTCAGCATCTTTTAGGCATTCCATCATTCATAAGTCATGCATAATATAGGTATGCCTTAAAGGGCCTAAACATAATCATGATACATGAATCATAACATAAAGCATACATGAATAAGGCCTAACATAATCATAAAATAACATACAAGCATGCCAACATTATTATGTCATTTGATGAATCATGGAAATATGTTCTTGATCTCTTAAGCCAATAGGAAGCATACTTAGTGTACGATCGAATGTGTCCGCTAGAAGGGGGGTGAATAGTGGTTTGTCGAATACTTTGTTCTCTACAAAATTGTTAGCGCAGCGGAAATACAAATAAAATAAAACTAACAATAATAGACAATGCTAACAAATCGATTTACTTGGTATCCACCCCGGACGAGTGACTAATCCAAGAATCCGTCGGTGGATCACTCCCCGGATAACCTCCGGCTAGCCCTCGTCGCTCCTTGTGGGTGGAGAAACCTCGCCACAATCACTTTGACAATATCTGGGCACAAAAGACCACTAACTCACTTTACCCAAGAGAGTTTCGTCAAGAGATAGTAGCCTGAAACGAGCCCCTTTAAATAGGGCTCGAATCTGAAACATGCATTACCAGTCGACTGCCCCTGGTCCCACTCAGATTCGACCATTGTCGTACAACGTTCGAATCTGCCAGCCTGTTCCAGCCGACACCAGTCGACTGCCCCCAGGTGCAGTCGACTGGTCTGAGTCCTAAGCCTAGGGTTACACTCCCGATTACATTTCACTCCGCACTCAAACCCTCCCGGCTTAGCCCTTGAGTACAAACACTCATACTCAGACCCTCACAACTTGGTTGACTCTTCATCAACAGCTTCGACTGTTGCCTTCACGCCCTCTTCATCTTGGGCCCTCGTCCCTCGGATGCGCACGCAAACCTCCAGTTTGCCTCCATGCCACCCTTCACGTACTCCTTGTAACGCCCCAAAATTTCCATTTTTAGTTCTTAAAGTCCTTAGAATTATTTATAAATGGTTTAGAAATATTCTAGATATTTTTAGGAATTTTTAGAGTATTTTTATGGAATTTTCCGAGTCCGTTTGGTATTTTTGGAAAAAGAAAAAGAAAAAAAGAAAAAGCCAAAAATGGAAAAACCAATTAAGTGCAGCGGGTGGATCGAACCCGCGACCACCACGAAACAGCAAGCGCGCACAACCAGCCGGGCTAGGGGTATCAGCACAACAAAGGATGGAGAGAAGGATATTTAAGCTGTAGTTAGGTTGATCCGCCCCATAAGTATAAATAGGTAATTAAAGAGAGAAGTTTGATTTTTCTCTCAAACCCTCTCCTTCCCCTAACCTGCGCCGACCCCTCCCTTCCCTCTCCTCTCTTGGGCGACACCACACCAAGCCCAAGAGGGCCGGCCAAGACTCTTCTCCAAGAGATAATCCTATATTCGGGATCCCCGCGACGAGAGGAACGCGTAGGCGCGAAGAATTCTCCGAGATCTCAAGTTTCTTCCGAGCTCTAGACGTCAATCTTGGTTGTAAGTCCAAGATATCAATGTAAGTACTGCTCACCTGCAGTAAGAGGCAGTTTTTCCGCGAGAATTTCCTTTAAAAGTTTTTAGAAGAGATATTTCCTTTTTATTTGAGTTTTTGCATGTGATATTAGTTCATTATATGCTTATATATGTTGATTAATACCCTATGTGAGTTTAGGGTCCAAGAAAAGCTATGAGAAAAGAAAAGAAAAGATAAAGATAAGAAAAGAAAAGGCCAAGGCCTTAAGAAATCTCCAAAAGTCAAGACTTAGGGATTTTAGCACGCAAGGTGCTCCAGAAAATGCCAAGGCATTTACAGATAAGAAAGAAAAGAAAGAAAAGCTATTTTATTTTCTAAGGCCAGTACCCGGCGTCCAAGGGCGTCGTTAAAGAAATCCAGGTGTCCAATTCCAAGGTCTTGGCCCTGGTAGACCAAGGTCTGCTCTATTAGGATTGGTGGCTCGCTACCCCAACCTTTTAGGGAACGCGCATATCAGATGGTACTTACGTCTTCAGTGGATCCAAGTGATTATTATTTTCAAGTATATGCTTTAGCAAAGTTTCGAAAATTTAAAGAGTTTTCAAAAAGTTAAAGAATAGCTAAAGTTTCAAGTTGAGCCAAGAAAAGTAAAATGAGATTTATTATTGCTTGAGTATGCATGTTTTGAGCTATACATGTTCTTAGTTTTCTTTCAAGCATATTAGTATCTCATATGATGTTCAGTTTGATCTAGAAGCATGTTTGCATATTTCGAGTTTTTGTGAGCTAGATAGTACTTACTAAGCTTTTTGCTTACTAGTTGCATTTCCTCTTATTGCAGATAAAGGTAAAGGCAAGCAATTCTGATGGAAGGCGACGAGGCGGTGCTGAGTGACGTGTGTGTGGTGGCTGACCTTGGAGAGGTCCTTGGGATAAGAGAAATAAAAGACTCCGAATCCATTGGGTTATAGAGTCTTAGTTTAAGTTAGATTATATAGAATTTATCTCAGTGTTTGAGTTATAGAACCTTGCGTGATGACTTTAAATGGTTAGCATTACTTGTAAAGTTGCATTTATTTTCTCCACGAATTTTTAGAGAGGGAAAGTGTGCCATCGCATCATGCATGACCATTAAAGTTAGGATGTCATTCTTAGATGTGTTGCATAAAGTTCCGCATTTTAGTTCTGCATTTTCAGTCGCGAATTGGAGGACGACACAGGCTGGCCGCGCCATCCAGCACAGGCGCACGACCGTGCTCCCTCGAGGCACGGGCGTGCTCTTAGGAGGAATTATAGGCACGGGCGTGCTCTTCAGCCCGCCCGGGGCGTGCCGTCCACTGGCGAATCTCAGGTGACCCGCACGGGCGTGTCAGTCAGCGCGCCCTGGGCGTGTTCTTCCCTGTCCAGAGATAGCAGGATTTGCCAAATAGTAGTATAGGTTTGGAGGAGCTGTGAAGTAACTGGCCGAAACCTGAGTTTCGAATTACAGGCCTATCAGTCGACTGGTATGGTATCAGTCGACTGATACCTGCAGTTTGAGTTGGGCGAGGCAAGCTTCAAGCGTACCAATTGCGAGCTTTCGAGATAGTAAGTGTGATATGTTAATATGCATGATTGCTTAAGTTAGAATATGATTGTTAGATGAATTTAAAAGTTTAAAAAAAAAAAGGATTTCCGCATTTTTTTTGTCGTGCATTAGAGTCGAGAAGTAGAGAGAAGTAACGATCCGTCTAAGGTAGAAGAAGGCGGGTCGCTACACTCCTCGAAGTCCGCGTCCCTCGGCTCATCGTCCCTGCTATCCAACGGTCCCTCGGATGTGCATGCAAGCCTCCAGCTTGCCTCCATGCCATCCTTCACCTGATGACATCAACCAAGTCCATGTATACCTATACACCTGCACACTCATGTACACATATTAGTCCACAATAAACCCTAACTTAACCATATTGACCTCACACATCAAAACTCCATGATCATCCAGATCATCTTAGGGTCGATTGCCTCAACAATCTCCCCCTTTTTTATGTGTGACAATATATTAAGATAGGTAAACACATAGCAATAACAATAACAAAAGCAATAACAAAAGCAATAGTAATTAAAAATCAAAGCATAACACACAAGAGACAACCTCCCCCTTAACCTATGCTTTCTCCCAATTTTCAATCCTCATTGCCCATACCAAATTAAGTTCTCCCAACATAACTCCAAAGTATCACAAATCAATCAAGGTTAAGTTTTAACCCAAACCTAACTTAACACCCATGTTCTCCCCCTTTGACACCATCAAAAGATTGCCTCAAGCAACCCTACCCTTGGTGCCAATTAGAACTCAACCAGATTTCTGAAAAACCCCTCAGAAATCACAAAATAGCACTCTTCCCAAACTACCAGTCGACTGCCCCCTAGGGCAGTCGACTGATACGGCAGTTTCTAAATTTTCAACCAAAATTCAGAAACGCGTATAAAATTCCAGAAAATCCGGAAAAATGAAAAATTTTGCAAACACATTTGTTAGAGTATTCCCTACCCTAGAAAAATATTGGTTCATGAATAACACTAAACGTGCTTGACTTCTGGTACAAACCTAAAAATTCTCAATAATGGACATGTTTGTATCAATTTTCAAACCTATATATGATATCTTATGTTTGCCACTTCCATTGACCTTAGGTTTTCATATAAAATGATTCTCAAACCTCCCCTTTTTATATAGATATTTTTATTTGACAAAACTCCCCCTCTTTATCTCTTAAAGCTAAATGACCAACCAATATATGTTAAGCAATATAGAAATCCCATGCCCTTACCTATAGAAATCCCATCATTTAATTTTCAACCAATATATATTAAGCAATATAAACGATATAGAATTTCAAACCACATCATGAAAACATATATAAAAATCATAGCTTAAAACCATAGCATATTCTTCAATTAATACCAACCAATAAAGAGCAAAAGCACATCATGACACATAATTTAATATAAAGCGAAATGTATCATACATCAAGACAAAAAAAACATAAGAGTATCATACATAAACCATAAAGCCTGTCATGAAATACAAACATACGAAAGTAGCAAGGGCTAAAGCCCTGAAGTTATCCAACTGATACAAATTCAGAATAAGAGGTGTTTGAGAGGTATAATAATGATACATCAAAGAACAACACTCTCAACACAAGATTGCTCCAAATGCTGCTCCATCCTATCAAATCATGTCGTCGTCACTGCCTGGAGGAGGAGGAGGGGCCTGATATGAGAGATGCAGTTGTCATAGCATCTCGTATATGTCATCATGACGGCTGGTAAGCCCATGAACCGCCGCCTCAATCCTCTGCTCCGTCTGCTGGACTCCGTGGATCTCCTCACAGATGCCATGAACGTCCTCCTGAAGCCTGTGAATATCTGATCGGAGCTGAGTAAACTCTGCCCGTGTAACCATCTCTGCAGGCTCCTCATCCGAGCTAGACGACTCTGGATGCTCCCTCCAGACAAATGCCCCCTGTCGACTCTCAATGCCTGCTAAGGATAGCTGACGTGTACTGATCTGGTCATAATCCTTAGACAGGTGCCTCATCTGACCACTAGACACTCGGACTCCCCAAGACTGAAAAAACTCGGTCAAGATGTGGCAAAAAGGCATATATATTTTCCCATTAACAATTTGGGAAAAATGGAATGGCATTGAATACTTGCAATGAGACATCAACATCTATCCTCCTCTCTAGGGCGTACATCATCACAAGATGAGGCAATCGGATCCTAGCACGCCCCTTAGTGACGATGGGTAGTATGCACTCTATAACAATTTTGTACAAAACGTGGCTGAATGGACTCATGGATTTTGCATCAAAAATGCGCTCGGACTCATGCCTATGTCTCCTAAAATAATGCATATAAATCTGGTCAACGGAGACATCAGAGAGAGAGAGAGGCTCAACAATGGTAGGAAAATAAACTGACGCATTATCTGATGCTCTACACTCTAAGAATCTAGTTAGAACCATGGGTGAGAAAGGAATGGTGACCCCGGCCACCATGGACTCATAAAGATTATGATCAGAGTCAATGCAGGTCAGATTGGCATAAAACTCTTTACATAAATCATTGTTGATGTCATGTTGACAATAAACCAATTTGTCTAACCTAAAATGCGTGATCATTTCGGTGATTGGAGGAGACTTGTCTTGGAAGTAGGCTTTATTGAGGTATCGGCATTTCATTACAATGAACTCATTATCATCAAATCTCTTCCTACATTCCACCGTCCTAAACCTAGACTCTCCTGACCTACATGAGGATCCCTCACCTCGGGGCCTTTTAGACGCCAAACTATTATGAGATACATATGCATGTATACCAAGACATCCCCAAAAATAAGAGAATCAAAAGAAAACATGCAAAAAACTCAAACATTAGTTCCAAATCATAGTCTAAATGGGAAAACAAACTGGTTCAAAGGATTACCTCTTTCCCAATCTTTTCATGATAGTAATGAGAGGAGAATCCGCTAGAAGGAGAAGACTCACAACCTCTAGGTTGTAGATCGGTGGTAGGAGAGTGCTAGGGAGGAGTTTTTAAGGCTTGGAAGGGCTTAGAAATGAGAGAGGAGTCCAATAGGAGGAAGAAATCGCCGGGAAGTCATGCCAAAAACCCTAGGTTTTGGCTATCCCGCGCGGTCTGACCCTTATAAAATCTCGCATACCAGTCGACTGCCAGGAAGGCAGTCGACTGCAAAATCATACAGAGGGTTTCTCACTCTAAGACTAGTCGACTGCGCCTGGGGCAGTTGACTGGTAAACCATACAGACCCTTTCTCGCTTTAGCACCAGTCGACCGCCATGAGGGTAGTCCACTGATACTGAAAAACCAGTCTCCCAATTCCAAATTCAAAAATTGTCTAACTAATTCCATAAATCTCTAAAAAATCTGAAATTTCGTGGAGAGATTTGTGAATCCTATGTCTACCTGGGAAAAATATAACTTCAACCAAAACTATCCCGAGTCCTAAAATTGATACATTTCTCAAAACTATCTAAATTTGACCATTTAAACTCAACCCAAAGTTCTAATTTGAACCTCTTCTTGATGCTTCATCCTATATTCATTCATAGTACATTACTAGCATCAAGTTACATGGTATTTTCATATTAAAACCATTTTCTCTCAATTATAGTCCTATTTCCTCCTTTTTCTCCATAATTCTCCCTTTAGTGTGTCAATTCTCTAGAATTAAGGATAACCTTAGCCTTCTTAAACCTATTGGCACACTCTATAGCCCATTTAATTTCCTAGAAGGAAACTGCTTGAGATCCATTGACCATGGATCCCATTTTGGCTTCTAGAGCTCTCCCTTGAGCTCCTAGCCCTAGTTACCTCCCTAGATAACTTATCTACAAAGGCAAGACTACACCGGTGCTCCTCTGGTGCTTCTTGACCTTCCACTCTCACTCTCTTAACCCTATAGACCTTTTGCTCGGTCAATTCCTTTTCTTTTTCTTTAAATGACTTTTCTTTGCCATTTTCGACCTTCTCTCTACCATAGTTATAGGGTACCCTTGAATATACTATTTTACTTACATTTGCCCTCCTAGGGTGGTATCCTAAATCCGGTCTACCATTTCTAAGAGATTGATCTTTTTGCATTATGCTTGCCCCCTTTGACCCTCTAATGACTCTATCTAGGTTTTTCTCTAACTTATCAAATTTTGCTCTCAAAACTTGATTTTCCTTTTCTAAACTCCTAACCTTAGAATTATTTGTCCTAACTTGATCATTCCTAGGTCTACCCATTCTTCTAGGCATATCCTTCCCTTTCGTAGGGTTTATGCCTTAGTCCTTAGTCCTAGAATTCCTAGGTTTATCAAAAACATAGAATTTTGAATATTTTGGCATGCAAAAGTGTTTTTGGTTCTATCATGATATTTGAAACCAAAATTACATCTAGGCAAGCAATAGTTTACATTTCTAGCATTCATAGAAGAACTTTGAGCATAAATAGAGTTAGGGATTACCTCCCTTACCTTTGTAGCTCCCCCTTGATGTGAGCTCCTTCTCCTTTCTTCTTTTTCCCATCTCCTAAGGTGCTCCATCTTTTTCAATTCTCCTTTCCTTGGATATTTTGTATGGTAATGCCCTAGCTCCCCGCATGTAAAGCATCGAATATTCCTCCTTTTCTCCTTTTTAGCCTTCTCATTCCTACACCCCATGTTAGAATTTAAATTAATTGAAGTAAGTTTAGAGTGTACCTCCTTTTTACTTTTCGGACACTTGTCCTTGTAGTGCCTCTTTTCGTTGCAACCAAAACATGTAATGTGCTCTTTAGATTTAGCTTTGGTGGAGGTAGAAGTCTTTTCTTGCTCATGTGGGGATGAGGGTCTCTCCTCCCCCTCAACCCTTGATGTTGATACTTCTTCTTCTTCGGATGATGTGGATTCTTTTTCACTCAACTCCTCCACTTCACTTTATAATGTTGTCAATTCTTTTTCCCTTTGATCATCTTGAACACTCGAGCTTAGTTCTTTGGGCTCCTCTACTAGTTGGGCTTGTGTCGAGTTCTTATGTACTTCTTCCAATTTGGTCCATAACTCATATGCATTTTTATAATTCCCTACATCACTCAAAATATTAGTAGGCAAAATATTGACCAAAATATTGATTAGCTTTTCATTGGCCCTTGCTTGTTCTTGTTGCTCCTTAGTCCAATACGTAGGTTGGAGCTTCTTTCCATGCTTGTCCTTAGGGGTCTCAAATGGTTCTTTTAGCACCATCACGCACCCCCAATCCATGCCAATCCATATCTTCATTCTAGCTTTCCAATAATCAAAATCATCATGCTCGTATGGTGGTGGTGAGTTGATATCTTCCCCAAGTTTATCTTCCATGGTTCCTCTTCCTCTAGCGTGTGCTCCCTCGGCGATTAGTCTGATCAAGAGCGGTCCTTTACTCTGATACCGATTGTACGATCGAATGTGTCTGCTAGAGGGGGTGAATAGCGGTTTGTCAAATACTTTGTTCTCTACAAAATTGTTAGTGCAGCGGAAATACAAATAAAATAAAACTAACAATAATAGACAATGCTAACAAACTGATTTACTTGGTATCCACCCCGGACGGGTGACTAATCCAAGAATCCGTCGGTGGATCACTCCCCGGATAACCTCCAGCTAGCCCTCGTCGCTCCTTGTGGGTGGAGAAACCTCGTCATAATCACTTTGACAATATCTGGGCACAAAAGACTACTAACTCACTTTACCCAAGCGAGTTTCGTCAAGAGATAGTAGCCTGAAATTAGCCCCTTTAAATAGGGCTCGAATCTGAAACAGGCGCTACCAGTTGACTGCCCCTGGGGCAATCATCTGGTCCCAGTCAGATTCGACCGTGTCGTACAACGTTCAAATCTGCTAGCCTATTCCAGCCAACACTAGTCAACTGCTCCCAGGGGCAGTCGACTGGTCTGAGTTCTAAGCCTAGGGTTACACTCCTGAGTACATTTCACTCCGCACTCAAACCTTCCCGGCTTAGCCGCAGAGTACAAACACTCATACTCAGACCCTCACAACCCGGTTGACTCTTCACCAGCAGCTTTGACTATTGCTTTCACGCTCTCTTCATCTTCGGCCCTCGTCCCTCGGATGCGCACGCAAACCTCCAGTTTACCTCCATGCCACCCTTCACGTATGCCTCGAAGTCCGCGTCCCTCAGCTCATCCTCTCTGCTATCCAACGGTCCCTCGGATGTGCACGCAAGCCTCCAGCTTGCCTCCATGCTATCCTTCACCTGAAGGCATCAACCAAGTCCGTGTGTACCCATACACCTGCACACTCATGTACACATATTAGTCCACAATAAACCCTAACTTAACCATATTGACCTCACACATTAAAACTCCATGATCCTCCAGATCATCTCAGGGCCGATTGCCTCAACACTTAGGGTTTTTAGCCTCCTCCTAAGCCTAAAATTAGGACTTGGCCAAAACCTTCAACCAACCCTGACATAAAAATCATATAACATTCATATAACACATATCATATCATAGGAAATCATTAGCAAGCATAGTTGGGGGTTTAACTTGATCCTAATCATAGTTTTAGGGCTTGGCCGAAACCTTCAAGGGGCCTACTCTATGATTTAAGCAACATAACACCCAAAACAATTATACTACAGGTGAGGGGAGACTTACCTCTTTTGTTTGGTTACCACCAATCTATATACCCTTAAATTGAGAGCGATGACGACCTCCTTGCTCTTAGGATCTCCTTTGTTCTTCTCAGCTTATAAGGGGTCTTAAGTCTTCAAGAGATCTCCCTTGTGAAGCTTTCTAGGGGAGAGACCCTAGATGAGATTTTTGGAAATGAGAGAGGAAGAGGGAGATTCGGTGGGGGTGGAAGAAGGAGGAAGAGGAGAACAATTTATAATGCCTTTTGTCTCTTCACAAGTGCCTCTTCACCTTCTTCACATGGTGCCACTTCACATCCCCTACCCTTAACCACAATTTTCCTCTCCTCTCTAATAGCACACCCCTGCTGGGGCTATTGGTTATCCCATGCATCATAAGGCTTTGCTACCACCTAAGGTCCAATGTTCAAATCTTAGCAAATGCTACTTTTTGGTTCTTTCCCCTTTTATTTATTTATTTTTTTTAAAAGCCCACATAAGCCCATTAAGAATTATACTAGAATTCCACCTACAATCCATTAAGAATTATACTAATATTCATATTAGTGTTCATGTAAAAATTGAGAGGTTTTTACAGGCGTTATAATTATCTCTTTTGCATTGTACTTATACATTTGTACTCATATTTTGCAAATTGATAGTATTACCCAAAGTTAACTGTCAAAGGCCTTGGAGTAGGAGCTGTCACAAGACTCCGAACCAAATAAAAATAAACTTGGGTTAGCGTTGTGCTCTTTCTTACTCTTTTACTTTCAACTATATACTTGTAATCTTTCTAATCCAAAACGAGTTTTTTTCGAAAATGATATTCACCCCCCCCCCCCCTCTCTATGACTCTTTATGTTCCTACGGGGGTTGCTATTTGGTAAAACCATCATTTGATCCATTTTTTCATATGTGTGCTTTTCAAACTAATCAGAAACAGTATTATTACCTCTTTCTGATATTTTTCCTCATTCAGAAGTTTTTCATTTCTCGATGTTTATGCAACACCACTCGAGATTATTTATTTTATTTCTTTTGGCACTACTAATTCAAGACCAAGTCTTGGTATAAGTTTTTCTCGTTTGTGTTTTGCAAGATTCTCCTCTTTCTCTTTCGATGGTCCAACAAGAAGGCTACAGTACTACCTGTCCTCCTCTTTTTTCTGGAGAGGACTTTGGCTACTGAAAGAGTCATATGAAGGTCCACCTAACAACTCTAGTAGGCATGTGGATCATCATCCAAGCTATCCTCGATCTTCCACGAGTGAACAAGGTGAGCTTTTGAGTTACACTGATTGGGACTCTACCTTAATGAAGAAGATAGAAGTAGACGCTAAGGCAACCCAAACCCTCCAGTGCAGTCTTACCAAAGAAGAGCTCAACCACGTCAGCCCCTTCAGCAGCACGAAGGAGTTATGGAGCAAATTGATCGAACTCCACAAAGGAACCTCCGATATGAAGGTGAGCAAGCGTGACTTGTTATTAATCAAATTGTATAACATGAAAATGCAAGAAAGAGAGACTATTGCCCAACTACACACTCACATCTAGGAACTGATGAACAACCTCCACACGATCGACTGCAAAATGGAAAATTGCGATATTGTAAGGTATGCACTAAATTCTTTTTCAAGGAATACCTTGTGAGCATCCATGGTAAATGATTACAAGGTTTCTAAGGATCTTTCATTAATCAAGTTAGATGAATTGTTTTTTGAATTTGAACTTCATGAGAAAACTAATACTACTCCGACTGAGAAAGGTATCACTTTGGTTGCAAGTAAACTCAAGAAGAAAAGTTGTAACCCAAACCCAAATCTGACTTCGATTAAGATTCTGACGAAGAAGACATAGACTACACTAAACTAGTAAATCTAGTATGGAAGATATACAAAATGCGTAAAGTTTAGAAGAAAAGAAGGTGGTTCAGTTAAAGGATGATCCAATTGAACCAAGCATGAGTCAGAAGAACAAGGTGGACATCACCTATTATGGGCGCAACAAAAAGCGATATTTCAAATCGGAATGCCCTAACTTGAAGGAGGCGAAGAAGCAACGCGGAAGAAGGCGCTTCAAGCTATGTGGGATGAGTCTTCCTCAGAGGAGTCAAATGAGGAAGAACTGGTCCACTTGAATCTCCTTGCATTGGCGGTGCAAGATGAAGTTGACATCGTGTCCAAGTCAGAAGTGGAACTAGAGCAAAACAACGGATCGATCTCCCTCTCAAAAAAAGGCCAACTCACTGTAAGTGGTTATTCTGAGCTCGAATTGTATGATTTAATTTTTTATCTATCACGCAAGTTGGCTAAGCCCAACGTCCGAGTTAATTCCCTCTAAAAGGAGGTTAAAGCGCTTAAGACTAACTTGAGTCCCCTAACTGAGTCAAATCAGGGAGGAACCTCATCTCAAGTCCAACAACTTGAGGAAGAGAATTTCTCTCTGAAAACTCAATTCAAGGAACTCAGAGAAACCCTAGAATGGTTTACATTGGGTTCTAAGAATCATGATATGATTCTTGGAAAATAAAAAGTCATTCTCAACCGATTCAGACTTGGATTTAAAATTCACTTGCGATATAGATCGTACTATTCAATTATGAACCGTACTAGCACCCGAGTCTAAGCATGAGTTCCAAAATTGACCTTGAATAATCAAGCTGGACCAAACCACTATTGGATCCCCAATGATCAAATTCACTACCTAGATAGACCATATCGAGGTTTTGATCTACAGGGAGCCAATAGAAAGATCATTTCTATTATTAGATGAACTTTACATGCTACCCTGATTGTTTGATTGCATGTATATTTAATTTCTGTAAATTGTCATGCTTAAGGATTAGAAATGGTGAGTTAAGGACCTAAACTTGATTGAAACTTGCACCAAGTAGCAGGGTGGGTAAGCTGATAATATGTTAAGAAAGCATGTCTAAGGAGTCAGGTAGGGTAAGACGTACCCTATTTGGTCCTTTAGCTATGTGGAACTAGCCAAAGCTACCTCGCCACATCCTAAATTAGTTAGACCAAGGTTTTGTAAAGAGTAAATTAAAAGTTTAATTTCTTTAAAATGCTTTGTCTAGAAAAAGGTTGTTGTTGTGATACTCAAGAAGGCTCCTATGCCTCACCAAGACTTGGAAGCCGATTATTGAAATGTGTTTTTAAGTTACTATATGTTAAACTTGAATCTAACTCAAGGTTCAATAAAAACGTAAATTTCATTTACATCTATGATAAAAATTAATACATCTCACAAAACAGATAAGGTTCCCAGTTTTGCCAATTAGAATGGGTGAAATGTTAAAGACCTAAAAGGAATAGTGAATCCCAACCATCCCAACCAACTCAACAAACTTGATTAATTTTATCTTTAAGTTATTAACCTAATTTAAAATTTTACCCTTATTAAAATTCTAACTTAAAATCAAAATTTAAAACTTACTTAATTTCAATATCAACTTAATAAATTTTTTGAAATCAAACTTAATTTTTAAAATCAATTTAATTAACTTTTCAAAATCAAATTTAATTTTCCAAATCAACTTAATTAATTTTTCAAAATCAAACTTAATTTTCAAAATCAATTTAATCAATTTTTTTTAAATCAACTTAATCAAAATTTTGAAATCAACTTAATCAATTGTTTAAAAACAACTTAATTAAATTTTTTAAAATCAACTTAATTAATTTTTTAAAATCAACTTAATTAATTTTTTAAAATCAACTTAATTAATTTTTCAAAATCTAACTTAATTTTCAAAATCACCTTAATTAATTTTTCAAAATCACACTTAATTTTTAAAATTAACTTAATTAATTTTTCACAATCAACTTAATTAATTTCCAACTCCAAATCTAAAAGAGTCAAAAATAACCCTATAGGGATTTAGGAAAAATAATATTTATATTATTAACCTACCTACCTTACCTAAATGCTTGTTAATTCAACAAGAAGAAACTAAATTGTGACATAGAAGATTAGGATATACCCATCTAAAACTAATTTAAAAAATAAGTCAAAATGGACTAGTTAAAGGTATACCTAAACTTATGAATTTTGAAAACTCAACCTGTAATCCATGCCAACAAGGAAAATAAACCAAGTCAACTCATAAACCTATCCAATCTGACCTAACTCAATCTATACTTGAGCTCCTATACCTAGACCTATTTGATTCTCATAGAGCCAGTCACTAAGTGAAAATCGATACTGCTTAAATTTTTAAAAACTAAGGATAAAATTTTGAAACTTTTAATACTTTATAAATTATTTGAAAATGAAAAATATATTAAAATCAAAAGAATCAAAAGTGACCATAGGGGGATTTGAAAATATAAGATTTAATGAATTTTGTAAAATAAATGGGTATCTCCATAAATTTACTTGTCCTAGTATCCCCTAACAAAATATATAGTTGAAAGAAGAAATAGGACCCTCTAAAAAGCTACTAGAACCATGCTTAATGAATACAACTTATCTAACCAATTTTGGGCAGAAACAATTAATACAGCTTGATATATCCAAAATAGAGTCTTAATAAATAAAAGATATAACAAAACACCCTATGAAATTTATTATCACAAATCACCTAATTTATACTACTTAAAAGTTTTTGGGTGTAAAGTACATATTTTATTCAACCATAAGTTGGGCATATAAGATTTATAACAAACATACCCATAAATTGAGGAAACAACAAATGTTATATTTGATGAAGATACCTTACCTAACTTAACCAATCCACCTAACTCAACCAACCCACCCCAACTTAGCCAACTTAACCAACCCTAATCAAGACTTAGAAGATGAAGAATCAAGACTAAAACCTATTTCAGACTAACCAGATGAACCAATTACTAAACCAATATCTGTACCATCAAGGATAAGAATAAATCACCCAACTAATCAAATTTTGGATGACCCAACCTTAGGAGTTAGAACTAGATCATCTTATAGAAGCTATGTTAAATTACATTGATTTCTAAGATTGAACCTAAGTCAATAGAAGAAGTCTTACCTGACCCAAACTGAATCATAGTAATATAAGAGGAACTAGCCCAATTTGAAAGAAACCAAGTCTGTGACTTAGTACCAAAGCCAGAAGGTAAAACCATAATAAATAGTAGGTGGGTATTTAGAAATAAATTAGATAATAAAGGTGAAATAGTTAGGAATAAAGCCCATTTAGTGCTAAAGGGTTCGGTCAAGTTGAGAGGTTAGATTATAATGAGACTTATGCACCTGTAGCTTAATTTGAGAACATTAGGATGCTATTAGACTATGCAAGCCATAAGGGATTTAAATTATACCAAATGGAAGTTAAGTCAGCTTTCTTAAATGGGTTTATAAAAGATGAAATTTATGTAAGTCAACAACCAGGTTTTGAGGACTTAGACCACCCTGACTATGTCTTGAAGCATAAAAAGGCCATATATGGACTAAAACAAATACCTAGAGCCTGGTATGAAAGGTTATCCACTTACTTAGTTTCTAAGGGGTTTAACCAAGGATTGATTAACTTAACCCTCTTTGTTAAAATCTTAGAAAAAGATATACTTATATCCCAAATTTATGTAGATGATATTATATTTGACTCAAATAACACAACCTTTTTAAAAGAATTTATAAAAGTGATGGAAAGTAAGTTTGAAATGAGTTTATTATATGAATTAACCTTTTTCCTAGGACTTCAAATTAAACAAACTAAGGATGAAAATTATGTTCACCAATTTAAGTATGTTAAAGAATTAATTACAAAAATTTGGAAAGGAAAATTCTAAGGAAATAAATACCCCTATAACAACTAACATTAAAATAGATAGTGACCCAGAAGAAAAACTTGTAGACTTAAAGTACTTTAGGAATGCTATAGGTAGTTTACTTTACCTAACTGTTAGTAGACCAGATATTTTATTTGTAGTAGGTATTTGTACTATGTACTATACTTATGTTAAGAAATCCCACTTAAGTGTTGTGAAAAGGATTTTTAGATATATTAGAGGCACCCTAAATGTTGGATTCTGGTATCCTAGAACCCCTAACATTTACTTACTAGGTTATTCTGATTCAGATTATGTAGTTTGTAAACTAAATATACTAGCGGGAGTTGTCAAATGCTAGGTCAAAGCTTAGTTAGTTGGTGTAGTAGGAAGCAACACTATGTGGCATTATCCACAATTAAAGCAGAATGCATAATCCTAGGAGAATGTGTCGCTCAATTATTATGGATGATGCACACACTTAAGAGCTTTCAACTAAACTACACTAACACTTGAGTCTTTATTGATAATATTAGCACAATCAACCTTACTTAAAATCCAATTCACCATTATAGGACTAAATATATTGAAGTAAAACACTACTTTGTTAGAGACCACACAATAGGGGTGAAATTGTACTTAAACATATAGAGTCAAAATCCAATCTAGCTAACATCTTTACAAAGTCATTACCTTAGTCTGAATTTAGTACACTAAGAAGACAGCTAGAAATGTACTCAATAGAATAGGTCTAATTTTTATTTTGGTTTGCCTAGCTTTTTTTTAACTAAGTTTTTTTTCTTAGTTTTAAAATTATGTTTTCCAAACTTTTTTGATGTTTACTTAGTTTTCAAACATTTTTTAATTAGCTTTAAAAATTACTTTTTAAAATCTAAGTTTTGAATTTTTTTCTACTAACAAAACTAAGGATTTTCTTCATTATGGACTGAGCTTAAGCTTAACCACTAGTTTGCATGTTCCTATAGATCTAGAAGCTAGTATCTCACAAGCATATTAGGATTACTTTGAATGATAATTTAGACAGGTATGAGATGCTTAGGACCATACCTTGAACTTAAGATGCTTTAAGTCAATCCATCGACACAAGTTTGGGGTGATAAATACAATTACATAGCAATCAAGTTAAGTAATCTTGCTTGATTATATTACTTAACCTGACTAGGACAAGTCAAAGCTATTGTTTCATTACAGTTAGTAAGTACCAAATGGGTAAGACAGGTAGCTGAGGAAATTGAATATATTGAGTTTTTTTTAAATTGATTGTTTACTTTAAATCATGCTTGGACTCAAATGAGTAGCTAAAGTCTATTCCTTAATCTGACTCATAGATACTTTAGTTATTCATTTCTAATCCTTAACCATTTTAATGATATTGCTTGCCTTTACTCAGAAATTTTTTTTGCTCTTAACTTTTTTTGAAATTTTTCTTAGTATTAAATTTTTTTCTTTCTTTAGTCCAGGCTCTAACACCTTGAATAATTATTTTTGAACATAATATTTTCAAACACTATTTTTTTTTCAAAATTATCTTCAAAAATGTTTTCCAAAAGTTTTTTAAAAAAAAATTTGATTATTCCTTTAATTCATACTTTTTACTTAGAGTTTTTTCCTTTCCCTTAAAATCCAGTATTTTTGATATATGTCAAAGGGGGAGAGAAACGATAAGTTCAATGTCCTTTCAAAAGATTTTCTCAAAATTTAAGTTCAAATCAAATTTCTTTTACAAAGTTTAAGTTTAAATCAGTTCAAATTAAAACTTTCAAAGTTTAAGTTTTTCAAAGTTTAACCTTTTGAAAGAAAGAGATAAGTTGTTTTTCAAAGTTAGTTTAAAACTTATTGCAAAATTGTTTAAGTTTTTCAAATTAAACTCATGAAAAATACATATTTTCAAAAGCATTAGGGAGAGAGTAATACATTAAGGGGGTGCTTTGAAACTTAACAAGTTTTTGCAAGTCTTTAGCACTTTGAAATTTGTTTTACTTAAACTTTTTAAAACAAAATTCTAAATTTTTATTTTGAACTATATTGCAAGTTTTTATCTAATGAACTATGTTGCAAATTAAATTCCTTTTAGTACCTTTAAAACTGTTGATTTTACTTAACTTTGAATTGAGTTTCCATAAATCAAAAAGGGGGAGATTGTTGGTGCCGGAAATATCAGATCAAACCTTGTTATGATATTGACAAAGGGTTCAAAGTTAAGTATGTTTGGTGATCTAATATGTTTCATTGAGTATGTAAGAAAGTCTTATTGTAACTAGGCACGAAGTCCTGATCTGTAGGGTTGGGCATGAAGTCTTGGTCGAGGACTCGACATCGAAGACCTGGTGAATGAAGCTGGGCATAAAGACCTAACTGGGGGTTGGACATCGAAGTTCTGGTCAAGGATTGGGTAGAAGATTTAGCCGAGAAAGGACAATGGATAGGAATTGGGATGGGTCGAGGTACGAACGTCACGAGTTCCAGAGTTGTCGGAAGCTAAGCAAAAGACCAACCGGAGGTTTCGATTGGCGACAAGTAACTTCTCCTGAGTGGAGTAGGTGAGGGCAAGTTCTCCAAAATAGAGAACAGTAAGCGTCAGTCTGACCTAGAGCTCGATTGAAACCTGAAAGTCAGGATCGAATAGCACGGGTTATCAAATACATGCACACTTATTTTATTTCTGTTATACTAATCCTATGTTGCAGCTAAGCAAAAGGGCATTACTAATGGCACTCAAGTGCCCAAATGGGTGTTAGGTGCCCAAGAACACAGGTGCCCAATAGTCTTCGACTCAACTAGGGCTTAGCTGAGCTGGTGCACGCTGAGTGGAGGTTCCACGTGTAAGGACCCTCTCTTACTAACTTTGACATTATAGGGTCGTTACATTGACTTTACTGCTCGGCCAGCCAAAATAAAAAAAAACACATTAATTTTATTTATCTTTGCCAGGATTTGACCCATAGACCTCTTCGTTGCAAGACTAAAGCACTAACCATCAGAGCTACAACACTTTTTGTTTTACATTGGCACCAGTCGACAGATATCCTGCAAGTCGACTGGTGCAGTTGACTGCACTTGGGAATCACTCGCCCGAATGTTTTTGTTCCCTCGACCAGTCGACTGATACCTGCATCTGTCGACTGATACGCCTGGAACTACAGTTTCCAGGTTTCAGAAACACCATTTAAGTATATATATACATTCTACTTCAACTACACAACAAGATTGTAGACTCACAAACATAATAACCATAATCATACTCCATTTGCATGCATTTCAAACTCTAAATTAACTACTCAAACTTAAAGTCTTTGCGGAAGTAAACTACTAACATATACTCAAAAGAAAATACTCATAAAGTTCTATTATTTAGAGTTTTAAACGCTAAACAAAACTCATCCCGAAGGATCCTACTCCACGGTTCCACCGCCACTGACATGAATCATCCATCGTTGAGCCTCCTTGCCTTACATCTTCCCTTTACCTTTATCTACAGTAAAAGGATGCAACTATAAGCAAATAGCTTAGTAAGTAGATACCTATCTCACAAAAACATGCAATCGATATCAAACATGCTCTTGGTCAAGAATGCTTTCTTTTAAACATATGTACTGAAAATGCTATGCCTAAAATGAATAAGCTCATGAATACACTTGTAACAAATGTTTGCATTTGGAAACTTTGCTTGAAATGAAAAATGTGTAACATGCTTGAAATGATTTCTTGCTTTTGAAAAATTTGAAACTTATACACTTATACTTCAAAATAATAAAGATCCTCCTTTGGGCCCGACATAGTACCAATGTGTGCATCCCTAATAGGTTCGGGGTAGCTAGCCACCGAATCCTAATAGAGCGTCTTACTAGCTCACCTAGATCTCATGGGCCTCGTGCCCGGTACATGCCAAAAAGACCTCAGTCTTTCAAAGTAATATACTTAACCTGTACTCATGCTTGTATTTAAAATGCATAACTTAGCACTTAAAAGGTAATGTTCCCAAAACTTGTTTTAGGACACAACAAGACCTCGGTCTTGTTTCTTATCTCATTTCTTAGTCCTAGAACTCGTTCTAGGACTTAGTAAGACCTTGGTCTTACTCTGAACTTTTATCGAACATCTTGCGTGCTGAAATCCCCAAACCTTGCGTTTGGGCAAATCAAGACCTTGGTCTTGCTATACTAGGATCACATCATACAAAAGACTTGGAAATCATGTTTAAAACTCATTAGAGAACTACTTTTACTACAGGTGAGAGATCTACTTACATCCTTACACTTAGAACTCACTATACCGACGTAGGATTTAGCGTGGTACTCCTCGTCCACTTCCTTCGCACGATCCGGATCTTGGGCACAAGAAAAGAAGAGGAGAAACCCTAGTTCTTTTTTTGTTTTCGGCAAAGAAGAAGAAGAATGAGAAAACTCTTGGTTTTCTCTTCTTCCATTCCTTTATATACTAAGTGGAAGTTGAAGCATCACTCATAAAAGATGCTTACTATTACTTATCTAATATCGATTCCATATTTTAATAAAAAGATCATTATCCCGACTGGTAACTGTAAATTAACCGCAACTCGCGGGTCGCAGGTTTGATCCCTCACTTTGACCGTTTAAAAGAATTTTTTTAGTTTCTTTTTGTTTATTTTAAAAAAAAATTCTGAAAAATTCGCGTGTTACACCACGTCAGCAACACAGGCACCCAAGTGTAGTCAGGCGCCCATGTGCGGATAAAGTTTGGACCGAGCATGGATCTATAGGACCGTTGCATGTGAGAGGGGGTGAATCATGTGTCTCTTTAGAATAAACGCCACTTTTTCGATGTTATAAAAACTTTAGCGAGTGTAGCGAAAAATAAAGAAAAAGCAATCACGCAAACATAAGTCGATTTTACTTGCTTTGGAGCCTTCGGTGACTCTTACTTTAAGGCCCAGGTCCCTTGGACCTTTCCAATGGACAATCCACTAATACCCTTTACCAGTAAACTCCCGCTAAAGTGATCGAGTACAAAAGATGAGTAGGAAGTGTAACAACCCTACACTTCCTACTTGGTATAAATTACGTACAAGTAAATAAATTCGTTACCAACACTCATGTAGGATCTGGATCAGTTCGTATGTTAGCATCAGTCTTCTGGAAGTGGTCAGACATAGTTGGTTAAAGTAGTGCCGCAGTAGGAAGATATGGAAGCAGCAAGATGAACACGAAAGCATGAATGTCATAGTGAAAGGATGATCTATTCGAAGCTTCAGGAACTTCCCTTATAAATGGCATATGAGCTGCCTTAATTGCCAACTGAGATGGCTCAGATCAAGTGAAAAGCTATCCTCATTCTGAAGCCACTGCTTTCGCTACTTATCCTCTATAAGGAGCCTTGGATCCCATTCAAGACACCTCAGTTCCCAACTAAGGCAACTTGAATCCAACTTGAAGTGCCTCAATTAGCTGAAATCTCATCTACAATGGCGACTGCGAAGAGGCACCCTCAACTACGTAAGGCACCTCCAGTCCACACTAAGGCACCTTGGGCACTATTCATCCAAGGTAACTTTTGAAGTTTAAACCCTAAAAATCACATTAGTCCAAAACAACAAATACCCTACAAAACAAGGTTTGCATAACTACAATATTGACTAAATAAACATGAGTCTTAAATAGACTTTGTCTTCTCAAGACTAAAATCTAGTCAAACCCCTCAACTTAGAGATCTAAAATAATTCTAAGTTGGACCACACCTAAAGTCCCAATGGGGAATGATTCTCACCTGAATTCACTCCTTCAATGACTTACCTCACTTACCTTTGTGTAGTTCTACATGACTTCATAACCCACCATGACTTTCTGCTAGGACTCCACCATCCTGGACTTCTTGCCAAGTCTACACCAACTTGTACTTCAACCAGTTGTCAGGCCCCATGAACCCAATTGGACTTTCCGTTAGGACTCCACCACCCTGGACTTCAGGTTGGTGTCTGGTTCTATGTCTTTCAAACTAACACACTCAGTAAAATGGTTAAATAACCGCAAACCTAATTTAACCTATTTTTCATTCATCAAAAATTGAGTTTGACCGTTAGTGTAAACTACACAAATAATCTTTCCCTTTTTGATGCAATGACAACCTAAGTTAAAGTTAGAAAAATATCAACAATAATAATAAGTTGCAATGAGATGCTCTAAAATCAGGGTTTGTGTAACGACCCTCTCTCCTTAACCTTAACCTTAGAGGAAGGTCACAATTTCTTCTTCTCTTTTCCTTTTCTTTTCTTTTCTTTTACATTGCTCCCAGTCGACTGATGATAGGTGCAGTCGACTGGTGCCAGTCGACTCCTAGGCCAAATCACTCCCCCAATCTTTCTATTCGAGAGTTGGCCCTGGACCAGTCGACTGGTGGAACTACCAGTCGACTGAGACTGGATTTCACTCGACCAATCTTTCTGTTCCCTCAAATTCACTGAGGTTAGTCGACTGCTACCTTGAGCAGTCGACTGATACTTCTGGAATTTCAAGTCCAGGCTATAGAGCATTTGAATAACTCAATGAAGACACTCCTACTACTTCAACTATAGTTAGAACACATATTCATAGTTCATGAATCATCTATAGCAACTCAAATAGTAAGCTATAAAACAACTCAATATTATAATCTTTGCAGAATTAACACTACTATCATGAAACTTAAGAAATAAACGATAAAGTTCTAGAGTACTAGCAAGTCTCATCCCAAGTTCTCACTCTACGGTTCCGCCGCCACTGACACCAATCATCCTTCCGTTAGCCTCCTTGACTTACATCCTTTCTTTACCTTTATCTGCAGTAAAAGGATGCAATGTTGGTGCCGGAAGCACCAAAGTCGAACCTATGTTTTGATAATAGCAAAGGGTTCAGAAGTTAAGATTTTGTTGTTATCTAACAAGCTTATTAAGTGTATAGGAAAGTCCTAGGTACACTAGGCACTAAGTCCTGGTTCTATGAATTGGGCAACTAAGTCCTGGCCGCAGGCTGGGCAACTAAGTCCTGACGTAAGGTTGGGCACGAAGACCTGGTGAGTGAAGCTGGGCACTAAGACCTGCTCGAGGACTGGGCACCGAGGACCTGATGAGTGAAGCTGGGCAAAAGTCCACCTGGAGGAGCCGGTTGGCAAAAAGGTAAATTCTCCCGAGAGGAGTAGGTGAGGACGCGTTCCCCGTAGGAGGGAACATTAGGCGTCGGTTCGACCTAGGGTTCCATTTAGGAGACCCAAAGTCAGAACCAAGATAGCTCAGGCTGTAAATAATGTTCTAATCTTATCATTTGTATGCTTTGTATGTCTTTGGAACTAACCCTGGTTGCAGGAACGAATGGAAGGAGTTTTCTGCACTCAGGCGCTTCAATGGAGTGAGACACCCTAGTTGGGCTAGGCGCCTGTATTGAGACAGGAGCCCCTGTGAAGGGTTAAACAGAGCATTCGAAACAAACTGCCACGCAAGCCTCTGGACCAAGTCAAGCTAAGCGCCTGTGATAACACAGGCACCCCAGTCAGCTCATGTTGGGACTGGGTGCATGTTGACATGGATGCGGGTTCGTAATTTCAAAATTAATTACGTGCAGCGGAAGGTTTAGTATAAATAATTTCTCTAAATCATTTAACCACACATCTAAGCATGCAAATTTATCTTGTGTAGACATGATCATATATTTGAAATTTTGCAGAAACATAAACTAATTTACGTATTACCTCACGTAACTCGAAGGAAGGGACGAGATCCAACCGTAAGCGTCCCTTGGAAGCTCCGTCTCTATTCGCATCCGCGCCGAGTATCTTCGGGATGACTTCGCAAAGCCACGAGTTTCGTGTTCTCAAGAACTACTAGATTCTCCGAGAACGCGACGAGAAAAACCAAGAGAGAAGTTGGAAGACTAACCACAAAAGGATGGCCGAAATTAAAATTCCGGCCAAGCAAAAGAAGAGGCTTACGGCAAAAAGATCCTTGCGGCAAACTCTAATTCCGGCAGCACCTTCTTCTGGCCAAGAGATGGCCGGAGCTTCCTTCTCCGGCAGCAGGTGGTGGTCGGCATGGAAACGACAGGGGCGGCCGGCTGGTGCTCCTTCTTGGGGCTGGTTGGCGCACGGTAAGAAGGGGAGAAGAGAAGGAGAGAAAGAGAGGGAGAGAGCCTATGCCTTCATCTCTTCGATTATCACCCAAGCCTTGCCTTGGGTCCTTTATATAGTGGCCTCTCAACCATCAAGCCTCTCAAATATGGAATAACTTATTCCATCATGCCAAGTTTGATTTTATATCATGGTTAAAATCATATTTTAATTCATGATAAAAATCAATCAAGTCTCTTCTCTCCTATGGAATAAATTTTCTTATCATGGTAAATCAATCCATGATTAATTTTATAAAATAAACCAATCCATGGTTCATTTTAATTTCCATGAAAAATAAACCAAACCTTGGTTTATTATATAAAAAAATTTATATCATCCATAATTTTATAAAATAAACCACACTTGGTTTATTTTATAAATTGAACCAAAAAACTTCGTTCTCTCCCTTTGTTGTGGCCGGCCAAGCAAAGACGATGGAGGCCCTCTTTGGCCGGCCCATCCAAGGCACGCCCCAATGAATTAAACTTATTTAATTCATCTATTAAGTCTTCAAAAGACTTAGCCATTTTACGCTTCCGATGCGTCTCTGAAAAATTCAGATTCGACTTATCGTTTGGCTTAACCAAACCTAATCTCTCTTGATTGGAAAATCCAATTTTCAACTCATTTTAAATTCCTCGGATTACTTGTAGTGCGTGTGACTAAATAGGCTTTCGATTTATGTTGGTCGTCTATAATTAATCAATTAATTATAGAACGATCATGAGTGGCACCTAGTAGTACATCATGATCCCCAATTAATCGAAAGATCAACGGTTGACCTCAGAAACAATTCTAAAACCCTTCAGCAGCTATAATGAATCGTGCCCCATTCCCTTCACCATCTTATACCCACTTGGTTCAGGGCATGGTCTATGTGTGTCAGTCCCCACTAGGCTGACTACGTCACACCTAGCCCAAGTAACGTTTTCTCGTCCTACGGATTCTAATTACTCTCATGTATTTAAGAGATTCATACTCTGAACATGTCATGCTCTGGCCAGAGGCTTCGAGTAACAATCCGATGATAGGCCTCGGGTATACATCTCCTCGCAAGGAGTGGTGAATCCTTTGTAGGCTGTTCAAACATCTTCGGGCACTTCGGCTTATACCCAATCATCTTGGGTCCACACCTCCTTGGAGATGCTTGCTTAAGATGTCAAAGTATAAGTCTCCATGACCAAGATGACTTGAACACCGCAAGTCAAAGGAACATCGCACTTAAGCTGCAGTAAGAACTTCACTGACATATCTATATGTAGACTACCATATGAAGTTTTACAGCCAGTCACTCCAATGAACTAGTTCCCTTAACTAGCATTCATGTTTATCTCCGGACATCTCAATGTCACCAGCCAGTGAGAATCAGCTGATTAGAGAATAACCTAATCTAGTCTCAACAGAATTGATAGTGTCTGTATTTCTCAATTCATCGACTAGAGACAATTTCAATACTTCACAATTGCACATGTAGAGATAATCACTAGTTGTGAATTCATCACAAATTCTCTCATGTTGTGAATTGTATTGCAGACATTCAGTAAATGAGTTTAAGATCTCAATCAAATACACAAACATGTTTACTCAAATAGTGAATATTCATTTATTAAAATAAATGATTACAATCATAAGGCGATTGCCTTAGGACACTTCTCTCATATCACTAACAGCCCAGGCACCCCAGTTGAAGGAATAAGCGCTGGGCGAGTCTGTGGATTGGAGTTCTCGTAGGATAGGCCACGTGTCAGGCACCCCCTTCAACACAGGCGCCCCACTGACCAGTATAAATAGGGGTTCGCCCCCAAGGCTTCAGAACAACTTGCAAATCTTGCTCTCAACACTTTCGTTCAAGTGCTACGCTCCGACAAGCTCTGTTCTCACGATTCAAGCGCCGACGACGACCCGCTGCTCTGAACTTCCAACCTCTCCGGTCGTTGGTAAAAGTTTAATTCCTTAAGTGTTGTAATTTCATTTTCAGTTCTATATTTGTACTCCAACTTGTAAACTCTTTTCGAATATAGAATTGCCCATCGTAAATTGTCAAGGACCGTGGGCCTTGGAGTAGGAACCGACTGTGACTCTGAACCATGTAAAAAAGAAATCGTGTTAGCGATTGATTTTACTATTTCCGCTGCGTAATTACTCTCTTTGTCCGAAAATTTTTACGATCGATATTCACCCCTCCTCTATCGATTCAATCTGATCCCACAAGTGGTATCAGAGCGGGTGGCTCAAACTTGGTGCAACCACCAGTTTGAGAATTTTTTTGGATTTACAAATTTTAAATTTTTTTCGCTCGAATTTTCTCGTTTATCGAGGTTGGTTCAACACCACTCGATCTTTTTCAGCTATAAAAATTCTTCCCGCACTACTAATCCAAGACTCAGTCTTGGAACAAGTTCTTTTTATTAATTCTTTTTCAAAAAATTTTAATGGCCATGCAAGAGGGATACAACACCGTCAGACCCCCTCTTTTCAGTGGAGAAGATTTCTCCTATTGGAAAAGCAGGACGGAAGTCCACCTGTGAATAATTATCCAGTTTGGGCTGGAAATTCCTAAAAATGCACAAGGCGTGGTGCAACACTATACCGAGTGGGATGGCCCACTGAAGAAGAAAATTGAGTCTGACGCAAAGGCGACCCAAACTTTGCAATGCGGCTTAACAAAAGTAGAGCTAAACCGGGTAGGACCCTTCAACAGCGCGAAGGAGCTTTGGAACAAGCTGATCAAGTTGCACGAAGGTGTTGGTGCAGAAAGCACCCAAGTCGAACATGTGTTTTGATAATGACAAAAGGGTTCAAAAGTTAAGGTATAATGTTTATCTAACCTATTACTCAAGTGTGCAGGAAAAGTCCTAGTGAAGGACTGCTAGGCACCTGGCGAAGGAATGCCAGGATACAAAGACCTAGAGAAGGACTGCTAGGCACCAGGCGAAGGACAGCTTGGTACCAAAGACCTAGCGAAGGACTACTAGGCACCAGGCGAAGGACAGCTTGGTACTGAAGACCTGGCGAAGGATAGCTAGGCACCTGGCGAAGGACAGCTGGGCAAAAGTCCAACCGGAGGAGCCGGTTGACATCAGGTAAATTCTCCCGAGAGGAGTAGGTGAGGACGCGTTCCCCGTCGAGGGAACAGTAGGCGTCGGTTCGACCTAGGGTTCCATTTAGGAGACCCAAAGTCAGAACCAAGATAGCTAAGGCTGTATAAAACTAATATATTATTCCTCTATGTTATTTTGGACTAACCCTGGATGCAAGATCGAAGAAACAAGTGTCTGCAGCTCAGAGAGCCTCAAAGGAGTGAGGCAGAAGCTGAGTAGGGCGCCCAGAGTGTCCCGGGCGCCCCCAAGGTCAATACAAAAGAAGTAGAGCAAGTGAAAGCTTCGACAGCTCATGGGCGGGGCGCCCCCATGCTCCCGGGCGCCCCCAAGGTCAATACAAAAGAAGGAGAGCAAGTGAAACGCTTCGACAACTCATGGGCGGGGCGCCCCCGTGCTCCCGGGCGCCCCCCATGCTCCGGGCACCCCGGATGGTCCGAGCGCCCCTAGCTAAAGCTAACAAAGCAAGCCAGCGAGAAGCCAACGGATAAGAGCCTGACCCGGTCAACCCGGGTGCCCCCAGCGTCCCGGGCGCCCCCAGTTAAAGTCTGATCCCGAATTTGAAGGGATCAGAGCTGACCGAGAGGAGCTTGGATCAGATGACACGTGGGGGGCGCCCCCGACGTTCCGGGCGCCCCCAGGGGCTATAAAAGGGCCCTCGACCCCAAGGCTTTGAGCAATCAATTCTTCCAACGCATTCACGCTCTTCTACGCTCACGCTCTGCTCCGGAAACCTCCCGACTCGAGAAACAAGAGCCGACGACGTCCCTCTGCTTCAAAAATACGATCTACTCCGGACGTCGGTAATTAAGAGCGACTTTCTTTTAGTTTACTGTATTAATCTAGTAATCTATACCTGTAAACTTTTTGCGCATATAGAATTGTCCGCAGAAAATGGTCAACGACCGTGGGCCTTGGAGTAGGAGCCGACCGCGACTCCGAACCAAGTAAAAAAACTTGGTGTTTGCGTGTGTTTGTGTTAATTTCCGTTGTGCATTCTCTATTTCTGAATCCGAACATTTTATGATATTCACCCCCCCTCTATCGTTTCTCTCGATCCAACAGAAGGTACTTCCGACACGAGGATCAGTAAAAGAGATCTGTTTCTTAACAGACTCTACACAATCAAGATGCACGATGGCGAGACTGCAGCCCAACTCCACACCAGAATGCAGGAGCTGATGAACGGACTGCACATGATAGGTCACAAGGTTGAAAACCGTGACATGATAAGGTATACTTTAAATTCTTTTCATAGAAACTCACTGTGGGCATCTATGATGGATGCCTACAAAGTTTCAAGGAATTTATCTGAAATTAAGCTAGATGAGCTATTTTCTGAATTAGAACTGCACAAACAGACTAACACTACCTTGATCGAGAATAGTACAGCTTTTGTTGCATGAAAACCTCAAGGAAAAGCTCCCAAAAAGAAGCCTCAACCAGCAGCCGAGTCTGACTCAGAATCGGAATCAGAAGATAGTGAAGGGGATCGACCCAAGTTGGTTCGGCTAGCTCGGGATTACTACAAAGAACTAAAGTACCAAACGAGCAAGAAGAAATCAAGCCGAAGAAAGGATGATCTAGCAGAACCTTCAATGAGCTCGAAGAGCAAGACCAACGTTACTTGCTACGAATGCAACAAAAAGGGACACTTCAAGTCAGAGTGCCCCAACCTGAAGGAAACCAAGAAGGCACGCAGGAAGAAGGCTCTTCAAGCCACCTGGGACGAATCATCTTTCGAAGAAGAAGAAGAAGTCCCGCACGCGAATCTACTCTCCCTAACCGCCTATGAAGACGTCGACTCCGGATCAGAATCGGAACCAGATGACGGAAGGCTCACAATCTCGGAGAACGGGCAAATCACTGTAAGAGGTTACTCAGAATATAAATTGTCGAAATTAATTTCTTACTTGTCTCGTAACTTGGCGAAAGCCAAAATCTGGGTTGAGTCCCTCCGACAGGAAGTAAAACTCTGAAAGAGGAAGTCAACTCGAGGTCCTTGACCGAGCAAATTCAGGAAGGAAACTCAACTCAAGTCAAAAACTTGAGGAAGAGAATTCCTCCCTGAAAACTCAAGTCAAGGAGCTCAGAGTTGCCTTGGAACGGTTTACTTCAGGTTCCGTCTTGACATGATCCTTGGAAAGCAGAAGTCCGTACTCAATCGATCCAGACTCGGTTATCGAACCAAGTCAAGACAACGTTCATATTATTCTGTATTGAACCAACCTAGAACCCGAGTCCAAGCATGGGTCCCCAAGCTATGTTTAAATCAACAAGCTGGACCAAACCAGTATTGGATCCCAAGGACAAGATTCACAACTTGCCTAACCCTTATCGAGGCTATAGTCCAGGGGGAGCCAATATAAAAACCATATTTATAATTAGATAATTTTACTGAATTGCTTGCTTGCTTGTCTATTTTCTTTCTACAATTTTTTTATCATGCTTAGACCTAGGATTGGTTAGATTAAGGACAAATGATTAAGTTGAAATTTGAACAATATAGTATTGGGTGGAGGTGAGATGATAGTACGTTAGGGAAGCCTTTCTGGTGGAACTAGCCGAAACTACCGATCAAAGACCCAAACTAGTTAGACCAAAATCTTTCAAGAAGTAACTTGAAGATGAATTTTCAGTAAAAGGCTTTGTCAAGGAAAGGGTTGTTGCTCCAATAAGGCTACGACCAAAGAAGGTCTTGTGCCTCGCCAAGACCTAGAAGCCAATTACTGAAAATCAAATTCAATTTACTACTTGTTAAATTTAAATCTAACACAAATTTCAATTAATCTTAGATTCAACACATTTTTCAAAGTCAATAAACTTAACCATATAAATTTTTCAAAATTAATTCAATGTCTTCAAAATTAACCATGTTTTTCAAAAGTAAAATATTTATTTTTGAAAACCTATCTCACAAAACCCATAAGGTTAACATGTTTGATAACACTAGATTAGGTGAGACAGACTAGGCTATGAAATTTAATTTAGGCTATCCCTAACTCTAATGGATCCAAATCAACAAGTACTTTATGTGTAGGAACATAAAGATTTGGACCAGTGGATGTTGGATAGCGGATGCTCCAGACACATGACTGGAGACAAATTGAAATTCACCAAAATCAAGTTCAAGAACCTAGGCTCAGTAGCATTTGGCAACAATGCTACACTCAAAGTCATTGGGTCAGGTATCATTGAACTTAAATCTGATTTTTTTATTAAGAATGTACTCTTGGTTGAAAATTTTAAGTTCAATTTGCTTAGTATTAGTCAGCTCTATGATACTGGTTACATAGTTACTTTCACCAACTCTGACTGCTTGATTAGGAATCTCCAAGACTCAGAGATAATGATTAAGGGTACTAGGAAAAATAATGTTTACACTATTAATCTACCCTTAATACCAAAATTCTTCTTGACTCAATTAGAAGAATCCAACCTGTGGCATAGGAGACTATATCACACTCATGTTAAACTAATTTCTAAAATTACTCAACTTGGTTTAATTAAAGGTGTACCAAAAATCAAGAATTTTGAAAACACAATCTGTAATTCATGTAAACAAGGTAAACAAACTAAGTCTACTCATAAACCAATTCAATCAGACTTAACCCAAACCACACTTGAGCTCCTGTACCTTGACCTATTTGATTTACATGGAGCCAAGTCACTAAGCGGGAATCGGTACTGCTTAGTAATTATCGATGATTACTCTAGATTTACTTGGGTAGGTTCCTGAAAACTAAGGATGAAACCTTGAATCTATTTATCGACTTATGCAAAATAATTGAAAACCAAAATGATACTAAGATTAAGAGACTTAGGAGTGATCACGGGGGAGAGTTTGAAAATCAAAGGTTTGAGGAATTCTACAAAATCAATGGGTATATTCATGAGTTTTCCTATGCTAGAACCCCCCAACAAAATGGGATAGTGGAGAGAAAAAATAGTACCCTTCAGGAAGCCACTAGGACCATGTTGAATGAATATAACCTAGCTAACCAATTTTGGGCAGAAGCAGTAAGTACGACATGCTACATCCAAAATAGGGTCCTAATTAACAAAAGGCATAATAAAACCTCTTATGAACTATATTATCATAGAATGCCTAACCTACACTACCTAAGGGTCTTTGGGTGCAAAGTTCATATCCTGAACACTAAGGACTACCTAGGTAAGTTTCAATCTAAGTCAACCCCAGGGACCTTCTTAGGATATTGAACAACTAGTAGGGCCTATAGGGTTTATAATAAACAAACTCACAAAATTAAAGAAACTACTAACTTAATTTTTGATGAGGAAATTGAACCAAAAACTGATAATCAAAACTTGAACCAATCAAATATTGATCAGAAAGATAGTGAACCAACAATTGAACCACTGATTGAACCTCTAAATGAACTAACTCTTGAACCAACTACTGCGGTATCAACTGAACCAATAACTGAACCGACTCAAGTAGTTGAACCAAACACTGAACCAAACCGTCCAGCCGGACTTGAGGCTGAACCTAGTTCTAGAAGAACCAAGAAACCCAGACTCAATCACCCTTCTGATCAAATTATGGGTGATCCAACCTTAGGAGTCAGAACTAGGTCTTCCTATAGAAATCTTAGTTAGATCGCATTAATTTCAAAAATTGAACCTAAGACTATAGAGGAAGCCCTACCTGACCCTGATTGGATCATAGCTATGCAAGAGGAGTTAGCCCAATTTGAAAGAAACCAAGTCTGGGAACTAGTACCTAAGTCTGAGGGCAAATCTATTATAGATACTAAATGGGTGTTTAGAAACAACCTAAATGATCAAGGGGAAATAGTTAGAAATAAAGCCCGCTTAGTAGCTAAAGGGTTTAGTCAGGTCGAAGGGTTAGACTATGATGAAACCTATGCCCCAGTAGCCAGACTTGAGTCAATTAGAATGTTGTTAGCCTTTGCAGCCCATAGAGGGTTTAAGCTATATCAAATGGATGTCAAGTCTGCCTTTTTAAATGGGTTTATTAAAAAAGAAGTTTATGTAGGATAACCCCCAGGATTTGAGGACCTAGAAAAACCTGATTATGTTTTTAAACTTAGAAAAGCACTTTATGGGTTGAAACAAGCACCTAGGGCATGGTATGAATGATTATCAACCTATCTAATTTCTAAGGAATTTAACCAAGGTCAAATTGACTCCACACTTTTTGTTAAATCCTTAGAAAAAGATATTTTTATTGCACAAATTTATGTTGATATAATTTTTGGATCCACCAACTCTAACTTTCTAAAAGAATTTGTGAAAATAATGGAAAGTGAATTCAAAATGAGCTTGGTAGGTGAGCTCAACTTTTTCTTAGGATTACAAATTAAACAGACTAAAGATGGTAATTATGTTCACCAATCCAAGTATGCTAAAGAGTTAATAAAGAAATTCAAAATGGATAATTCCAAAAGCTTAAGTACCCCTATGACTACAAATGTCAAAATTGATAATGACCCTGAAGGTAAGCCTGTAGATCTTAAGTTATACCGAAGCATGATTGGTAGTCTACTTTACTTAACCGCTAGTAGACCTGATATCTTGTTTTCTGTAGGAATGTGTGCTAAGTACCAAACTTGTGCTAAGGAATCCCACTTAGCAACCCTAAAAAGAGTACTTAGGTACATTAAGGGTACCCTAAATGTAGGGATTTGGTATCCTAGGACTTCCACATTTGAATTATCAGGATATTCTGACTCTGACTATGCTGGGTGCAAATTAGATAGAAAGAGTACAAGTGGAAGTTGCCAATTATTAGACATAGCCTAGTCAGCTGGTGTAGTAGAAAGCAACACTGCGTAGCCTTGTCCACAACTGAAGCAGAATATGTTACCCTAGGAGAGTGTGTAGCACAACTTTTGTGGATGATGCACACTCTTAAGGACTTCCAGCTTGACTACACCCAAACCCAAGTCTTTATTGATAACATTAGTTCAATCAACTTACTAAGAATCTGATTCAACATTCCCGAACAAAACATATAGAAGTCAAACATCATTTTGTAAGGGATCATGTAGCCAGGGGCGAAATAATACTTAAGCATGTGGACTCAAAATCCAACTTAGTTGACATCTTTACCAAACCTTTACCTGAGTCTGAGTTTAGCTCACTAAGAAGGCAGTTAGGGTTGTGCTTAATATAATAGGACTGTTCTATATTGTTTTCTTAAAAATTTTCCTATTTTTTTAGAAAATTATCAATTTGAAAAATCATTTCTCTGATCAAGTTTTTGAAATTTAAAATGATTTTCCGACTTAGTTTTCCTTCAAAAACTACCCCCTTCAAAACTAGGGTTTTTGCGCAAATGGACTTAGCTTAGGCCCTAACCCTAGAACTGCATGCACCTATAGATCTAGAAGTCAGCATCTCACAAGCACCTTAAGGTACTTTTGATTGATAACCTAGACTGGGTTGAGATGTTTAGGTCTATGCCTTGATTCAAGATGCTTTAAGTCAGTGCATCTGCAGTAATTGGGGCAATAAATACAAGTTGAACATCAATCAGATTAAGTCTCAAGCTTAGAAACTCTAACTTGATCAGATCACTTAACTTGACTAACCCAAGTGAAAGCTACTATTTTATAACAGTTAGTAAGTGGGTTAGATAGGACCCGAACAAGATCGGTTTAATTTGGGTTGGTCCATTTTTCTTGCTTGAAATCATTAGAGTTGGTTCAATACGGAATTACAAATTATTTGACTAGCTCTAATTTACTTGCAATAAGTGTTATCATTTTTTTGATATATGGCAAAGGGGGAGAGAAACAAAAGAAAGAAGGAAATTTTTTTTATTTTTTAAAATTTCCATCTCGTTTTCAAAAAGTATGCTCAGTTTTTAAGTACTTCAAATTTTTTTCTAAACTTTTTTTAAGTACTTAAAAATGTTTTCAAATTTTTCTAAGTATTTTTGAGTGCCTTAAAAAAGTTTCTCAGTACTTCAAACTTTTTAAGTATTTCTAGGTGCTTTCAAAATACTTCGAAAAGGTTTCAAAAATTTCTAAGTGTATTTTGAAAACCATTTCTAAGGAAAATTTCTCTTAGTAAACAAAATTTGCCTGAGCTAAATTTTTTTAAAAACTTTTTGGCAAATGGTGCTAAGTAAATTTGTCTTAGTAAACAAATTTTGTTTAAAAAATAATGGTTAAAGATTTTTTGGTGAAAAGGTTGTTAAGCAAACTCTTTCTAAGTTTGGAAACTTTTTTCCCAAGTTCTCAAAATTAAAACTTTTTAAGGGAAATCAGTTTTCAAAATTTGTCTTACCTAAGTAATTTTTTTTCAAAAGTTTTTAAGTACAAGGTATTAGGCTTACAAAACCTTTTCAAAAATTGTCTAAGTCTTGAAAAGTTCTTGAGTACTTTTTGCTCGTCTTGAAAAACCTTTAGTCAAAAACTTAAAGTTTTTTTGCTAAATTTTGAAAAACACTTAGCACTTAGAAAGTTTTACAAAAACCCGCATGACATTGGAAATTTCAGGGGGAGAACCTTTTCAGGGGAGATAAATGAATTTATTTACTTACTGTTGTTAGATTGCTATAATATGATGTTTTAACTTAACTTTTTGAACCGTGTTGCCATAAATCAAAAAGGGGGAGATTGTTGGTGCCGGAAGCACCAAAGTCAAACCTATATTTTGATAATGGCAAAGGGTTCAGAAGTTAAGATTTGGTTGTGATCTAACAAGCTTATTAAGTGTGCAGGAAAGTCCTAGGTACACTAGGCACTAAGTCCTGGTTATATGAATTGGGCAACTAAGTCCTGGCGGCAGGCTGGACAACTTGGTCCTGACGTAAGGTTGGGCACGAAGACCTCGTGAGTGTAGCTAGGCATTAGGACCTGGTCGAGGACTAGGCACCGAAGACCTGGTGAGTGAAGCTGGGCAAAAGTCCAATTTGAGGAGCCGGTTGGTAAAAAGGTAAATTCTCCCGAGAGGAGTAGGTGAGGATGCCTTCCCCGTAGGAGGGAAATTAGGCGTCAGTTTGACCTAGGGTTCCATTTGGGAGACCCAAAGTCAGAACCAAGACAGCTCAGGATGTAAATAATGTTCTAATCTTATCATTTGTATGCTTTGTATGTCTTTGGAACTAAACCTGGTTGCAGGAACGAATGGAAGGAGTTTTCTGCACTCAGGCGCCTCAATGGAGTGAGACGCCCTAGCTGGGTTAGGTGCCTATATTGAGACAGGTGCCCCAGTGAAGGGTTAAACAGAGCATTTGAAGCAAACTGCCATGCAAGCATCTGGACCAAGTTAAGCTAGGGCCTGTGTTAACACAGGTGCCCCAGTCAGCTCAGGCGCCCCAGTTGAAGGGATAAGCATTGGCCGAGTCTGCGGATTGGAGTTCTCGTAGGATAGGCCACGTGTCAGGCGCCCCCTTCATCACAGGTGCCCCACTGACCAGTATAAATAGGGGTTCACCCCCAAGGCTTCAGAACAACTTGCAAATCTTGCTCTCAACACTTTCGTTTAAGTGCTACGCTCCGACAAGCTTCGTACTCGCGATTCAAGCGCCGATGACGACCCGCTGCTCTGAACTTCCAACCTCTCTGGTCGTCGGTAAAAGTTTAATTCTTTAAGGGTTATAATTTCATTTTCAGTTCTATATTTGTACTCCAACTTGTAAACTCTTTTCGAATATAGAATTGCCCATCGTAAATGGTCAAGGACCGTTGGTCTTGGAGTAGAAGCCAACCGTGACTTCGAACCAAGTAAAAAGAAATCGTGTTAGCGATTGATTTTACTGTTTCCGCTGCGTAATTGCTCTCTTTGTCCGAAAATTTTTACGATCGATATTCACCCCCCCTCTATCGATTCAATCCGATCCCACATACAACCTATAAGCAAATTTCTTAGTAAATAGATTCTACTTTCACAAAACATGCAATCGATATTAAACATGCTCATGATAAAGAATGCTTGCTTTAAAAACATTTGGAACTAGAAATGTCATGCTTAACATGAATTGCTCATGAATACACTTGTAACAAATGCTTGCATCTTAACATGCTTGGAGCAAATGCTTGCTTTTGAACTTGAAAACTTGTATACTCTTATACTTCAAAATAGATAAACATCCTGCTTTTGGACCCGACATAGTACCAATGCTCGCATCCCTAATAGGTATCGAGATATCTAGCCACCGAACCCTACTAGAGCGTCTCTACAAGGCTCGCCTAGATCTGTGGCCTCGGCCCGGTACATGCCACTTAACAAAAGTAATATACTTAAACTTGAAATGCTTATACTTATAATTCTTACACTTTGCTTATCTTTGCACTTAAAAAAAATAATGTTCCCAAAACTTGTTTTGGGACACATCAAGACCTTGGTCTTGTATTCATCAATGCACCTTGCGTGCCATAGTCCCAGAACTCGTTCTAGGGCTTAGTATGACTAATAGATACCATTTTGTTGATTATTTTAATTGCTAAAATCCATGTTTGACTTATATTTTTATTGCTTAATTGTGAAATTGCCCTAGGTTTTAGGATTTCCTCTTATTTTGGACTTAATTGCAAATTTGCATTAAATTGGATTATTTGGCCACTAATTTTCTGATATATTTTTGTAGGCATAAAAGGATCCTGGACTTAGGGCATATTGGGTCAAACTTGAGTCGGAAGTGAGCCGGATCGAATTATCAAGCTTACGATTAATCCGGACCGTCCGATTCAAGAGCGGCTAGATCTGAGCCATCCGGGACGATCTGAAGCAATCTGAGCTAGGGTTAGGGTTGATCAAGCTCTATGATCAAGATCTGAAGGTTTCATTCCAATCAGAGCTAAATCAACCGTTGGATCAAGCAAGGAGGGCTCTAGAGCGTCCATTCACAGATAGAGTTGATCTGGACCATCCGTTGCACATCTGGAGGATCCGAGCTACCACGAGGTAGATCCTGACCCCAGATCATCATCATAAAAATTTGGATCAAATCAGAGCAAGATCAGCCGTTGGATCTCCTCCGATCAATCTGGGCCGTCCGTTGTTAACTATTTAATCAAAACTTCACAGCAGCTCTTCCCTGTCGCGTCTTCGCCGCAAGCTTCATTTTCTTCATAGTTTTTGGTTTTTGCTTCAATTTTCCTTGAATTCGAGGCGCGACCACCTCAATCTTGACCTGGGTTCATCATCTGGATCATTGAAGATAGATTCGGTGGAGAATTCAGCTCCTGCTTCTTCCTGACAAAGTTTATTTGAGGGTTTCGGTATCCTTTGTGGTCCGAGCATTGGAATCTCAGCACAACCCATTTCCGACGACCTGAGCCACTTGTAGGGGTTCTCAGGTGAGCTCAGGTCTTCTCCAAATCATCATCGCAGCTCAACAAACTGAGATCGAAGCGTTTGGATTGGAAATTCCCAGCTTGCGCAGTTTGAGCAGAGTTCACTAATCCAATCTGATTTCCACTGATTTGTTGTGCTTAGGGGTTCGAGGCCAGCTCTTGCTTGACGACCAAGAAGATTTTGATATCAGGGAAGGATTGAGGAGTAGTTTCATTGGTTAATTTTAGTTCTTTAGCAGTAGATTTCATTTCTGTCATTTCTGTTTCTGTAATTCGAATTAGCTGCTTAGTTTTGGTTCTGATTTGGTTTCTACTTTAATCCTGTTCCATTCTCCAAGTAGATGAGTTAGTGAGTTTGTTTAGTGGACAATAGCTGCAACTTCAGTTAAATTCTAGTTTTAATCTGAGCGTATCAGAATTATTTTCTATGTATCAGTTTTTCCCTGTTTTTCTTGCGTGCCAGTTTTAGAATCTGTAAGTTTCAGTAGTTATCCTAAATTTCGCATCCATAAACCTAGTTTTCCTGAATTGTTTTCGAACACTAGATTGGTATACTAGATCTTAGTTGTGTGTTTGTCTTTTAATTCAATCAGAAGCTGCATTTCTGCATTCATTATTTTACCTCCTGTAGATCAATTTCNAGCTAGGAAATAGATTTCACCCAAGAAATATAGCATACCCACTAGTAGAACGTCTATCTTCGGAAGATCCGACCCAACCTGCATCACTATAGGCAATTAACTCTTATGAGGACTTACGATAAAAAAGAAGATCATGTATAATAGTGCCTTTGAGATATCATAGAATTCTCTTAACACCTTCTCGATGATGTTCAGTAGGAGAATGCATAAATTGACAAGCATGATTGATAGCGGAAACAATATCGAGTTGTGTAATAGTGATATATTGTAGGACATCAACAATGCTTCGGTAGATCTGAGAGTCAGCCATAAAAGAAGAGGATGAAGGTGCAGCAAAACCACCTTCAATAATTGGTATAGAAATAAAACTTGCACCATTCATTTTAGCTTATTGTAGAAGTCCAGTGATATATTTACTCTGAGAGACAAGACAACCTTCCGAATGTGAGAGAAATTCTATGCTAAGGAAAAAATGAGCATTGCCAAGATCCCCAATAGGAAACTCTTGATAAAGAAGTTGAAGTGAAATAGTGATACTGTTTTGATCACTACTAGTGATTAAGATATCATCCACATAAATAAGAACGATATTGAAAATTTCTCATTATATTTGTAGAATAGGGATGAGTCAGTTTTTGAGTTAGAGAACCCTTGAGTATGAAGCCAGGTAGATAGATGATAAAATTATGCACGTGGTGTTTGTCGAATACCATATATAGATTTTTGAAGTTGACATACATGTGTTGGAAGTTACTGGAGAATAAATCTAGGTGGTTGCTTCATAAAAATAATTTCTTCAAGGTTTCTATAAAAGAAAGCATTGGAAACATCTAATTGTCGTATCGGCCAATTGGAGCTAACATCTATAGATAGTAACAATATGATAGTAGTAATTTTGACTACTGACTAAAAGTATAATTAAAGTCAATACCTAGTTGTTGATTAAAGTTTTTAGCAACAAAACGAGCTTTGTAATGTTCAATGGATCTATCAACAAAATACTTGATTCGATAAACTCATTTAGAGCCCACAATATTCATAGATGGAGTACGAGGAACTAAGTTCCAGGTTGCATTGCAAAAAAGAGCATCAAACTCTGTATTCATCGCAACACGCCAATTTGGATCTTTGACAGCTTGTGAAAAGCTAGAAGGTTCAACAAAATTTGAAGAAGCGATAAGAGCACATGGAAGAGGATAACGAGAGAAAATTGGTTGATATCGTGCATAAATATTACTTAGAGGAAGCATTCGACGCTGAGTAGCATTATTAGAGCTACTCAAAGATGAGTGGTCAAATTGATAGGAATCAGAACTAGAGAGTGGATCACCATTAGCAGCTGAGTCTATAGAATTTTGTGGAGATAGAGTAGAAACTCAAGATATTATCCTTTTTTATATTTTCAATATGTCTTGATGGAGCAATCTGCGGAGATTCTAGTATACCACTCGGTGATATTAAAATGGTGCCTTGATTATCAAAAGGATGATCCGAGGTCGCAACTACAAATGAAAAAAGAGACTCGTCAAAAAGAACATGTTGAGAAATATATATCCCCCCAGTTGAAATATGGAAGCAACGGTACTCATTATGCAAATTACTATAACTAAGAAAAACACATTGTTGAGAGCGAGAGTTTAACTTGTGTTTAGAGTAAGGTCGTAACTAAGGATAACATGCACAATCAAAGATACAAAAGAATAAGTAATCTGGAGGGTGATTATAAAGTCATTCCAAGGGACACTTGTTTTGAAGTAGTGGAGTGGGTAACCGATTAATAAGGTAAACTGTGGTTTGGACGACGTCTCTCAAAATGTAAGTGGAATTGAGGCATGATTAAAAAGAGCTAAGGCAGTTTCAATTACATGACGATGTTCACTTGATACTCTCCTCTCAAATCAGAATGAAGGGAGAGTGTCTTATGATCAAAATAACACTCAACATGCTTTTGAAAATAACAAAAAATATCAAAGAGATCAGATTTATTTTTTCATTGGAAAAATCCAAGTGAACTTGCTAAAGTTATCAATAAAAGTAACTTAATAAATAAAACTCTGATTAGACAACATTAGAGTAAGTAATTTCCAAAGGAAAACTAGAGTTGCGAGTAGACAATACAAAAGATAGTTTATGAGATTTTGCTTTCATATAAGCTTCACATAAATGTGATGACGAGTCTAAAGAAGTTGGTAAACCAAAATGATTAATAATATCTTGAACAAGACGTAGAAATGGATGACCAAGACGTACATGCTAAGAGAATTTGTTCATGCGTTCTCCAATAAAGGTTTTGAGAGAGGTGGGTTGAAGATGATAAAGACCATTTTTAATGTCCCCTTAGAGTAGAACAGTTCCTGTCGCGAGATCCTTCACAAGATAATAATGAGGATGAAATTCAAAAAATATATTATTATCAAGAGTAAATTAACATACGGAAAGTAAATTTTAAGTGGTAAAAGGAACATAAAGAGTATTGCTCATGCAAAAAGTACGACCACATGAATGAAAGGATGCATTTCCAATATGAGCAATTTATAAACCTGAGCCATTGTCTATTTGCACCATGTCAGGTTCATGATAAGGTGAAGTTTCTGTGAGAACATCATACTCTGGTGTAACATGATAAGTCGCTCTAGAATTCGGATGTCATCCTGAGATTCCAAGAACCGATAACATTGTATTAGGAGGAATATAGAGTGAGAATGTTCCAAAATGAGATGATTGAGTTCTAGATTGCCAAGACGAAGGAGATCGATTTGATAATGCAAATCTTCATTGAAAATTTGAATCAAATCTTTTACCAATTTTGAGCATAATAATCATAGTTGAAGCAAATTAGACAACGTCCTTGATCTCGATCTCGATCTCGACCTCGACCTCGACCTCTGATACCTCCAATGTGATTTTGTCTTAGAGGAGGTTGATATGCTTATCAGACTGTGGAGCTTTGCTAATCATGTGTGTCGATAAAGATAGAAAATCTAACATCCTTTGAGACTGTATTTGTAGAAGTCTTTCATAAGAGGATAACATATCATGAAGAGTTTCAAGCGACACTTCATCCATCTGAGCCGTTACACTGGGATCAAAACTGTCATATTGAGGACCCAAACCTGAAAGAACATGCATTAATAGTTTTGGATCAGAGACTAGATGTCCAATTGTGGCTAAGTTATTAGCGATGGTCTTGACTGATTGCATATAGTCATTGATAGATACATCTCCATGTTGCATAGACTGTAATTGTAGACGAAGTTAGAAAACTCATGCTTGAGAGTGGAATGCAAAAGAATGATCTACAGCTTCCCAAACTTGACGAGAGGTGTTGAGCCCAATGAGTATGGGAAGTATAGACTTAATAATTGATGAGATTAACCATGTCATGACTAATTAATCTTTCTTAAACCAAATAGCAAAGGATGGATCATCATTTTGAGATGGGGATGAAATACCATCAACATAACTAAGTAAATCATGAACACAAAGTAAAAGAAGAAATTGTAATTTATTTAGTAAATAGTTATCATGGTCAAATTTAATGTAAAAGTAGGAACAATATGAATAGTGATAGAGATATTTTGTGACATACGACGTTGTTGAAATCGAAGCTAAGAAAATAGAAAGAAGAAGAAGCAGCCCGACAAAAAATAGACTGAATTACGAGAAGAAAATACGATCATATTGAAAACGAGCCTAAGGAAAAGAAAGAAGAACAAACGGCACGACAAATGAAGCAAGTAAAAAAAACAATATATACGATGCCAAAAATTTATTGCTCGTTGGGAAAAGAACCAAGAAAATTAAGAGGAATAAGAAAACATGTGAAAACTAAATAATAGAAAAAAGAAATAGAATAAAAAATAATTCTTTCGATGATCTAAAATTAATAAACTTATTTATACCGGTCGTCAAATAATAATAAAAAATTAAATATTACATACAATCATTATTAGGGATGTGTAATCAATTTAAATCGAACCGATCTAAGAGATTAAATTAAAAATCGAATCATCGAACTGTTTTTGAACCAACCGAATCGATCCAACTAGTAAACCACATCGACCGAACTGATAAAACATCGATTAATTCAGTTTTTTACCACAATAACAAAATTTTTCGATTTGGTTGGGCTCCGATTTGATTTGGTTGGTTTCGATTTAGTTTGGTTCAACTCACTATATCAATTTGGTTTAGTTTCGGTTTGATTCGATTCAACTCATAATATTGATTTGGTTTGATTTTGATTTGGTTCGGTTTAGTTTATTTTCTATTTGGTTCGGTTTCGATTCGGTCCAGTTCAATTTATAATATCGGTTTAATCGGTTTAACTGAATTTCGATTTTCAAAACTGAATCCGAACCAACTGAATTGATATTTCACAAAAATCGAACTTCTAAATTAACCGAACTAAATTTTAAACTCTTATCGGTTTGGTCAGTTAATTCGGTTAATCGAATTTTTGTAAAATAAATTTAAAAATGTTATTTTTTTTATTGATCTATGTCAATCTTAATAATATGATACTAAATATGATCCATGTCAATTTTAATATGATAAGAAATATAATATATCTCAATTGATTAAAATTAATTTGAAATTATTATCTATTATTATCGTCACTCGTATCGGCACATTATCAATTACAATGAAAGCAACCCAAATGCGAAGTACGTTCGTTGGAGCTGTGGAGCGAAGCCCTCGCTATACAGTTAATTTATATCGATGTCATCAACAATTACTAATACTTGTACGATCAAATTAAATCGTATGCAAGCTAAATCCAAACGGCCGGCTTCTAGTATTATAAGAATAACAACCACAAGGAGTCACCAACCGCAAGCCCCGGATCCATCAACCATTTTGCATGCTACTCTTACGTTGCAAATTATTGATTGTGTTGAAAGTAATAGAAATAGAAGTACAAACACAAATACATACACATACACAAATTAAAAAATAATAATAAATCAAATAACAGACGAACCTAAAACAGAAATTTTTCATTGACTACCAGGTACAAACACAAATTAAAGAAGCTCTTTGTTTGAGACAGTAGTTAATCTATACCATATTTCAATTTGGAGGTTTAATTTACATGGTGTTAGGCTCAGGAAGAGCTTGATTATGTATTGGACTTGGCCCGCCACAACAATCATATCCAACGCCAACCCCAAGCTTGAATCCATCGATCGCTTTGCTACTCTAGCATCAGACATCGACAATTGTGATGAAATTAAGCAACAGAAATGCAAAGAAAAATGAGACTATATTCATCGGTGGAGTACTAGAGCGAAATTGATGACACCAATACTCCATAATCATGATTCACAATGCCAGTACAATCTCCTTTGGGTATTTGCTTCAATAAAAGGAGTTGGCTCTTTTTTTTTGTCGGTTTGATGGATTCTTAGTTCTTTATGTAGACTTATTTAGTGATGGTCCAACGGTAGATTTGTGTTTTTTTTTTAAATTCTTTACCTCATAACATAGCGATTTAATTATAGCATGATATATTTGCAAAATTAATTATGGCACGCACGTAGACTTTTGAGTCAAATTAAATGAAAATGTTTGCCAAAAGAATTAGTTATACGTCTTTATTTCGCACTTGGTTGCCTTTTTGACTGGACTAGTGTTTCGTAATAGAGTGGAAATGCAGGATCTACTCTTACTGACAGACAAAAAGTGTGTTGAGGGCCCATTTAAGTTTCAGTGCCTACCCATTTGGCCCAACCATTCAATTCATCATCATTGAGAATACATGAAAGTTTCATATTAAAAATATATTTAAAAAATAATAAATTAAAAAAATAAAAGATATTTTCAATGGTTTAAAGCCTTTTGGATAGAGTTAAAAAACAAATAGATGAGAATTTAGATCCAAAATAGATAATATCATAATTGTTAGGACCGTTATGAGCTATAGGGCGTGAATAATTTTGATTGCTTCTCGTGAGCTTATCGTCGTCAACTCCATTTGAACTCGCAGTGGAAGATCTGGTTTCAAACTTGGATATCACATGTACTACACTTAGATTTTATTTGAAATCCACCTCCTTGAGATGACTAATCTAACAGTCCACTCCTTACTCATGACTCAATTATGAAAATCTCCTTCTTAGAAACTTTTTGGAGAGGTGAATCCTCGTACAAGTTACCTCTTTCTCGAAAACTTTTCAGAGGTAGAGAAGCCTTGTACAAGCTACCTCCTCCTCGAAAACTTATCAAAGGCAGAGAAGACTCGTACAAACTGTTCTTACAAGATCACAATGAGAAAAACATTAACAAAATTACAAATGAAATCGAAAATGATTTTACAACAATGAACTTTGCTTTGGTTGCTCTATTCTTGCTTTGGATTGCCTTTTGTTGACTCAAAATGCAACAACACTTTACTTTAGAATCTCAAAGAATCAGTTCCTTCAAATGTCCATGGACTCTCCTTTTTTAGGGTTCCTTTCAAGCTGAGAAATACCTCCCAATTGATTAATCTTATCCTTAATTGATTGCCATGTTAGATCAACTATTTAAAACCTGTAGAATGACTCTTTTTTAATCTTTCAATAGATTAGCCCAATCAATTCAGAAGCTTTGTGTTCTCGCAAAAAACACTCCCAATTGATTATCTCGATCAATTGACTTAGCCTTAATCGATTGCCCATGACCTCTGTGCTTTCCCAAAAATATCTCCAATCGATTAGCCCAATAAATCTAGAAACATTCTGTTCTCGGAGAAAACACTACCTAATCGATTGGCAATGCCTATCGATTGCTCCAATCGATTCTGGCTAGTTTCGTTTTCACAAAATAAGCTCTCAATCGATTGGTGATCTTGCTCAATCGATTCGAGCAACAATATTGAAATTACATATTTAGGGTTTGCCAATTGATTTCACTTCGTGGTAATCAATTACTAACTATATTTCAGCCTTTCTGATGCCAAAATCACATCTTGCCTGGTATTCGGTTGTCAACAACCTACCTAGACTTCCGTTACCCATCCAGTCTTTTGTGACCTGTTAGGACTTCTAGTTGCCTAACATTCAGTTAACCTCGATCTTCTAGGGCTTTTTCATTAAGTGTTCAGTCAACCTTTGACTCACTTAAACTTTCCATCTCGTGTCAAATGCCTAGTCCTCCATGACCCACTTAGACTTACTTCTTGCTAACTTTCCATTAGACTTCTAATCACCAACTATCCAGTCCTCCTTAAGCCACTTGGACTTTTCCTTTGACAACTTCTCATTAACCTTTCGATTACCTAACCTCAAGTTAGGACTTTCCCTTACCTAACTTCCAATTAAGACTTTCCCAATCAAGTATCTAGTCCTCTCTTGACCTACTTTATTTCCCCCTCATATATTGTCAAACATTAAAACTCAAACTCATACCAGCCCGAGCATGGTCAACTTGGTCATCCTTGACCTGAGGTAGATTGCACCAATAATCCCCACATTTTTTATGTTTGACAATATATTTAAGTTAGGCTAAATCATTAGCCCAACTACCTTCTTCTTATATCAAAATATGAATGAAGATTTCCTAACTTAAACCTTATATTCTTTCCGTTTGACACATAAAAAAAATCTTCTCCTAAGATTCATTCATCTTATCCTTTAAATATTATCCTTTCTTACCCAAATCATGCTTTAAGGTGAATTTGCACCTCAAAGCATGCTTAAACTTCTATCATTGCATCAACAATAATTTAGAATTCTTAAACCTTTAGGAAATCTCAAAATCAAAGTAATGAGGTTAAAAATCTAACCTTGAATTTAAACCTACTCTTTAACTCTAAATTAGTCTCCTCTAACTATTCCTTTCTCATTTTCATCAAAAACAATTACCCTTAAAATACTTATCTAAGAACTTTAGAGGGCAAACCATTTCAGCCTAACACAGTCACTGCCAATTGATTAGTTTTAGTTACCAATCGATTTCATCCCCTATTAAACTATTGATATTCATTGCCAGCGATTATCACATGTACCAATTGATTGGTAACCTTTTCTAATCGATTGGCATGATTGAATTTCATATATATTCAAATTCAGACTGAATTTCAATAATTCATGAGTAATTTTATGATTTTCAAAAAATTATGAAATTTCATATAGACATTACTTATATCATATACTATCATGTAAATATAGTTTTCTACAAAAATACATAGTATTTTCAAAGAATAATACAAAATTGGAGACTATTGAAAACTTCAATATTTCACTTTAATTTTGTATCCAACAAATCAATGGTAATTCCTATCAACAAATATACTTCACCAAGGTTTTCTAAATCATTTTAAAAATCATATTCAAAATCAATTTTCAACCATGATCTATGTGTGGGATCATTTAGAATCGATAGAGGGGGGGGGGGGTGAATATCGTTAAACTTTTGGATACGTAAGAATATTGTACAGCGAAAAAAATTAAATCACTGCTAACTCTTTTTCTTTTTACTTTGTTCGGAGTCTATGACGGCTCCTACTCCAAGGTCCACGGTCCTTGACCATTTTCGTTGGGCAATTCTATATTTCGAAAAAGTATTACAAGGGTTGAATCACGAATACAGAATTAAAGTAAAACACTAAAAAAACACCGACGACCGAAAAAGAATATGAAGACCGGAGCAGCAGGTTGTCGATCTAGAGTGTTGTGTTGGATCGGAGAAAATCGATAGAGGGGGGGGGTGAATATCGATCGAAGAATTTCGGATTAAAAGTTAGAGCAATTGCGCAACTGAAAAAAAAAGCAATGCTAACAGGTTTCTGTTACTTGGTTCGGAGCCTAGATCGACTCCTACTCCAAGGCCCACGGTCCTTGACCGTTTACTTTGGGCAATTCTATAATTCGCGCAAACAAGTACAAGAATAGAATATTGAATTGAGTACAGTACTTTAATGAAATTTATAGCGATGACAGAAAGTAATGGAATCTGAGCCGCGGGTCATCGTTGGCGCTTGAGGTGAGAGCACGGAGCTTTCTGGAGCAGAGCGCTTGGAGAAATCAGTTGGAAGAAGTTGTTTTGAAGCCTTGGGGGTGAGCCCCCTTTTATAGTAGTCATGGGGGTGCCTGTGTCGATGGGGGCGCCTACACGTGGCCTCTCCTGCGCGAACTCCTATCCGTAGGCTCGGTCAGCGCTTATCCCCTTGACTGGGGTGCCTGAGCTGATGGGGGCACCCGTATGGTCCCGGGCGCTTGAGCTGACTTAGTCCAGAGGCTTCGCGACAGTTTGCTTCGTTGGTTTTGTTTTGGCCTTGACCTGGGGTGCCCGTATCCATACGGGCGCCTAGCACCAGTGAGGCGCCTCACTCCATTGAGGCTCCTCAGCTGTAGAAACTTATTCCTTCGATCCCTGCAACCAAGGTTAGTTCCAAAACAAAGAAGCAAACATGTTAGCCATTAATTACAGCCTAAGCTATCTTAGTTCTGACTTTGGGTCTCCCAAATGGAACTCTAGGTCGAATCGACGCCTACTGTTCCCTCGCACGAGGAACGTGCCCTCACCTACTCCTCTCAGGAGAGTTTACCTTTTGCCAACCAACTCCTCCGGTTGGACTTTTGCCCAATCCACCTGATCAGGTCTTCGTGTCCATTCCATGACCAGGACTTCTTGCCCAACTTCCGGTCAGGTCTTCGGTGCCCAGCCCTTTGCCAGGACTTCTTGTCCAGTCCTCGACCAGGACTTCTTTGCCCAACTTCCGATCAGGTTTTCTTGCCCAGTCCACGACCAGGACTTCTTGCCTAGCCTTTTGCCAGGACTTCTTGCCTAGTGTACCTAGGACTTTTCCTGCACACTTAGTAAGCTTGTTAGATCATAATAACACCTTAACTTCTGAACTCATTGTCATTATCAAAACACAGGTTTGACTTGGGTGCTTCCTGCACCAACAATCTCCCCCTTTTTGATTTATGGCAACACGGTTCAAAAAGTTAAGTTAAAACAGATAACAAGCAACGAATTCAGAAAAATTATTCAGTTTTCTCACCCTAAAACGAATATTCTACCCCTGAGTTAAATATTCTCCCCCCTGAGTTTTTCAAAAATATGTGCGTTTTTGTAAACCTTCTAAGTGCTTTAGTTTTTGACTTAGTGCTTAAAAAAACTTTCTTCATACTTAGAAAATTTTCACAGAAGTTTTCGTAAGAAGATTTTCCCAAAAAGTTTTTCAAGTCTTTTATACTTAGAAAAATTTCAAAACGATTTCACTTAGAAAAATTTTTCCAAAAAGATGTTCACACTTAGAAAATTTCTAAAACGGTTTTTCAAGTTTTTCACACTTAGAAAATTTTCAAACTGTTTTTCAAGTTTTTCACACTTAGAAAATTTTCAAAAGGTTTTTTCAAGTTTTACATACTTAGAAAATTTTCAAAAGGTTTTTTCAAGTGTTTCATACTTAGAAAATTTCTTGAAAAATACTTCGTGCACCAGAAACACTTCGGAAAACAGTTAAGTTCTTCTACGAACTTTAGTTATTTACTTTACTTTTTGAAAAACATAAAATTTGAGAAAAAAAATTATCCTTCTCTCTCTCTCCCCCTTTGCCATATATAAAAAGAATGATACTAATTATAGAAAAAAATTAGAGCAAAAAAATGAAATTCTGTATTGAACCAACTCTAAGCATAAACTGGACCAAACCAAATTAAATCGTTCTTGTTCGGGTCCTGTCTAACCCAGTTAGCTACTTATTAACTGTCATAAACAGTAGTTTTCGCTAGGGTTAGTCAAGTTAAGTGATCTAATCAAGTTAGATTTTCTAAGCTTGACACTTAACCTGATTGCTATTCAATTGGTATTTATTGCCCCAATTACTGCAGATGCACTCACTTAAAACATCTTGAATCAAGGCATAGACCTAAGCATCTCAACCCAGTCTAGGTTATCAATCAAAAGTACCCTAAGATGCTTGTGAGATGCTGGCTTCTAGATCTATAGGTGCATACAGTTCTAGGGTTAAGGCCTAAGCTAAGTCCATTCGCAAAAAAAACCCTAGTTTTGAAGGGGGTAAGTTTTTTTAAAAAAAACTAAGTCGGAAAATCATTTTAAATTTCAAGACTTTGATAAAGGAAATGATTTTTCACAAAAGATTAATTAACAAATAAGAAATAAAATAATTTTTTGTAAAAACATATGGAGCAGTCCTATTCTACTAAGCATAACCCTAACTGCCTTCTTAGTGAGCTAAATTCAGACTCAGGTAAGGGTTTGGTAAAGATATCAGCCAAGTTTGACTTTGAGTCCACATGCTTAAGGACTATTTCACCCCTGGCTACATGATCCTGTAGGACCGGTGCCGTCGATAGAGGCGGGGGGGGGGGGGGTGAATATCGACCTTTAAAATCTTCGTAAAACTTTCGAACTATATTCAGAGCGTTAGTGCAGCAGAAAATAAATACAAAAAAATAAACACAAGAAAGACATGCGGGGTTTATTTAGTTGGTTCCCGACCACCCTGGGTCAGTACGTCCGAGGCGTATGTACTCGGCGTGAGTCCACTATTGGTCTCCTTTCCTGAATTTTCGGAGGTGGAGAAAACCTGTCTTACAGTTGATAATTACAAGCAAGAATATTGAAAATTAAGTGCAGAATTAAATAAAAGCAAACCGAACAAAACAAAGTCTGACGCTCGGCCGATCTGGACCTCTGAAGTGCCACGCACTTCCTCCTGGAGCCTCCCGGTCGTAGAGACTCGTCTTTAGCGCGTTGTCGTTGGTCAGAATGATCAAAATAGCTCACAACAGTTGTGTTTGAAGCAGAGGGGTCGAAATCCCTTATATAGGCTTCATACGGGCGCTTGATACGCTGGGGGCGCCCTTATGAACTCGGTCAAACCTTATCCCCGCGCCGACCTCGCCGCAGCTGATAAAACCTCTGGCCAGGGAGCCTGGGACCTCCCGGGCACCTGAGTGAAGACTTATCTATGTTTCGACCTCGAAACAACAAATACAGCTTTCACCTTGGGCGCCCGTATCATCTCGGGCGCCTAACTGGACACCTATTCTGCTTACTTCACGAACCTGCAACATTTCTTCTTTGGCTGGGCGTCTGATCCTTACTGGGCGCCTGGCTTCAAGCCTTTCAACCCAACATTGGTTTTTACACTCTGATCTGGGCGCCCCCATCAGTGGGGGCGCCTGGGTTGGCTGCTTTCCAGCCTTTCGCCTGATTTGTCTCCGGTTCTTGGTACCTGCAAGATACACAAACACAAAGCACATATACATACAATATTAGCCTTAAGGATTTGGTTCGGACTTCGGATTTCCATGAAATCCTAGGTCGAACCGACGCAAGTTCCCACCCCCGAGAACGCACCTTTCACCTACTCGTTTCAGGAGACGGTTGTCACCCAGTCCTTCGTGTGGACTTTTGCCCAGCAGCCCTTTGCCAGGTGCCTAGCAGCCCTTTGCTAGGTGCCTAGCAACCCTTCACCAGGTGATTAGCAGCCCTTCGCCAGGTCTTCGATGCCTAGCAGGCCTTCGCCAGGTCTTTAATGCCTAGCAGCCCTTCGCTAGGTGCCCAGCTGCCCTTCGCCAGGAATTAGTGTCCAATATTTCCCCGCACCAGGACTTATTGCCTAGGTTTACTAGGACTTTGGTCCACTTTGTTACTTCTCTCTTAACTCCCCTTTGTCTGTTCAATTTATCACTGACTTAAGTCTATTATCAAACATTAAAACACTTAGAGGAGAACATCATTGATGCAACTTGCACCAACAGATCCCTTACAAAGTGATGTTTAACTTCTATATGTTTTGTTCTAGAGTGTTGAATTGAGTTTTTAGTCAGGTTGATTGTGCTTATGTTATCAATGTAGACTTGGGTTTGGGTGTAGTCAAGCTGGAAGTCCTTAAGAGTGTGCATCATCCATAAGAGTTGTGCCACACAATCTCCTAAGGCAACATATTCTGCTTCAGTTGTAGATAGGGCTACGCAGTGTTGCTTTTTACTGCACCAGCTGAATAGACTATGTCCTAAGAGTTGGCAGCTTCCACTTGTACTTTTTCTATCTAATTTACACCCAGCATAGTCAAAATCAGAATATCCTGACAGTTCAAAGGTGGAAGTCCTAGGGTACCAAATCCCTACACTTAGGGTGCCCTAAATGTACCTAAGTACTCTTTTTAAGGATGCTAAGTGGGATTCCTTAGCACAAGTTTGGTACCTAGCACACATTCTTATAGAGAATAGGATATCAGGTCTGTTAGCTGTAAGGTAATGTAGACATCCAATCATACTTTGGTATAGCTTAAGATCTACAGGTTTACCTTCAGGATCACTATCAATTTTGACATTCGTGGCCATAGGGGTACTTATGCTTTTGGAATTATCCATTTTAAATTTCTTTATTAATTCTTTAGCATATTTAGATTGGTGAACATAATTGTCATCCCAAGTTTGCTTAATTTGCAATCCTAAGAAGAAATTGAGCTCACCAACTAAGCTCATTTCGAATTCATTTTTCATTATTTTTACAAATTCCTTTAGAAAGTTTGAGTTGGTAGATCCGAAAATTATGTCGACAACATAGATTTGGGCAATGAAAATGTCTTTTTCTAAGGTTTTAACGAAAAGGGTGGAGTCAATTTTTCCTTGATTAAATTCCTTAGAAATAAGGTAAGTTGATAGGCGTTCATACCATACCCTAGGTGCTTGTTTTAACCCATAAAGTGCCTCTTTGAGTTTGAAAACGTAGTTAGGTTTTTCTAGATCCTCAAATCCGGGGGGGGGGGGGGTTGTCCTACATAGACTTCTTCTTTGATGAACCCATTTAAAAAGGCAGACTTAACATCCATTTGGTATAGCTTGAACCCTCTATAGGCTGCAAATGCTAACAACATTCTAATTGACTCAAGTCTGGTTACTGGGGCATAGGTTTCATCATTGTCTAATCCTTCGACTTGACTAAACCCTTTTGTTACTAAGTGGGCTTTATTTCTATCTATTTCCCCTTGGTCATTTAGTTTATTTCTAAACACCCACTTAGTATCTATATAGACTTGCCCTCAGGTTTAGGTACTAGCTCCTAGACTTGGTTTCTTTCAAATTGGGCTAACTCCTCTTGCATAGCTATGATCCAATCAGGATCAGGTAGGGCTTCCTCTATAGTCTTAGGTTTAATTTTTGAAATTAGTGCCATCTGACTAAGATTTCTGTAGGAAGACCTAGTTCTGACTCCTAAGGTTGGATCACCCACAATTTGATCAGAAGGGTGACTGAGTCTGGATTTCTTGGTTCTTCTAGAACTTTATTCAGCCTCAGGTCCAGCTGGATGGTTCGGTTCAGTGTTTTTCTCAACTACTTGGGTTGGTTCAGTTGATGCAGTAGTTGGTTCAAGAGTTAGTTCATTTAGAGGTTCAATTAGTGGTTCAATTGATGGTTCAATTGTTTGTTCATTATATTCCTGATCAATATTTGATTAGTTTAAGTTTTGGTTTTCAGATATTGGATTAGTTTCCTCATCAAAGATTAAGTTAGTTGTTTCTTCAATTTTATTAGTTTGTTTATGTTGGTGCTGATGGATCGCTTCGGCGTGCATGAGGGGGGGGGGGGTGAATGGCACGTTTTCGATTTCGATCTCTACAATTGTCGTCAGTGCAGCGGAACAATAATATGCAAAAGAAAAGAGCACAATGCTAACAACAAGAGTTACTTGGTATCCACCCAGATGGGTGACTAATCCAAGGATCCACACCGCGAGCACCACTTTCACTATCGAAAACTCTCCTTCAGGTGGAGAAACCTTTACAGCGATGATCTTCCTCTTTACAGAATGCAGTAATATGATAGAGGAAGTAGAAGACACTCTTCAGACGAGCAACACTTTGACACTCTGCGGAACCGTACCGCTCATGTGCAAAAACATGTTCCTTTTATAGGTGAACAGGACAAACTCGTAGTCTGTCCAATCCCGCACCAGTCGACTACTCCTGGGGCAGTAGACTGACCTAGTCATTAATTGCTAGCCAACGGCTAGTTTTCGGGATATACCAGTCGACTGCCTTGAGGCCAGTCGATTGGTCCGAGGCCGAAAACTCTCTGTGAGTTTTGGCAGTCGACTGCCCTACCTCTCAGCTTAGTCCCAGCCACTCCGAACCTTCTCCTTCACGTATGCCTTGCCTCTTGAAGTCCTCTTCCTCTGGCTATCATCCCTCGGATGCGCACGCAAGCCTTCCCTTGGCTTGCCTCCATGCCACCCTTCACGTGTGCCCTTGAAGTCCACTTCCCGGCTTGTCCTTGGAGCTCTCCTCCCTCGGCTCTCGTCCCTCGGATATGTCCACTATGTGTGATTCTCCAAGTCCTGCAAACTCAATCACACACATCAAATACAACATAACACTCTAACCTTAAACATATTCACACACACATCAAAACCATGATCTTCCAATCATTTAAGGGACGATTGCCTCAACAATCTCCCCCTTTTTGATGTGTGGCAATATGTTTAAGTTTAGAGATAATTAACAGCCAATAATAGCAATAGCAAAAGATAGCAATTGAAAATGCATGACATAGTAACCCTAAGAGGTAAACTCCCCCTTAATCCATGTCTTCTCCCATTTTCAATTCTAATCATAATCCAAGTTAAATTTCCACTTAACACTAAATATCATTAAGAATGTAAGCCATATCCAAACCTAAGAGGTAACCTCCCCCTTAATCCATGTCTTCTCCCCATTTTTAATCATTTAAGGTCTAAGTGGGAAAGAAAACCTTAAACCATCCATTCCAAGTTAAAATTCTAATTTAAACCACTCATTCTCCCCCTTTGACACCATCAAAATGATTTCCTCAAGCAACCAGACCCTATGGCAACAAATGAGAGAAAATTTGATTTCTGAAAATTCTCACAGTGGCTGAAAACAGACGTGCCAGTCGACTTCCCGTGGGGCAGTCGACTGATATGCTATCAGTGTCAATTTTCAGCTTTTGTGCCGAAATTCAAAAACTCCCAGAAAAATCCAGAAAACTCCAAAAATTCTAAAAATTTGAATACATGTTTGACATGATATACTCTATCAAGGAAAAATATCAATCCATATAAAATTTCAAACATGCATGACTTTTGATAAAAATCCAAAATCTTTGAAAACCACTAAGTTTTGTAGCAAACTTACAATTTAATTTTGCAATTATATAACTTTCAAAAGCATGGAAAATTATATAAAGAATAAAATGGTTTTCAAAAGTTTAAAATGTTCAACTATAATCTTTGGGCAAAGTGTCCATTGATTAAACACTTGTCTTTCCCATAGTTGATCTAGTTTTCATATGTTGATACTTCTAATGGTTCAACAATGTGCCACAAGCACAAGTGAGTCAAATGTATCACCCTAATGGATCAAGCCCCCTTTTCCAAATCGAATGTCTCAAAGTTCATCCTACACTTACACAAAGCACATTCCAAGGTCTCTTCTTAAGGATGTAAACTCCGATTCGGGAAGAGGCTTCACTACAAGAAAAAAGTTAAACAACAACGCTTTTTCCGCGTTGTCGTTAATGCTTAAAAAGCGATGTTGATGAAGCCGTTGTAGAAAGTATATCTACGACAACGCTTTTTCCGCATTGTGGTTTGGAGCAAAGACAACGCTTTTTTCGCGTTGTCTATTGGTTTTTAAAAAGCGTTGTTATTGACGCTGTTGTTAAAAGTCGGGTATCAAAGACAACGTGGAAAAAGCGTTGTGGTTTGGCACAAAGACAACGCAAAAATCGTGTTGTGTATTGTTACTTAAAAAACGTTGTCTTTTTAATAGGCAGTGTTTTTCACAATTTATAATATTCACAATTTATAAACATTTTTATTCACAATTGATAATATTCACAATTTACAATATTCACAATTTACAAGCATTTTTATTCACAATTGATAATATTCACAATTTACACTGATAATAGTTTACAAAATTCACTTATAATACAGTGCATTATTTACAAAAGTGTTTGTATTCCATATTAAATACAAAAAATATCTCAATTCACAAGTTCTATAAAACTTCATCATTCACAAGTTGTTCTTTGGAGCTGCTTGTTAACTCGATCTGCTTTAACACTGCATAAAAATAATAAATTGGGATAAGAGATTATATACACACAAATAAGACTGCTTCCATATGTGACAACTAAAAAGAATATAAAGCATACCTAGATGAACTATTAGAGATTATGATAAACAGAATCAATGTAACACTGACCTTTTGTTAACTGAAAAATATGCAGAGCACAACGCTCAACGGCAAGTCTTACTGGGTCACTCCCATTCTTTAACTGAAAAGATCTATGTCTAATGATCTAGGTTGCAGATTCAGTCATATCCATAAGTACTTGTAGCAGATCCTGGAACTCATTATCTTCCATGTACTGAGAATAAATAAGATTGTACATCAGTGCCTCAATGCAAAATAAAACAAAAGTATACAAAAAATCTCATAAAGCATCTTAAAGAAACTAAAACGAAGCAGAAGCATTTGTAGCAAGTTGTTGTAAGTATTTCTCTAATAGTAGATTCATCTATCATTTCACAGCTAGACCAAATATGGTAATCAACTTCAGACCACTGTCTTGCAATAGACACAAATCCCAAAAATCAATCACATAAAAGATGTTGTACCTGAGACATGATTCCCATGACTTTTGTTGCAGAAACTCGCACCTCATCATCATCAAGTTGCAACATGACTCTCAGTAAAGTAGCAAGTTATTTAAATAAGATTATAGATTATGTTATGTAAACATGGTATTGTTAGAATGTAGATTGAAACTATTCATACTAAATAGTAGCAATTTCTTAAGGGAACTTAACATCAGTCATATATCATGCAGAATGAAGCAAGTAACAACAAAATGTTGGTCCTTAAGTCATATAACTCTCATAAAGCATAGAAAAATAGTATGTCATGAGATTTGATATTGAATGGCAAACCAAAAACGAAGCAAAATGCTCAGATGTCATCACTGCGTTGAAACCAACTATAGGCACCAAGGAAGCTAACAGTGTTCTAAAAACCACCTACAAAGGTACAGTAATGTTATGTGACAAAAGTGTCACCTCTTTATTAAAAATAAAACATTTGATGTATTAGAACTAAATGACAGCTTAAAGCAAAGTAGCAAACATTTGATGTATTAGAACTAAATGACACAATCAAACAAGGAAAGAAAATGAGTTTCAGAAGGTTCTCTACTAGAAATTCCATGTTCTAATGTCCTGTTCACCATAGAAGAGAAGATTTTGTCAAGAATGAAACAGTTTGAGAGGCCGGAGCTACAATTATGTGCAAGTTAAATTATTAAGATGCATTCACAAAACCATCGTGGGTCCTAAGGAAGAATCATTGGCATTGGATCAATAGTTTTGACTTGTTAAAAAGAAAATTGATAAAAATTACAGATTAAAAAAACACATTGAATATTTGGTCTCAACATTAGTTCCAAGAACTCAACAAGAAAAACATGGATTTTAAATATTATAAAGGGTCTGATTCTGAATAGCTGACTTTCACAGAGAAAACGAGAAAACAATTATCAACCATGAACCATTTGCAAAGTTCAAAGAGTTAAAAAAAATGAAAAAAAAGCCAAATCTTCAAGGACTTACTTTTCTTCTGTTTTGTTGTCTCATTCAGCAACTGTACCACTTACTGAACTGGAAAAGCAAAGCTTACTCTGAAAATTGACATGAAAAAAATCAACAATTTTAAAAATAACTAACTTAAGAGAACTTCAAACAATAGGGAGAGTATCGTTAATCAAGAAACTGCATCTGGAAAAAAGAAAGAGCCTAAGAGGCTTAGAAGAGTCAGAACACAGGTTACCAAAACTAAAGAAGCATCATATAGTGTATACGAGATGATAATGTAGAAGCATCATATAACATATACGAGATGATAATGTAGTCCAACAAATATTGAGACCATTAGACAAGAAACTCCGGTCGATATATGAATTCTGCATATGAACAAATCCAAAGTAAGCACGGATCTTAAATAAGAATGCATATGAATTCTGCAAACAATTCAGATGCAAGAGTTGATGATGCCAAATTTAAAGTGAAAAAGAAGCTTCAAATAATCCAATAAAAAAAGAAGCATAATAAAACCAAAAAATTCACTAGTACAGTGACCAAATAGTATACAAGGATAATCGATCAAAGACAAGTATTTAATATTCTAATTTTGAAGTCCAAGGAATTCCCAGACAAGACAAATAAAAGCTCACAGGTATCACTAGTTTGTTGGATAAAAAAGATAACGCAATTTTATATGACCAATAGCATCATGTAACGTTATATAATAGCATGGGCTAAGAAATTTTGAGATAGCATGCATTCAGTGGACTTCTATAACTATTGGACAATAGAACTTACTAATGCATATACATAACGATTGAAAGGCCCATCTGTAAAGCTGTTCCATGACATATAAAACTGATCTGCAAAAAGAAGACACTTTGATCATGAGATACAAGAGACAGTCTGGGATCAGAATCATTTTCGACATTTAGCAAGCTTTTAAACATCAAGACATCATTCTGAAAAATAATCCTTCACAAAAAGATGGAAAGCAAAGGTAATATAACTAACAAGTAACAAACCAATTATCCTTTTCAATTACTTACCTCTAAGTTTGTGGCCCCATAGTGAGCTCACACCATTTGCCTTGTGTGCTACAAAAGTAGATAAGAAAGATATATAAGCTTAAGGAGAATGTTGAGAGAGAAGATATTGCCTTTAATAGAATGGAACAAATGGAGGATAAACAATATTTTTAAAGTTCAATGCTTTTGCAGATGCAATCGAAATAAGAAAAAACTAAGAATAATTAACAGATAAAAATTAAATGGATAGGCAAATAGCTGGCACAAAATTCTCAAGTCAAAACTAATAGTAACTTACCTCACCTACGCGTATAGAACTTGATTAGCCCATAACTCACAGTGAAGAACTTGATTAGCCGGCCAGAGAACATTTGATTGTCTGTAGCTTCGCAAATCTGAAAAACCTGCACAGATCAACATGCAATTCAATCAGATTAAAATGAAGAATAAAGGCTATATCAGTATAAAAATTGGGATAATCGAGTGTGATAGTTTCTCTTTTTTGACTGAAATGGCAAAAGCTTATTACACTTTGTCAGTATCCTTTTAGAAATTGCTCAAGGTCATCATCATACCTGGAAGATTTGAACGAACCAGAAGGTGGTTGCAGTGGTAATCAGGTTGTATACAAAATTTAAATCAGAATAAAACAGTGTATACCTCCACATGTAGCTCAGCTTCACATACTGGCAACAGAGAATATTACTAGGAAAAATAATAAAAAATTAGAATAAAACATTATGACTGGGGTGAGCATAGTTGGGTGTTATCAAGAAAGACTGCTTCACATACCTCCATATGTTACAACTACAAAAGAATATAAAGCATACCTAGATGGACTTGTGAGATAGAGACATGCTCGTTTGCAGTTTGTAGCATCTATATGCTCAACTAACAGGTCAACATCTTCCTCCTATATATTACACTGACAGAAGATTACAAAAGCTAGAAAATTTACACTGATAACTATTATACAGATATCTTGTACTTGCATATTAATGCAAGCAAACATCCTTTCACTGCATGTGACAAGTTTTCCAAACTCACAAGTTTTACAACACATCATCAATCACTTAAGAGTTTCACGAGTTTTTCAATTCACAAGTTTCATAATTAATCCGCGATTGGGGCCAACTTCTGAAGCTCGATCTCATAACTATCCTTTAACACTGCCTAAAAAAATGGAATTAGAAATTATAGAAAATACAATATAATGTAAGCTACTTTTAAAAAAAACATCATTCCATGAACTTAAATCTAAATAGAATAATGATCTTGTATGATTCCAAACCTATTCAGAAATATGATCTTGAATGCACTCCGTCAACTCGGCCCGAACCTCATCAATTTGATCACGAGAGTAACCTGTTTTTGTGAACTGTGAACACGGACAAATTAAATTGGCGAGTGGTTAATGGGAAAAACAATCAACACTGATCACTTTGCAATTCTAAATAGTTAATGTCAAAGAATTTAAGATAAGCTTAATATAGTTACTATTGATCTCAGTGAATCTCTCTCGATAGTCTCAACTTCTTCAATAATTTGTTTCATGTATCTCATCACAAAAAAACCGCATTGTTTCGCATCCGGTTGTTGAGGAGCCTATATATGGTAATTATTGTCAAATAGTTAACGAAAATTATACACATTCCAATATATGTTAAACAAAAGTATACATACCTTAACTACTTCCCACTTAGCATTTTTTCTCCCTTTCCTTCCCTTGGTAGAATTAAACAAGCGTAATGCCCTTCATACGTTATGAATATTTGTTATATAAAATTTATATTAAAATATAAATTTACTGACAGAAATCTGAACTCACATTTCCATTACGTATTTACAATCATCATCTCGAATGCGTGAACTAAGGGAATCCAACACATAAATAGTATCCTTGTAAGGTTCAATTACACTGAGAATCCAATGGAAACTAGGCAAAGACATATGGTTAGATCATAAAATTTAATAAATTAGCGAATGAAAGCATTTTAAAGTGAAGTTTTATTTTGCACTTACCCGACATTACATGGCACCAAAACAATTTCATCTGATGATGCACCGGTTAGCCTATCAGCTAAAAGAGTTGCCCTTTGGTTCAGCGTTTCAAGCTTAGCTGTTTTGTCTTGTGCCATTTTTGCTAGAAATGGGATTTTGTAGGGATTCATAAATCTAAATTTCTTTGTAGTGTTATCTTTCAGCTTCTTTTTATACAGACACCTATCAATGCAAAGAAAATAAAATTAAGATACGAAACAATAATGTAAAGCAAACATAAGGATCACTCATAATATTTCATTAATGAATATAAAACATCATCTGTGAAGAAAATGTTTCTGAAATTGCTTAAATAATTTCACTTACCATATGTAGGCAACGATCAAATTTACTGAAATTGGCTCCAAATGATACAAAGAATTTATATCCTCAAGGTCCAGAAAAAGTTCACAATCTTCATCAAAAACTTCATTATCTAAACGCAGTGATATACACCTTCCTCCATCTAGAGCATGCTTACTGTAACAATATAACATATGTAATGATCTTGGGACACTTGTTGACAAACTAGGTTTCTTTTGTGGTTGTTCAAACTTCTTCCTTCCAGGCTTCTAATAATATCAAATGTAAACAAGTTAGATAGCTAGGTTGAATAATAATACAGTCACAATTTAACTTGAACTATAATAACAAAGAATTTATATCCTCAAGGTCCAGAAAAAGGATGAATGTTTTCTTTGATAAGCAAAGTTGGAATTCATACTATGGATCAGGTTCGCTCTTGACAGAATTGTCAAAGCCCTTCATGTAATGTGTGCGCTTCCAGTTTCAACTGTAAATCTATGTGACAATATCTCCTACATTAAGTTGATGCAAGTTAAAAGCTAGTTCCACCTTCATAGAATACTGACAAAATGGTTTCTTGATTTTAGATATGGGTGATCTAGGCACACACAACCTACAACAATTATGTAACCCAATATAGGCTAACAATTTTTTAAAAAATTAAAACAATGGGTAGATTCTCTGTTCTCCAAGTTCACTATGAATTCATCAAAGTTGTAATTCTTTACTAAAATGTAAATGTAATAAAAAAAAAGATGTCATCCTTCAAAATTTCAATCCGCTGTCTTTTTGTTTTACATGATCATTTTGTTTTGTGATTAGTAATCTTCATGAGGTAAATACAATCAAAGTTATCTTCTTGTTGCATTTTGTAGTTTATTCTTGTGATCATCTTATTTCTTTTATTTCATTCGTAGATTCTTAGAACACCTGATCTAGTACACCTAATAGCATACTGTTGTACTTCCAGGTTTGGGTTGCAACAGACACTGGGAATCTGGAAGTAGCATACATTCCATTTCAGAAACCCTTAAGGATTTCGGAAACCCTAAACTGGAAAATGCCTAGGGTTTTAGAATCTATCGATCTTACTCCCAAAGCGGTAAGAGAGAAGTGTGATTCGAGGAGGATGTACCTTGGTGTAGTAATTTGCAACCCCCTTCTCCCCGAGCGTCACCAGCAGAAGCTTGAAATCTGACCGCCACAGAGTCAGAACGTCGACGACTGCGAGAGAGAGAGATGGAGAGGGTAGTGGCGAGCGTCGTGATGCTGCCGCTGGGGTTCAGTTTCCACTCGACGGACGAAGAGCTCGTGGAGGATACTTCTTGGTGGTGAGCTAGGAGAAGATGTATGTTCACCAGATCGTACACAATGTCGATTTCGTGGAGAGGAGAGGACGAGGGAGGTGGCAATGAGGGAGGTGGAGGGAGGTGGAGGGAGATATTTCGTGGAGAAAAGAAGCGCGGAGAGATTTTTTGCGAGCCGCCAAGGGTTGGCAATGAGCGAGGTGGAGGGAGGGGATGTGTTTTTTATTTTAGCGGGAAATACGACAACGCTTTTAAAAAACGCTTTTGTAACAGCGTTGTCTTTTATCCGAAACCACAACACTAAGCACATCGCATCATTATAAAACATTGTCGTTATTAAAAAGTAAAACACATAGACAACGCTTTTCACTAAAAACGTTGTAAAACAAAAAAAGACAACGTTTTTTTTTAAAACGTTGTCGATTGGGCGTTGTTGATTGCAAAAATTCTTGTAGTGCTTGGTAAAGATATCGGCTAGGTTCGACTTTGATTCAACATAGTGTAGTTCTATGTCTCCCCTTGCCACATGGTCTCTAATGAAGTGATGTTTCACTTCAATGTGTTTTGTCCTAGAGTGGTGAATCAGATTTTTGGTCAAGTTGATTGTGTTGGATCGAGAAAACACGATAGAGGGGGGTAAATATCGTGAAAATGTTTCAGATTAGAAAAGAGAATGCGCAGCAGAAAATTAAAACAAAACAGACACGAACACAAGGATTTTTTACTTGGTTCGGAGTCGCAGTCGGCTCCTACTCCAAGGCCCACGGTCCTTGACCGTTTACTGCAGGCAATTCTATAATGCGCAAAGTTTTACAAGAATTGTACAATTATAGTGCAGTAAAAAGAACAGGTTTACTCTTCGTTACTGACGCCCGGTGTGGATCGTACTTCGGTGCAGAGGGTCGTCGTTGGTGCTTAGAATCTCGAGATCGGAGGTTTCCGGAGCAGAGCGCATGAGTCGAAGAGCGTATAGGCATTAGAAGAGTTGATGTCGAAGCCTTAGGGGTCGAGCCCATTTTATATTGCTCCTGGGGGCGCCCGGGACGCTGGGGGCGCCTGACACGTGCCTTCGGATCCGAGAACTCTCATCCGAAGCTCGGTCAGAGCTTATCCCTCCAAAATTGGGCTCGGACCTGATGGGGACGCCCGGGACACTAGGGGCGCCTCGGTTGACTTGGTCTGCTTGGCTTCGCGACTGAGTTTTCTTTGCTCGTTGGTTGGCTAGAACCCAGGGCGCCCGGGACACCGGGGGCGCCCGGGACCATCAGGGCGCCCGGGACCATAAGGGTGCCTGGCCCAGTAAGCTTTTGAAGCGATTCTTGCTTAACTTGTTTTTCCTTGACCTTGGGGGCGCCCTGCCCAGCTACCTGCCCCTCTCCTTTGGGGCGTTCTGAGCTGCAGAAACACATTCCTTCGGTCTTGCATCCAAGGTTAGTCCAAAAGAACACAGCAGCAAGAGTATTAGATAATTCTTACAGCCGTAGCTGTCTTGGTTCTGACTTCGGGTCTCCCAAATGGAACCCTAGGTCGAACCGACGCCTAATGTTCCCTCGACGGGGAACGCGTCCTCACCTACTCCTCTCAGGAGAGTTTACCTTTTGCCAACCGGCTCCTCCGGTTGGACTTTTGCCTAGCAGTCCTTCGCTAGGTGCCTAGCAGTCATTTGCTAGGTCTTCGATACTAAGCAGTCCTTCGCCAGGGCTTCGGTACCAAGCAGTCCTTCGCCCGATGCCTAGCAGTTCCTCCCCAGGTCTTTAGGGTTTCAATGCCTAGCAGTCCTTCGCTAAGTGCCTAGCAGTCCTTCGCCAGGACTTCTTTCTACACACTCAAGTAACATATTAGATCAAAATAACATCTTAACTTTTGAACCCTTTGTCATTATCAAAACCCAGGTTCAACTTAGGTGCTACCTGCACCAACAGATTGTACTTACATTATCAGACAAGACTTTGACCTTAGTATAATATAACTCATAATCTTCTAAGGTGTGCATTATTGGATCAATAGAAACGATAGAGGGGGGGGTGAATATCGTTAAACGTTCGGATTTAAAAGTTAGAGAAATTACGCAGCGGAAATAAAAACAAGCATACGCAAACACCAAGTTTTTTACTTGGTTCGGAGTCACGGTCGGCTCCTACTCCAAGGCCCACGGTCGTTGACCGTTTACTGCGGGCAATTATATATGTGCGCAAAATGGTTTACAAATAGATGTTACAATTGCAGTATAGTAAACACAAAAAAAAACGGCTCTTCGTTACCGACGTCCGGTGTGGAATGTTTCTCGGAGCAGAGGGACGTCGTCGGCGCTTGTGTCTCGAGTCGGGACGTTTCTGGAGCAAAGCGCGGGAGCAGAAGAGCGTGGATGTGTTGAACGAATTGAGTGTTGAAACCTTGGGGTCGAGGGCCTTTTTATAGCCCCTGGGGGCGCCGGGAACGTCGGGGGTGCCCCCCCACGTGTCAGCCAATCCGAGATCTTCTCGGTCAGCCTTGATCTCTTAAAACTCGGGATCAGGCTTTGACGGGGGCGCCCGGGACATCGGGGGCGTCCGGATTGACCGGGTCAACTCTTATCTGTTGGCTTCGCTAGAGTCTGCTTCGATTGCTTGGACTGGGGGCGCCCGGGATGCTGGGGGCGCCCGGGAGCACGGGGGCGCCCCGCCCATAAGCTGCCGAAGCTTACTTTGCTTTATTTTGTTTTGTGTTCACCTTGGGGGCGCCCGGGATACTCCGGGCACCCTGGTCAGCTGCTGCCTCACTCCTTTGAGGCTCTCTGAGCTGCAGACACTTGTTCCTTCGGTCCTGCATCCAGGGTTAGTCCAAAACAACATAAAGCAATAGTATGTTAGTTTATACAGCCTTAGTTGTCTTGGTTCTGACTTTGGGCCTCCCAAATGGAGCCCTAGGTCGAACCGACGCCTACTGTTCCCTCGACGGGGAATGCGTCCTCACCTACTCCTCTTGGGAGAATGTACCTGATGCCACCCGGTTCCTCCGGTTGGACTTTTGCCCAGCAGTCCTTCGCCAGGTGCCTAGCTGTCGTTCGCCAGGTCTTCAGTACCAAGCTGTCCTTCGCCTGGTGCCTAGCAGTCCTTAGCTAGGGCTTTGTATCCTGGCATTCCTTCGCCAGGTACCTAGCAGTCCTTCGCTAGGGCTTCAGTACCAAGCTGTCCTTCGCCTGGTACCTAGCTGTCCTTCGCTAGGGCTTTGCCTGCACACTTGGGTAACATGTTAGATAAACATTATACCTTAACTTTTGAACCCTTTTGCCATTATCAAAACACAGGTTCGACTTGGGTGCTTTCTACACCAACAATCTCCCCCTTTTTGATTTATGGCAACCCTGGTTCAAAAAGTTAAGTTAAACAAAAAATTGAAATTTTGTTTCCTCCCCCTGGAAGGAATCTCCCCCTAGATTTTTTAAAAGTTCGTGGGGTTTTTGAAAATAAATTCTAAGTCTAAAGGTGAATTTAATTTTTACTTAGAGCATTTTCAATAGAACTCTAAAGATATATTTTCCAAAACAAGTTTCGTTGTGCACTTTGGAAAATTTATACTTAAGTTTAAATACTTAGATAAATTTGAAAAACTTAAGTTAATTACTAAGAAAGAAATTTTGAAAACTTAAGTTTTGAAGTACTTTAGTAAAATAAATTTGAACACTTAAGTTTTAAAGTACTTAGGAAAGATTTTGCAAACTTAAGTTTTGAAGTATTTAGAAAATAAATTTTGCAAACTTAAGTTTTGAAGTACTTAGAAAATAAATTTTGGAAACTTAAGTTTTGAAGTACTTAGAAAAATTTTGCATTTTTGAAGATGAATTAAGTACTTTTTGAATAAAGGATAGAGTTTGAAATTTTGGATTTTGAAAAAAAATTTGAAACTTAAACTCTCCTTTCCTATCTCTCCCCCTTTGCCATATATCAAAAACAAATAAATACAGCAGAAACAGGATAATAAAATTGCATAAAAGCGAATAATAAATTTCAAAATTTGTTGTACTGACCCAATTCAGGATCTGAACTAGACCAAATCAGTTTCTTTTAGGGTCCTGTCTAACCCAGTTAGTTACTTACTAACTGTTATAAACAGTAGTTTTCGCTAGGGTTAGTCAAGTTGAGTGTTCTGTTCAAGTTAGATTTTCTAAACTTGACACTTAACTTGCTTACTGTGTAGGTTGTATTTAGTGCCCTAATTGCTGCAGATGCACTGACTTAAAGCATCTTGAATTAAGGCAAAGACCTAAGCATTTCAACCCATTCTAGGTTATCAATCAAAAAGAACCCTAAGGTGCTTGTGAGATGTTGGCTTCTAAATCTATAGGTGCATGCAGTTCTAGGGTTAGGACCTAGGCTAAGTCCATTTGTGAAGAAGCCCTAGTTTCGAAAGGGGGTAATTTTTAAAATAAAACTAAGTCGAAAAACTGATTTAAAATAAAACTGATTTCGAAAGCATTTAAAAACTACTTTAAAAACTGATTTTGAAATGAGTAAAGTAGTAAGAAAACCAACAGTAGACTAAATCTATTCTACCAAGCATAATCCTAACTGCTGATCAAAAACAAGTACTCATTTCCATAAGTCAGCTAGTCAACAGAGAAAAACTAACACAGTCATACAAGTCAAACATGAGTCAACCCTACTAAGTAGGGGCAGTCAAATAGTCACTGATACAATGCTAATCAAATCTAGGATGAGGGACCGGGATGATCAGAAGATCCTGGCTGCCAGGATCGAAATAGTGTCATCATCTCGTGATACTGTGCGTCTCTGGTCTCCCTCTCAGCTCTAAGGGCACTCATATAGTCAGTGTAATAGCCTAGATTTGTCTCCCTATCTTCAGCATGGTTTGCCTCCACTTCCTCTCGGAGGCTCTGGACCTGTGTCTCCATCCGTGTCATTCTCTTGTAAAGTGTCGGTGGAGGGGGCTTGTCTATGTGTGCTCGGGCCTCTGCTGCCAGATCTGCAACATCAACGTCTACCTCCTCGTCTGAGTCGATCTGTGCTCTGGCTCGCTGTCGTCTCCAAGTCAAAACTCCGGTGGCTGATACATCTATACCAACTAAAGAGAAGTTCCTAAACCCTATTTCGTCAAAATCGATCATCGTGGTTATTTCACCTACGGTAATGTCACGACCATGGTGATGAAGGATGGAGGTGATGATGTGGCAGAAGGGTGTGTGTACTCGACCCTGAGTCGTGACAGTGGAGGCATATAAGATAGCGTGGAATATGTGAAGGCCAATGTCAATGTCTAGATGATGGATCAGGGCATACAGGAGGAAGGCATGAAAAGGTCGCATGGTCGCGACATCCCTAGTGGATAGTGGTACTATGTAGCGGACCAAGACTCTGTACAGGGCGTAGTCCTGGACCTGAAGTTCAACGGACTGAAATCGTCTAGCTACGGGGAGTCTAGCTTCCCTATAGAAGTATGAGTGGATAGTGTCTAGAGTAATGTGAGAGTAGGGAGCATCAAATGGAGGATCCCTAGGAGGATAGCAACAAAAGGTGTACTGGGAAGGTCGTAGTCCAAGAAATCGATTTAGTAAGGTAGGGGTGATTAACAAGGGTATCCCTTGAACAGTAGTGACAAACATGAGATCGTTCTATCTAACTATGTTATTATAGAATTCTGCACATAAAGATGTGTTAATTGAATGAGTGCAGAATACTAGATTGTCTAGTTGATAAAAGTTTATGACATTCATGGCTAAAGGACATGATTGGGTGAAGAAGTGTCTATTTAGATAGCTAATTTTGATAGGCTGATAGGTTGTTCGAGCAAACTTATTACAAAGTTCTAGCGTTGGAAACCTAGGGTCGGGACTCGGTTCGGTACCGGGGTTCGCTTGGTTTGCTCGGCATTTTCTAAGTTAAGAAACATGCATTTATAAGAAAGGAATAAACGAAATAATTCTAAATGCAAAAAAATCATACCGAGGAGGCATGGTTGAGATTGAGGAAGCACAAGTGCCACTTGATCTCCTTGGAGGGAAGGAAGTGAGGAAGGAGGATGGTATTTGGTGTGGGAAGAAGAAAGGGTTCGGATGCCTTTTTATAGGCAGGTCATTGGGGGCGCCCGGGACAGTGGTCCCTGCCTTTGGCAGTGACTAGGGTTGTTTGGGGGCGCCCGGAACGGCCCGGGCGCCCCGGTCAGGCTGGTCTTTGCAGCTTTTGCTGCTTTGACTGATATGGGGGCGCCCGCGTGGTTCCGGGAACCCTGGTCAAGGTTTAGAGGCAGCTTTTGCCTTGAGAGAAGATAAAGTTATAGGGGGGGCGCCCGACGAGTCACGGGCGCCCGGAGTATGTAGGAAGTGACAAATTTGATGTCTTGTCATTGCTTGACCATGGTTTAGTTGGTTTGACCATGGTTTGAAATGATTTGACTGCTTTGACTATGATTTGATCACGTTGACCATGGTTTGACTACGTTGACCATGGTTTGATCATGTTGACCATGGTTTGACTACGTTGACCATGGTTTGACTACGTTCTGAACTACAGGATTAAAGCAAAATATAGGTATTGAAGGAATTACAATTGAGTTTAATTTTACTGTCTCACCCAAATCTAGAGTTTTCGACCACGTTAGCCTTATAGGTTTTGTGAGACAGGCTTTGATAAAAGAATTTTTGAAAAACATGATTTATTTTGAAAAACTTAATTAATTTTGAAAACAATTGAATTTATTTTGAAAAGAATGTTTTAAATCTATAACTAACTGAAAATTTGTGTTAGATTCGAATTTGACAAAAAATAATTTAAATTTGATTTTCAGATATTGGCTTCCAGGTCATGGCGAGGCACTAGGCCTTCTTTGGTCGTAGCCTTATTGGATCATCAACCCTTTCCTTGACAAAGCCTTTCAGTGAAATTTCATTTTCAAAATTAATTTTTGAAAAATTCTGGTCTAACTAGTTTGGGTCTTGGATCGGTAGCTTCGGCTAGTTTCACCAGTCTAAAGAGACCAAGTAGAGTATACTTGAGCTTATTAGAATTGGCTTCCCTAACGTACTATCATCTCACCTCCTCCCAATACTATGTTGTCAAATTTCAGTTAAGTTGATTCAGTCCTTAAACTAACCATTTCTAAATCTAAACATGGCAAATTGCAGAAATTAAGTAAACAATCAATCATGCAAATTGCAAGCAAGACTTGAAGTTTATCTAACAATAAGTATTGTTTTCAATTTGGCTCCCCCTGGACTAAAGCCACGATAATGGTCTGGCAAGATGTGAATCTTGTCCTTGGGGATCCAATATTGATTTGATCCAGTTTGTTTGTTCAGGCATAGTTTGGGCACCCATGCCTGAACTTTAGGTCTGGACTGGTTCAGTACAGCATAATAGGATCTTTGTCTAGATTTGGTTCTATAGTCTAGTCCGGATCGATTTAGAACTGATTTCTGTTTTCCAAGAATCATGTCAAGACCCTTGGAACCAGAAGTAAATCGTTCTAACGTTGATCTAAGATCCTTAACCTGAGTTTTCAGGGAGGATTTCTCTTTCTCAAGTTTTTCAACTTGAGTGGAGGTTCCTTCTTGAACCTTCTCAGTTTTCAGGAGTTTTACTTCCTGTCGGAGGGATTCGATTCGGAGTTTAGCTTTCGCCAAATCTCGAGAAAGATAAGAGATTAATTCATTTAATTGACTTCTAGTAAAACCACTTACCTTGATTTCACCTTCCTCTGAAAATGTCAGTCTGTCGTCGTCCTGTTCTGACTCTGACTCGGTCTCGACTTCTTCTGAAGCGATTAGTGCGAGTAAGTTCGATTGTGGGACCTCTTCTTCTTCTTCGGAGGAGGACTCGTCCCACGTTGCTTGAAGTGCTTTCTTCTTCCTTGTCTTCTTTGCTTCCTTCTTCTTGCACTCGTAGCAGGTTACGTTGGGCTTTCTCTTTTCATTTGCGGGTTCAGCTGTTTCATCCTTTCTTCAGCTGGTTTTCCTTCTATTGGTTTGGTTCTTTAATTGCTTGTAGTAGTTTCTTGCCAGTCGGACCAGCTTTGGTCGATCTCCTTCGTCTTCAGAGTCTGAGTCTGATTCAGACTCAGGTGTTGGTTGAGGTTTCTTCTTGGATTTCTTTTCAGATTTTCCTGCAATAAACGCAATGCCTTTCTCGGCCAGGGTGCAGTTAGTCTGCTCATGTAATTCTAATTCAGAGAACAATTCATCTAATTTAATTTTTGAAAGGTCCCTTGAAACCTTGTATGCATCTACCATAGATGCCCACAAGGTATTTCTTGGGAAAGCATTTAAAGCATACCTTATTAGGTCACGATTTTCTACCTTGTGATCGATGGTGTGTAGTCCATTCATTAATTCTTGAATTCGGGCGTGAAGTTGAGCAGCTGTTTCGTTGTCGGTCATTTTGATCGTATACAGCTTGTTCAGGAGCAGATCTCTTTTGCTGATCCGAGTGTCTGATGTTCGTTCGTGCAGCTCGATCAGTTTCCCCCACAGCTCCTTGGCACTATTGAAAGGACCCACCCGGTTCAGCTCTTCTTTTATTAAGCCGCATTGGAGAGTCTGGGTTGCCTTTGCATCAGCTTCAATTTTCCATTTCAGAGCGGTGTCCCACTCCGTGTAGGTTTGAGGTACTCCTTCAGCATTTTTCGGAATCTCCAGTCCGGTCTAGATGATTATCCACATGTCCACTTTAGTTTTCAGGTGGACCTCCATTCTGCTCTTCCAGTAGGAGAAGTCCTCCCCACTGAAGAGAGGTGGTCTTGCAGTGCTGAAACCTTCTTGGATGGCCATTTATCTGAAACTAAGAAAAAAAGAGAGAAATATCCCAACACTTGGTCTTGGATTAGTAGTGTGGGATAAAGAAAAAATATTTGTCGAGAGGTGTTGCACCAACCTCGATTAATGAAAAAAAATTTCGAAAAGAGAAAAAAAATATTTAAAAAAAATTCTAAAAAAAATCTGAAAAATTTTCAAATTGGTGGTTGCACCAAATTTGAGCTTCCCCGCTCTGATACCACTTATTGGATCGAGAGAAACGATAGAGGGGGTGAATATCGTTAAACGTTCGGATTTAAAAGTTAGAGAAATTACGCAGCGGAAATAAAAACAAGCATACGCAAACACCAAGTTTCTTACTTGGTTCGGAGTCACGGTCGGCTCCTACTCCAAGGCCCACGGTCGTTGACCATTTACTGCGGGCAATTCTATATGTGCGCAAAATGGTTTACAAATAGATGTTACAATTGCAGTATAGTAAACACAAAAAGAAAACGGCTCTTCGTTACCGACGTCCGGTGTGGAATGTTTCTCGGAGCAGAGGGACGTCGTCGGCGCTTGTGTCTTGAGTCGGGATGTTTCTGGAGCAAAGCGTGGGAGCAGAAGAGCGTGGATGTGTTGAACGAATTGAGTGCTGAAGCCTTGGGGTTGAGGGCCTTTTTATAGCCCCTGGGGGCGCCCGAAACGTCGGGGGCGCCCCCCACGTGTCAGCCAATCCGAGATCTTCTCGGTCAGCCCTGATCCCTTAAAACTCGGGATCAGGCTTTGACGGGGGCGCCCGGGACGTCGGGGGCGCCCGGATTGACCGGGCCAACTCTTATCCGTTGGCTTCACTGGAGTCTGCTTCGATTTCTTGAACTGGGGGCGCCCGGGATGCTGGGGGCGCCCGGGAGCATGGGGGGCGCCCGGGAGCACGGGGGTGCCCCGCCCATAAGCTGCTGAAGCTTACCTTGCTTTATTTTGTTTTGTGTTCACCTTGGGGGCGCTCGGGACACTCCGGGCGCCCTGGTCAGCTGCTGCCTCACTCCTTTGAGGCTCTCTGAGCTGCAGACACTCGTTCCTTCGGTCCTGCATCCAGGGTTACTCCAAAACAACATAAAGCAATAGTATGTTAGTTTATACAGCCTTAGCTGTCTTGGTTCTGACTTTGGGCCTCCCAAATGGAGCCCTAGGTCGAACCAACGCCTACTGTTCCCTCGACGGGGAATGCGTCCTCACCTACTCCTCTCAAGAGAATGTACCTGATGCCACCCGGTTCCTCCGGTTGGACTTTTGCCCGGAAGTCCTTCGCCAGGTGCCTAGCTGTCCTTCGCCAGGTCTTCAGTACCAAGCTGTCCTTCGCCTGGTGCCTAGCAGTCCTTAGCTAGGGATTTGTATCCTGGCATTCCTTCGCTAGGTGCCTAGCAGTCCTTCGCTAGGGCTTCAGTACCAAGCTGTCCTTCGCCTGGTGCCTAGCTGTCCTTCACTAGGGCTTTGCCTGCACACTTGGGTAACATGTTAGATAAACATTATACCTTAACTTTTGAACCCTTTTGCCATTATCAAAACACAGGTTCGACTTGGGTGCTTTCTGCACCAACATGCATGATCTAAAGGAGTTGGAAAACACACCCACCCATTGCCACATATTCCGCCTCCGTTGTTAATAGGGCAACGCATGGTTGTTTCCTACTACTCCAACTAACTAAGGAAGACCCAAGAAATTGACACCCTCCACTAGTACTCTTCCTATCTAGCTTACAACCCGCATAGTCCGAGTCGGTGTATCCAATAAGATCAATACTAGGGATTCTTGGATACCAAAGTTCGACATTGAGGGTACCTTTGACATACCATAAGATCCTCTTGACCACAACTAAATGAGACTCTTTAGCACAAGATTGGTACCTTGCACACATACCTACCGCAAAATGTATATTGGGTCTACTAGTGGTTAGGTATAGGAGGCTACCAATCATGCTCCTATATTGCTTAGAGTTTACCATTTTCCCTTCAAGGTCACTATCTATTTTCACATTGGTTCCTATGGGGGTGAATGCTACCTTAGCATTTTCTAAGCCAAACTTCTTTAACATCTCCTTAGCATATTTGGTTTGAAAGACATGTGTTCCTTCATTAGTTTGCTTAACTTGAAGACCTAAAAAGAAGGTTAACTCTCCTACAAGACTCATCTCAAATTCATCTTCCACACACTTGATGAATTCTTGTAAGAAGTCATTATTTGTTAACCCAAAAATGATATCGTCTACATAGACTTAGGCAACAAATATGTCCTTATCCTTAGATTTTAGGAACAAAGTAGGGTCAATTGTTCCTCTCCTAAACCCCTTAGACACTAGAAATGAAGAAAGTCTTTCATACCAAGCCCGGGGAGCTTGTTTCAATCCATATAAGGCTTTTCTTAATTTGTAAATGTGTCGTGGATAATTAGGGTCCTCAAACCCGGGGGGTTGCTCTACATAAACCTCTTCCTTAATAATCCCATTAAAGAATGCTGACATCACATCCATTTGGTGAAGTGTGAAACCCATGTGAGCTGCATTGGCTAGTAGAATTCTAATAGATTCTAATCTAGCTACGGGGGCATAAGTCTCATCATAATCTAATCCCTCAATTTGGTTAAACCCCCTAGCTACCAATCTAGCTTTGTTCTTAGTGATTTTACATTGGTCATCTAGCTTGTTCCTAAAGACCCATCTTGTGGTTACAATGGTGCAATCATTGGGCCTAGGAACCAACTCCCAAACTTCACTCCTTTCAAATTGATTTAGCTCTTCTTGCATGGCTAAGACCCAATCTACATCTCCCAATGCTTCATCAATGGACTTGGGTTCTAATTGAGAGATTAGAGCTATTTGACTAGTTTGATCCCTAAAATAGGACCTAGTCCTTACTCCTTGAGATACATCACCCACTATTTGGTCAATAGGATGATCATGGTGATGTCTCAAGGGCCTAGAAGTGGTCGGTTCATTTACTACTTCTTCCTCTTCCTCTAGGGTACTTCTAACTCCCCCTTGATCGTTGCCCTCCAAATGTAGGTCTTGGGTTCTTTGTGCAAGGGGTTGGACCTCTTCTATATCCTTATCAATTGAGGCTTTTCTAGGGTAGATATTTGTTGTTTCATCAAACTTGACATTTGAGGACTCCTCAATTACTTTTGTCCTCTTGTTGTAAACTCTATAACCCCTACTAGTTAATGAGTATCCTACTAGAATTCCTTCATCGGATTTTAACTCAAACTTCCTTAGGTCATCTTTGGTATTTAGAATCTAGACTTTACATCCAAAGACCCTAAAGTAATGGACTTGTAGTACTCTTCCATTCCATAATTTAAAAGGTGTTTTTCCTAGGAACGTATGTACCAACACTCGGTTTTGAATATAACAAGCGGTGTTAACCGCTTCGGCTCAAAAGTAGCTAGGAAGGGAATATGCATTAAGCATAGCCCTAGTAGCTTCTTGTAGGGCTCGGTTTCTCCTCTCAACTACCCCATTTTGTTGACGAGTCCTCGGGCATGAAAATTCATGCTTGTATCCATTTTAAACACAAAATTATGTGAAACTTGCATTTTGGAACTTTCCACCATGGACACTCCTAATTCGGTTAATTTTAAGATGTTTTTCGTTTTCTACCCTTTTGCTAAATCCTACAAAGAGTTCTAGGGTATCGTCCTTATGCTTCATGAAGAAGACCCAAGTAAACCTAGAAAAATCATCTACTATAACTAAACAATATTTACTCCCTACAAGTGAGGGAGTACTACGACAATCAAATAAATCTATATGCAAGAGCTCTAATGGTACAGTAGTAGTGGTTAGGGTTTTACCTTTGTGTGATGATTTTGATTGCTTACCCTCTTGGCATGCATCACACAATTTGGTCTTCTCATACTTGATCATTGGTAGCCCATTCACCAACTCTTCCTTAGTGATAGCCCTCAAATAGGTGTCACGAATGTGAGTCTCAAATTTAGATATTTATAAATGCTGGAAACCCTTTTTGCAATCAAAGAATAAAAGCGTAGTAAAGGGGCCACAAGTCATATTTTTCCTAGGGACTAGTTGACGTTGTGTGATTCGAGCTTGTATTTATGTGTCGTTTGCGAATTTTTAGATTTCGAATGTGATTTGGGTTTGGGTTGCAAGCATGAAATGAAATGGCAATAAAAATAAAGGAACTAAACTAACGAACTAAACAAACAATAGCAAGGGATGGAAACCGAATCAACCAAAGGAACTTAACTAAAATTGGAAAAGCAAGTTTAAATTCAAATGCAAAACAATGCTGATGCAAAGAAATAGAGGCAGTGATGGAAGTTTTCGGAAAGCAAATCAAGCTTAAAACAATTGCTAACTATGAAATTCGAAAATTAAACAAGCAACCAACATTAACACCAGCTAGCTACAAGTTTTGGAAGCTAACCAATGCAAAGAAAATTTAGGAATGCTAAAGGCGATACCAATTGATTTCAAACACTATCCTACACCAAAAGACAAGCAAAAAACTGATGCAAGAAGTGCCCAAAACAGCTTGGCACGCAAGCTGAAACCCTTGTGCCAAAGATGAATTTTTGTGCCAAAAACTAATGCTATCCGTTCAGAAACTGCAATGAATGATGCAGCTGGGAAGGCAACTATTAATGAAGAACTTTGCAGGAATAGATGAAGAAATTCAGATCGATGACTGATCCATCAAAGCAACCTAAATGCAGAAGTGAAATGCAAGAAAACAGATATGAAATGCAAGAAAAATAGAATTGTGTGCAGAAATTCAGATTCAAACTAAACACAGATCAAACAAGTAAACTTAGGATCACGGGCACTCATCCAATGTTTTAGAACAGAAGTCAAAGAACTAATATGCATTCACACTAAATTCAGAACCTGATACAGCTGATATGCAAGCTGTAAATTGAAATGGAGTGAATTCAGAATTTTTTTTTCAGGAATAAACTTGGCACGCAACCAAGGAATTGATACGCAAGGGTTGAATTCTTAAATGAATTGAAATTGAGAACTAAAATTAACTAAGCAAACTATCTAGCTACTTACTTTGAAGAATTAAACCTAATTACAGCAAGGACAACTCAAAGAAAAGAATGAAACAGCTAACACCAAATTCAGAAATGAACTTGCGGCAGAAATTACAGCTACTGCAAAAACAGAAAATTCACTAAGAAACTACTCCTCAATCCCTTCCCGAGCTCAACACCTCCTTGTTCATAACGCAAAGGCTGGCCTCGAACCCCTAAGCTCAGCAAATCAGTGGAAATGAGCTTCAATCCATCAACTCTGCTCAATCTGCATCAGCTGGGAAAATTCCAATCCAATCTTCTCGATCTCAGTTCGATGGGTTGCACTGATGATTTGGAGAAGATCTAAGCTCACCTGAGGACTCCTACAAGTAGCTCAGATGATCGGAAATAAATAGTGGCTGAGATTCAAGTGCTCGGACCACAGAGCATGACGAAACCCTCAAACACCTCTGTCCGGATGAAAATTGAGATGAATTCTCGATCGAAGCTGTCTTCCAAGGATTCAGATGATGATCTAAGGTTGAAATTGAGGTGGTCACGCCTCCTTAGATGAAAAACTTGAAGAGCGATGATGAATTGCTGAAGAACGCGAAGAAACGGCGAAGACGCGACGAGGAAGGAAGCTGCGGAAATTTGATTAAGTACTTGGCATTGGACGGCTCAGATCAATTTGAGAAAATCCAACGGCTGATCTTGCTCTGATTTGGCCCAAACTTTGATGATGATGATCAGGGGTCAGGATCTGCCTCGTGGTAGCTTGGATCCTCCAGATGTGCAACGGATGGTCCAGATCAACCTAATCTTTGAATGGACGATCTAGAACCCTCTGAGCTTGATCCAACGGTTGAATGAGCTCTGATTAAGATGAAATCTTCAGATCTTGATCAGAGTGCTTGATCAGCCCTAACCCTAGCTCAGATTGCTTCAGATGGTTCCGGATGGCCCAGATCTAGCCGCTTTTGAATCGGACGACCCAAATTAATTCGAAGCTTGATAACTCGATCTAGGTTCACTTTCGACTCAAGTTTGACCTAGTTTGCCCTAGGTCCATGATCCTTCATGCCTACAAAAAAATAGATCAACAATTTAGTGGCCAAATAATCCAAATATGTACCAATTTACAATTAAGTCCAAAATAGCAATAATTTCTAGAACCTAGGGTAAATTCACAATTAAGCAAGAAAAATATGGGTCAAACATGGATTTTGACATCTAAAATAATCAATAAAATGGTACTTATCACTTAGCCACTCTCGCAATGCTTCTTATGTTAACATGTCCAAGCCTCCGGTGCCACAACCACCTTTCTTCTTCTTTAGACATGAAACACTTAGCAACATTGTTAGTAGCATAAGTAAGATCAAGATAATATAAATTTGCCTCTCTAAACAGTTCTAATATGATATCATTTGATTCATTACGTTTAATTATGCACTTCCTAGCATGAAATTCAACTTTAAAACCCGCATCACATAACTGACTTACTTTAAGCAAGTTAAACTTCATATCTTTGATTAGGAGTACCTTATGTATAGAAATCGTGGGAGATACCTCAATGGTGCCCCTACCAATATTCCTCAATTTTCCACTATTTCCAAAAGAGACCGTCCCTTCTCTCAAGTAGCTAATAGTAGTGAACATGCTCACATCCCCGGTCATGTGTCTTGAGCATCCACTATCTACTATTCACATAGTTGAGGCGTCCTTCACCTTTACCTATACAACATGAAAAACATACTCTTTTGGTACCCAAATCTTTGATCCATAAGCATCATTTAGAAATCTTTTAGGTACACATGCCCTTTTGGTGTTTCCCTTAGCCCCTAGTCTCCTAGATGCACCAATCCTACCCGTGAGTGATACAAAAACCACTTCCTTTGTCTTTGGCCTATATCCCAGACCGACCTTGTTGTAAACGACCCTTTGACTGTTGATTATCATATCTAGGTTGCTAGATCCTACTTGAAATTTCCTAAGGGTCTTTGTGAGGTCATCTACCTTTTTTCTTAGTTCCCTATTTTCAGTTTCAAGATGTGAAGCAATAGAACTAGCATGCAATTCTTCAAGTTTGGTATATTCTACTCTAAGTATGGCAATCTCTTCTTTTAGATCCTTAATCTTACTTCTAGCCTTAGCTAAGTCCATGTTAGTGCTAGAAATGATCTTTACTAAAGTAGAGGAGGGTAAGTGATATACCTCACTTACCGAAGCTTATGACTCGGATGATGAAGAGGAGGTGCTCTCATCTTCACTACTTGAGCTTCTTTCATCATCTGATGAATCTGAGTGATCTTGTGCCATAAGAGCAAAATGGGAGACTTGCTCTTCTTCTTCCTCCGAGGATGATAGATCATCCCACGTCGCCTTTAGGCTGGTGGCTCCTTTCTCCTTTCCTTTTGACTTCTTCTTGTCACCTTTCTTCTTCTCCTCCTTCTTATCATCTCTTCTCTTGAGTTGAGGGCACTCGTTCTTCATGTGTCCCTCTTGGTGGCAGTTGTAGTAGATAATATCTTTGGTCTTACCCTTACCTTTGGACCCATTCCTAGCATAGGATTTGTTAGAAAACCTTTTGAAAGATCTACGAAATTTTCTTACTAAGAAAGCCTCTTGATCGCTATCCAAGGAGGCATTGGACTCCTCTGAGTCGGGTGAGGAGGAGTAGACCACCTTCTTCTTCTCCTTTCTCTTCTTCTTCTCCTTTTCTACAATAAAAGCAATACCCTTCTCTTTGGCCGAAGTGTTAGCTTGTTCGTGCAGTTCGAATTCACAAAATAAGTCGTCTAATTCAATTATAGATAAATCCCTTGATACTTTGTAGGAATCCACCATCGATGCCCACAAGGTGGTTCTCGGGAAGGCTTGTAGGACGCACCTGACAAGATCTCGGTTCTAGATCATTTCTCCAATCACGTGGAGCTCATTGATTACTTCCTTCACCATTCCATGTAGCAGGCTGACAGTCTCGTTGCTCTTCATGGATAGGGATTAGAGTTGGGCCACGAGCAAGTCCTTCTTGGCTCTGCTGGACTCGTTTGACCCCTCGTTCAGTTCCACCAATTTGTCCCACAGTTCCTTGGCACTCTTGAACGGCCCCACCTTATTCAGTTGCTCCTTTGAGAGCCCGCACTGCAGTGTGGTGGTGGCCTTGGCATTGGACTGCGCCCTCTTCATTATCTCCTTCGACCAGGATCTCATCGGTGTCAGTTCTCCTCTTTCATCGACGGGTGCCTCGAAGCCATCTGCAACACTAATCCAGTTCTCAATATCGTTCATAAGGTAGTATTGCATCATACCTTTCCAGTAAGCGAAGTCGTTCCCATTAAAGAAGGGTGGGCGTGCGGTGGAGTATCCCTCTTGAAACGCCATTATACTTGCTCCGGTTGACGGTTAGTTCTTCCGAAACGAACCGGCTCTGATACCAACTGATGGATCGCATCGGCGTGCTAGAGGGGGGGGGGTGAATGGCACGTTTTCGATTTCGATCTCTACAATTGTCGTTAGTGCAGCGGAACAATAATATGCAAAAGAAAAGAGTACAATGCTAACAACAAGTGTTACTTGGTATCCACCCAGATGGGTGACTAATCCAAGGATCCACACCGCGAGCACCACTTTCACTATCGAAAACTCTCCTTCAGGTGGAGAAACTTTTACAGCGATAATCTTCCTCTTTACAGAATGCAATAATATGAGAGAGGAAGTAGAAGACACTCTTCAGACGAGCAGCACTTCGACACTGTACGGAACCGTACCGCTCACGTGCAAAAAGGTGCTCCTTTTATAGGTGAACAGGACAAACTCGCAGTCTGTCCAGCCCCGCACCAGTTGACTGCCCCTGGGGCAGTCGACTAACCTAGTCATTAATTGCTAGCCAACGGCTAGCCAACTGCTAGTTTTCGGGGTATACCAGTCGACTGCCTTGAGGCCAGTCGACTGGTCCAAGGTCGAAAACTCTCTGTGAGTTTTGGCAGTCGAATGCCCCTAGGGCAGTCGACTGCCCTACCTCTCAGCTTAGTCCCAGCCACTCCGAACCTTCTCCTTCACGTATGCCTTCAGGTCTGCTCCCTTGGCTTGCCTCTAGAAGCCCTCTTCCTCTAGCAATCGTCCCTTGGATGCGCACGCAAGCCTTCCCTTGGCTTGCCTCCATGCCACCCTTCACGTGTGCCCTTGAAGTCCACTTCCCGGCTTATCCTTGGAGCTCTCCTCCCTCGGCTCTCGTCCCTCGGATATGTCCACCATGTGTGATTCTTCAAGTCCTGCAAACTCAATAACACACATCAAATACAGCATAACACTCTAACCTTAATCATATTCACACACACATCAAAACCATGATCTTCCAATCATTTAAGGGTCGATTGCCTCAACAAGTGCAGGCAGCACCTAAGTCAAACCTGGGTTTTGATAATGGCAAAGGGTTCAAAAGTTAAGATGTTGTTGTGTTCTAACTTGTTCACTGAGTGTGCAGGAAGAAGTCCTAGCAAAGGGTTGGGCAAAGAAGTCCTGGTCAAGGACTGGGCAAGAAAACCTGACTGGAAGTCGGGCAAAGAAGTCCTGGTTGAGGACTGGGCAAGAAGTCCTGGTAAGGGGCTGGGCATCGAAGACCTGACCGGAAGTTGGGAACGAAGACCTGGTCAGGTGGATTGGGCAAAAGTCCAACCGGAGGAGCCGGTTGGAAAAAGGTAAACTCTCCTGAGAGGAGTAGGTGAGGACTCGTTCCCCGTCGAGGCAACAGTAGGCGTCGGTTTGACCTAGGGTTCCATTTGGGAGACCCGAAGTCAGAACCAAGATAGCTATGACTGTAAATAATGACTAACACTCTTGCTTGGTTTGTTTTGGAACTAACCTTAGTTACAGGGACAGAAGGATTGTGTTTCTGCAGCTCAGACGCCCCAAAGGAGTGGGGTGGTTCACTGGGCTAGGAACCCGAGAGGTCACGGGCGCTTAAGGTAAAGGCCAAAAACTACCAAGAAGCAAGACTGCTTCGAAACCACACTGGGCTAGGTGCCCAGGAAGTCCTGGGCGCCCATGGTCAAAGCCAAAGCGGCCATCGAAGCAAATCTACCACGATGCCAATGGACCAGGTCAACCTAGGCGCCCGAGAGGTCCCGGGCGCCCCAGTCAGACCAGGTGCCGAGTCGAAGGGGATAAGCACTGACCGAGCTGCGGATAGAGGTTCTCGCAGATGAAGGCACGTGTCAGGCGCCCCCAATGGATCAGGCGCCCCCATGAGCACTATAAAAGGGGGCTCAACCCCAAGGCTTCAACATCACTGTTTCTCAACGCTCCAAAGCTTTTCGTTCAAGCGCTACGCCCCTACAAACTCCGACTTCGAGATCTCAGTGCCGACGACGACTCTCTGCTCCGAAATTTGATCCACCTCGGGCGTCGGTAACAAAAAGTGTAGCAATTTCAATTTCCTGATATACTCTTGTACATCACTTGTAAATCTTTATTGTGATTATTGAATTGCCCAAAGTAAACGGTCAAGGACTATGGGCCTTGGAATAGGAGCCGACCGTGACTCCGAACCAAGTAAAAAATTGACTTGTGTTCTTGTGCACTCTATTTCTTTCCACTGCGTATTTGCTCTTTCTTAGTCCGAAAAGTTTTTAACGATATTCACCCCCCCCCTCTATCATTTTCTTCGATCCAACAGTTTATTGTAAACCTTATAGGCCCTACTAGTTGTTGAATAACCTAGGAAGACCCCTGGGGTTGACTTAGACTGAAATTTACCTAGGTAGTCCTTGGTGTTCAAGATATGGACTTTGCACCCAAAGACCCTTAGGTAATGTAGGTTTGGCAGCCTATGGTAATATAGTTCATAAGGAGTTTTATTATGCCATTTGTTAATTATGACCCTATTTTGGATATAGCAAACCGTACTTATTTCTTTTGCCCAAAATTGGTTAGCTAGGTTAAATTCATTGAGCATGGTCCTAGCGGCTTCCTGAAGGGTTCTATTTGTTCTTTCTATAATCCCATTTTGTTGGGGGGGGAGGGTTCTAGGACAAGAAAATTCATGAATGTATCCATTTACTTTACAGAATTCCTCAAACCTTTGATTCTCAAATTCTCTCCCGTGATAACTTCTAAGCCTTTTGATTTTGGTATCATTTTGATTTTCGATTATCTTGCATAAGTCAATAAATAGGTTTAGGGTTTCATCCTTAGTTTTAAGAACCTAACCCAGGCGAACCTAGAGTAATCATCAATAATAACTAAGCAGTATCGATACCCGCTTAGCGACTTGGCTCTATGTGAATCAAATAGGTCAAGGTCCAGGAGCTCAAGTGTGGTTTGAGTTAAGTTTGATTGAATTGGCTTGTGATTAGACTTGATTTGTTTACCTTGGTTACATGAGTTACATATCATGTTTTCATAGTTCTTAATTTTTGGTACCCCTTTAATTAGACCGAGCTCGGTAATTTAAGAAATTAGTCTAACATTTGTGTGACCTAATCTCCTATGCCAAAGGTTGGATTCCTCTAATTGAGTCAAGAGGCATCTTGGTACTAAAGGTAGATTGATAGTATAAACATTATTTTTCCTAGTACCCTTAAGCATGACTTCTTAGTCTTGAAGATTTCTTATTAGGCAGTTAGAGTTGGTAAATGTAACTACTGAGCCAGTATCACATAATTGACTTATACTAAGCAAATGAATTTGAAATTCTCAACCAAGAGTACCTTCTTAATCACAAAATTGGATTTGAGTTCAATGTTACCTGACCCAATGACTTTGAGTGTAGCATTGTTTCCAAATGCTACTGAGCCTAGGGTCTTGAACTTGATTTTGGTGAATTTCAATTAGTCTCTAGTCATGTGTCTGGAGCATCCACTATCCAGCATCCATTGGTCCAAATCTTTATGTTCCTACACATAAAGTATTTATTGATTTGGATCCAACTAGAGTCACGGATAGCTTTAAAATTGATTTTGACAACCTAGTCTGTCTCACCCAATCTAGAGTTATCAATCAAGTTAACCTTATGGGTTTTGTGAGACAGGTTTTAACAAAAAATAAAGATTTTAATTTGAAATGCATGGTTAATTTTAAAATGTTAAATTAATTTTGAAAAATTTTGTTCAGTTTAAGTTTATTTTGAAAAATTGTGTTGAATCTAAGATTAATTGAAATTTGTGTTAGATTCAAATCTGACAATAGTAATGTGAATTTGATTTTCAGTAATTGGCTTCCAAGTCTTGGCGAGGCACTAGGCCTTCTTTGGCCATAGCCTTATTGAATCATCAACCCTTTCCTTGACAAAGCCTTTTATAGAAAATTCATCTTCAAGTTACTTCTTGAAAGATTTTGGTTAACTAGTTTGGGTCTTGGATCGCTAGCTTCGGCTAATTCCACCATAAATGAATTCCCTAACGTACTATCATCTTACCTCCATCCAATACTAGGTTTTCAAATTTCAACTAAGTCATTTTGTCCTTAGTCTAACCAGTCCTAAGTCTAAGCATGATAATTTGCAGAAGAAAATAAACAAGCAAGCATGCAATAAAGGAAAAAATTACATTTAAAAAAAACTTATCTAATTATGAATATTGTTTTTATATTGGCTCCCCCTAGACTAAAGCCTCGATAATGGTTAGGCAAGATGTGAATCTTGTCCTTGGGGATCTAATATTGGTTTAGTCCAGCTTGTTTGCTCAAACAGAGCTTGGGGGCCCATGCTTGGACTTTGGTTCTAGGTTGGTTCAATATAGCATAATAAGACCATTGCCTAGACTTGGTTCGATACCCTAATCCAGATCGGTTAAGAACGAACTTCTGTTTTTCAAGGATCATGTCAAGACCCTTTGAACCCGAAGTAAACCGTTCTAAATCTACTCTGAGCTCCTTGACTTGAGTTTTTAAGGAGGAATTCTCTTCCTCAAGCTTTTGAGCTTGAGTGGAGTTTCCTTCTTGAATTTTCTTGGTCAAGGACCACGAGTCGGCTTCCTCTTTCAGGCGTTTTACTTCCTGTCAGAGGGACTCGGCCCGGATTTTGGCTTTCGCCAAGTTGCGAGATAAATAAGCAATTAATTTCGATAATTCAATTTCAGAATAACCTCTTACCATTATTTGACCGTTTTTCGAGATTGTGAGCCTTCCGTCGTCTGGCTCCGATTCTGATCCGTTGTCGACGTCTTCCGAAACGGTTAAGGCGAGAAAATTCGATTGTGGGGCTTCTTCTTCTTCTTCGGAGGATGATTCATCCCACGTGGCTTGGAGAGCCTTTTTCCTTCGTGCCTTCTTTGCTTCCTTCACATTGGGGCATTTTGACTTGTAATGTCCCTTTTTGTTGCATTCGTAGCAGGTGGCATTTGTCTTGCTCTTTGAAGTTCTGGAAGGTTCAGCTGGATCTTCCTTTCTTCAGCTTGCTTTCTTTTTATTTGTCTGATGCTTCAGCACCTTGTAGTAGTCCTGAGCTAGACGAACCAGCTTGGGTCGATCTCCTTCACTATCTTCTGAATCTGAGTCTGAGTCAGACTCAGGTGTTGGTTGAGGCTTCTTCTTGGGGGATTTTCCTGCAACGAAAGCAATACTTTTCTCGACCAAAGTAGAGTTAGTCTGTTCATGCAATTCTAATTCAGAGAAAAGTTCATTTAATTTAATTTTAGAAAGGTCCCTGGAAACCTTGTAGGCATCTACCATGGATGCCCACAGAGTGTTCCTTAGGAACGCGTTTAGAGTATACCTGATTAGATCACGATTTTTTACCTTGTGACCTATCGTGTAGAGCCCATTCATTAGCTCCTGAATTCTGGCGTGGAGTTGTGCTACTGATTCTCCTTCGTTCATCATGATAGTGTAGAGTCTGTTTAGCAACAGATCTCTTTTGCTGATCCTGGTGTCGGAAGTGCCTTCGTGCAGCTCAATTAGCTTGTTCCAAAGCTCTTTGGCGATGTTGAAGGGACCCACCCGGTTCAGCTCCTCCTTGGTTAGTCCACATTGCAGAGTCTGGGCTGCCTTTGCATCAGCCTCGATCTTCTTCTTCAACGAGGAGTCCCATTCATAATAGTGTTGTGCCACTCCTTCTACGTTCTTGGGAATCTCCTGGCCAGATTGGATGATTATCGACATGTCCACCTGAGTTTTCAGGTGGACTTCCATCCTGCTTTTCCACTAGGAGAAATATTCTCCACTGAAAAGCAATGGTCTGGCAGTGCTAAATCCTTCATGCATGGCCATTAATATTTTCTGAAAAATTAAAAACAAAGAAAACTTGTTCCAAGACTTAGTCTTGGATTAGTAGTGCGGAAGAAATTACTAACAATGAAAAACGATCGAGTGGTGTTGCACCAACCTCGATTAACGAGAAAGATTCGAAAAAAATTAAAATAATTCCGTAAATCCGAAAAAACTCTCAAATTGATGGTTGCACCAAATTTGAGCCACCCACTCTGATACCACTTGTTGGATCGTAGAAAATCGATAGGGAGGGGGGTGAATATCGATCAAAGACTTTCGGATTAAAAGTTAGAGCGATTGCGCAGCGGAAAAAATAAAATCAATGCTAACAGGTTTCTTTTACTTGGTTCGGAGCCTAGATCGACTCCTACTCCAAGTCTCATGGTCTTTGACCGTTTACTTTGGGCAATTCTATAATTCGCGCAAACAAGTACAAGAATAGAATATTGAATTGAGTACAGTACTTTAATGAAATTTATACCGACGACGGAAAGTAATGGAATCTGAGTCGCGGGTCGTCGTTGGCGCTTGAGGCGAGAGCACGGAGCTTTCTGGAGCAGTGCACTTGGAGAAATCAGTTGGAAGAACTTGTCTTGAAACCTTGGGGGTGAGCCCCCTTTTATAGCAGTCATGGGGGTGCCTGTGTCGATGGGGATGCCTACACGTGGCCTCTTCTGTGCGAACTCCTATCCGCAGGCTCGGTCAGCGCTTATCCCCTTGACTGGGGCGCCTAAGCTGATAGGGGCGCCCGTATGGTCCCGGGCACCTGAGCTGACTTAGTCCAGAGGCTTCGCAACAGTTTGCTTCGTTGGTTCTGTTTTGGCCTTGACCTAGGGCACCCGTATCCATACGGGCGCCTAGCACCAGTGAGGCACCTCACTCCATTGAGGCGCCTCACTTGCAGAAACTCATTCCTGCAGAAACTCATTCCTTCTATCCCTGCAACCAAGGTTAGTTCCAAACAAAAAAGCAAACATGATATCCATTAATTACAGCCTAAGCTGTCTTGGTTCTGACTTTGGGTCTCCCAAATGGAACCCTAGGTCGAACCGACGCCTACTGTTCCCTCACATGGGTAACGCGTCCTTACCTACTCCTCTCAGGAGAGTTTACCTTTTGCCAACCGGCTCCTCCGGTTGGACTTTTTCCCAATCCACCTGATCAGGTCTTCGTGCCCAGTCCGCGACCAGGACATCTTGCCCAACTTCTAGTCAGGTCTTCGATGCCCAGCCCTTTGCTAGGACTTCTTGTCCAGTCCTCGACCAGGACTTCTTTGCCCAACTTCCGGTCAGGTCTTCTTGCCCAGTCCACTACCAGGACTTCTTGCCCAGCCCTTTGCCAGCACTTCTTGCCTAGTGTACCTAGGACTTTTCTTGCACACTTAGTAAGCTTGTTAGATCACAATAACACCTTAACTTTTGAACCCTTTGCCATTATCAAAACACAGGGTTTTGACTTGGGTGCTTCTTGCACCAACACGTTGTTGGCGCTTGAAACTCGAGCACGGAGGAAACAAAACTGAGCGCTTGAGTTGGAAAAAGTGTTATACAAAGCAAGGGGTGAACCCCTTTTAATACTACCGTCCAGGGCGCCCCTGATGTTGTAGGCGCCTGCCACGTTGCCTATATGCGCGCGTCCTCATCAGCAAACTCGGCCAACGTCTATCCCTTTATCCAGGGCGCCTGGGATGTTTGGGGTGCCTGACTGCTCACGGGTGCATCCCATGTAGCGACACAACCCCTATAGCCCCATCAGGCGGCTCATTAGGCCGTGCCCTACGGTCTTCCCACCCCCGGCAGTGAGTTTTTTCCTTCTCCAGATTCGAACCCTTGACCTCCAGGACAAGTACAAAGGTTCCTTGAATCTGGCAGCCAAGTGAGTCGCGCTCACTTGTCTACCAAATTCAAGGAACCTTTGTATTTGTCCTGGAGGTCAAGGGTTCGAATCTGGGGAAGGCAAAACCTCACTTCCAGGGGTGGGAAGACCATAGGGCACGACCTAGAGAGCCGCCTGATGGGGCTAGTGGGGCCATGTCGCTATATAAAAGGCGCTTTTTTATGTAGTGACATGGCCACTCTAGCCCCATCAGGCGGCTCTCTAGGCCTTGCCCTACGGTCTTCCCATCCCCGGTAGTGGGTTTTTGCCTTCCCCAAATTCGAACCCTTAACCTCCAGGACAAGTACAAAGGTTCCTTGAATCTGGTAGCCAAGTGAGCCGCTCACTTGGCTACCAAATTCAAGGAACCTTTGTACTTGTCCTGGAGGTCAAGGGTTCGAATTTGGGGAAGGCAAAAACCCACTGTCGAGGGTGCGAAGATCGTAGGGCACGACCTAGAGAGCCGCCTGATGGGGCTAGAGGGGTCGTGTAAAAAAGGTGCCTTTTTATGTACCGACGCGACCCCTCTAGCCCCATCAAGAGGCTCTCTAGGTCGTGCCCTACGGTCTTCCCAACCCCAGCAGTGGGTTTTTGCCTTCCCCAGATTCAAACCCTTGACCTCCAGGACAAGTACCAAGGTTCCTTGAATCTGGTAGCCAAGTGATCGCTCATTTGGCTACCAGATTCAAGGAACCATTGTACTTGTCCTGGAGGTCAAGGGTTCGAATCTGGGGAAGGCAAAACCCCACTGCCGGGGATGGGAAGACCGTAGGTACGACCTAGAGAGCCGCCTGATGGGGCTAGAGGGATCGTGTCGCTACATAAAAAGGCACCTTTTTTATGTAGCGACACGACCCCTCTAGCCCCATCAGGTGGCTCTCTAGGCCATGCCCTACAGTCTTCCCACCCTCGGTAGTGGATTTTTGCCTTCCCCAGATTTGAACCCTTGACCTCCAGGACAAGTACAAAGGTTCCTTGAATCTAGTAGTCAAATGAGCATGGCTCACTTGGCTACCAGATTCAACCAGATTCAAGGAACCTTTGTACTTGTCTTGGAGATCAAGGGTTCGAATCTGGGGATGTCAAAAACCCACTGCCGGGGGTGGGAAGACCGTAGGGCAAGACCTAGAGAGACGCCTGATGGGGCTAGAGGGGTCGTGTCGCTACAGAATATTTGACAAGTTTGGTTACTTCTCCTAAGAGGAGTAGGTGAGGACATGTTCCCTTGAAGGGAATAATAGGCATCAGTCTGATCTAGGATTTTATATGAAATCCAACAGTTAGGACTAGACAATCCCAAAATTGTCAAATTGTTTAATCTTATCTCTATTATGTGTATTATGCTAACTCTATGATGCAGGAACATAAAAATTGAAGAAGGCAGGACAAAGGGTCTCCAGGTGCCCAGAGCTGACCACATGTTCGGCACTCCTAGTTGGTCCAAGCGCCCAGATAACCGGATTACAGATCATACATGCAGTTGAGTTGGCATGCTCTAATTGGCTGGCACACGTCAACTTCTAGGCACCCAGAAGGGATCCAAATTCCCGGGAAGGGATAAAGGTGACTTGGATAGAGTTTCTCCGAGGTGAGCTATGTCAGCGATCCAAGCGCCCGGAGGTAGATAACTCAATGATGAAGGTGGATCAGATAGCTCTTGCTAGAGGCACTCAGGGTTGGTCCAGGCGCCTGAAATAGGTTATAAAAGAACCTTCAACTAAGAGCTCAATATATTATTTTTCTACACTCAAACGATCTTAGCGCTGCTCAAAAATTATGCTACGACGCCAAAACACTACACCAACAACAATGCTCTACACGGATCTCAATTTGTTATAGGTATTTTTTATTTTCTTTAATTATTATGCATATTCGAATTCTTGTACTCATCGAACTATTAGAGGGATTTCTCATCAAAAGCGATCAATGATCACAAACCTTGGACTAGTAGTATCTGGGCTATGAATCAAGTAAAAAAGAAATCATGTTAGTATTGTGTTTGATTTCCATTTCCATTGATATCTCTCAAGTTTTTAAAAACTCGTGATAAAATGAAATGCGCTATCCCCCCCCCCCCCCCGGCGCTCTATTCCATCCTACATGTTGTTGAACCGAGAACATGTCTTAGTTGTAGCAGTTACAATTTCGTAGCTGTTACAACATGAATATTAAGTGAACAAGTCAAATCCACGTTATAGTAGCTACGAATTCATAGCTAGTACAATATGAATATTTTTGAATAGGTTAAATATACATTGTAGCAACTACGAAACTGTAGTTACTTCAACATTCGTAGCAGCTATAATTTCGTAGTTATGACAAAGTGAATGTTAGATGAACGAGTCAGATCCACATTATAGCAGCAATAAAACCATAGCTGCTCAGCAAAATGTTTTTGAACAAGTTAATATGTACTATAGTAGGTAGGAAACCGTAGCTGTTATAACATTTATAGCAGCTATAGTTTTATAGTTGTTACAATGCAGACTTGTATGTTCATAAAACTAACCAATCAGTTCAGGATTTAATACATGTGACAAAGGATAATAATATCAAATTCTATACTCGAGGGCAACTCTATAATTTTATATGAGGGGGTTAGTGGGGTAGAGCATCCTTTTGATTAGTTAAATCAATAAAGCTTTCATATTGTTCATCAAGTTAGTTATGCTTTCATATTGTTTTGTATTTTTATTATCCTGTTAGTCGCCTTCATAATGATGTGTTGTAATATATTATTTAACAGACATTTATGGCAGAGCAGCAACCAGTAATTCCCCGTGACCATCATATTTTACGAATTGTTAGAGATGTTTAAGTATTTGTTGTTATTAGTAATTAATGTTCATATATTATTTTTAATATCTTATTAATATGTTTATTTTTTTATGTAAATTTACTCCAAATGGTCATCGGATTTTCGATTATATCACAAGTAAATATAAAGAACAAACATGCAGATCTACAACATGGAAGCATGTAGATCCAGAAATGAAGACAGTTTATTATAACGAATTTGTAGTAAGTAAAATCAATATATATTTGATTTTTATAATATATTCACTCATTACTATGCTAAATTTTCAATTTATAATTACAGAAAAGATATACATGGTAGGAGAGACAAGAGGAAATATTTAAAGCAACATGGAACATTTATTATGACAAATTTTACAAAGACTACCTCTATTGTGTCAGACAAAAGGGCACAAAAGGGCCACTTGGGCTAAACAAAGGTTGAAAGAAAATGCCAATAAGGCTTGACCTAATAGAAATACCGAGTCAGGTGGCCCGAGTACCAGAACTACTTGGCATGCATCTGGATCCAAATCTATGGTTGAGCATGCTCTTGATTTGAGTTTAATTTAAAGTTGATAGAAAGTATAATTTTTATTTATTACAATACTTGAATGATATTTACCTAATATATTTGTGTATACAGGAATGAGAGCTAGCTCAACCACCCACCAGTATGAAGGTCTTTGTGAAGACCCACAAAAAAAAAGATGACATATTCATTGATTCTCATTCTACGTCCATCCACGTAAGAACATAACTTAGTTTTTATTTTTCTTGCCTTTAATACTTTTCATTGCATTAATTATTAATCATGTTATATTTTACAATACAAGTAGAAATCACTAAGAGAGTCACTCAGACATCTCAGCATGTAGTTGAGGGGGGAGAGTCACAATCTCTATCCACTGACGCACTTAATGACCAATATTATAATGTTGTCGGTGGACAGGCAAAGAACTCCACCCTCTATGGCCTTGGCTCTCAGGCCAAAGTTATATTTGATGATCACTTGAGGACTCCGAGGGGTCGTGCCAATTACCGTTCATCTTATTCTAGTGAGATTCATAGGATATTAGAAGAAAATCGAGATATGCACACTCATGTTTAATTAATGCGAGGAGAGATGGCGAAATGGATAACCGCTGAGCAAGAGAGGAGGGTTATTGATGAAGCGATGAGGGCCCCTGATGATGCAAGGAGAGATGAGACGCATCAGAAGCTTGCGGCATAAAATAGAGAACTCATGAGTCATATGCAATCCCTCCTAGCTTCTTTGACTCGTCCGCCATCACAGGACACTCCAAGACCCTCTGACCTGGCTGGTTAACTTTTTTTTGAGGTGTGTTCAATTAGATATTAATTTTTTTAATTTATGAATGATGTATCGTTGGATGTGTATTTTTATTTTTCATATATTAAACATTGAAAAATATGTTTATTCTGTTTATATAGACTAATATGTTAATTTGGTTTTTGTTTCATGACTCCTCTATGATATTTTGTTTATCTCCAACCTTATCTGATATTTTATTCAGGTTTTTTTACAATTAAAAATAGATATACAATCCATGTAAAATATATAATTATATATCATTCTTATCATAATATATTATATTTAATTTTAACTTTTTACAATTTTTTTGTAACGATCTTATTATGGACGGATAGTGATAGGCATCTATATTCACTTGTATGTTTTTTTGTATGATTGAATTTATATTTAGATACTTTAGTACTTTAGTTTGTGTTTAAATACTTTAGTTTATGTATTTAGATATTTAGATATTTTAGTTTGTGTTTAGATACATTAGTTTATTTTTTTTCTTTAGATTCTCATTTGAGTTTATCAGTTTATGTGTATTTTGATATGTATGTGGATGTTTGGATGTGTTTGGCTATGTTTGGATGGTTTGAATATGTTTGGATGTGTTTGAATATGATTGGATATGTTTTGGATGTGTTTCGATCTATTTAGATATGTTTTGAATATGATTGGATATGTTTGTTTGTTGTGATTGTTTAGATATATAAATTGTATATATGATAATCTTAAATACAAATTAAAACATTCAAATTTTTGTTTTTTAAATCTCGTTGGATTTCCGACGGACATATGTTTCCGTCGAAAAATATCGAAATAGAATTTCCGACAAAAATAGCTCATTCCTTCAAAAAATTTTGACGGAATTAGTTATTTCCGTTGGAAATATTTGACAGAATCAGGTTTTCTGTCGGAATGAGCTCATTCTGTCGAAAATTTCTGATGAAAAAAAGCTTATTCTATTTTCTGTTGGAAATTTCCGATAATTTCAATAATATAGTGAGTTATCAATAAAATGATATCACTATCTCATCAAATAAATTTGACTAGTGTCTACTAAGGCCCATGTCTAAGATCTCAATTTTATCGGCAATTTACCAAAGGGTGTACCTAAGTATTGGTATTTACCAAAAGGCGTACCATGATTTCAATGTTACCAAAGGGCGCACATATTTTAGTAAACTTCCTCTTATACCCCTACCATCATGTACTGCATGCATTTCTCTTTCTCTTTCTCTTTCTCTTTGTCAGTAACGATTTTCGAGATGGACCATAAAGAGATGTTCCTTTATATTTTGATTTTTATATTATGGAACCTTTCTCAAAACAAAAAAATATTGAAATTAATTAAAATATTTTTATTAAATTAAAACTAAAACAACATATCAGACCCACGTTGGGCCTGAAATGGTTCAATTTCAGGCCCAACGTGGGGATGAAATGTTTCCATTTCAGGCCCAACGTGCCCAATATTAAGAGTCTTTTTTCGATTCTTTGTTATTACATTTTAACACCTCGGAGAAGTCCAAATAAACAATGGATAGCAAATTTGAACTCCTTGTAACCTCAGAAATCCACAGGAACTGAAATTTTTACAATCGGAGCTCTCTAGGTCAATCAGTGGCCTTTTAGGGTCATTGGGGCTGAAATGGAAACATTTCAGCCCCACGTTGGGCCTGAAATGGAATCATTTCAGGGCCAACGTGGGCCTGAAATAGAATCATTTACGTGCCCAATATTAAGAGACTTTTTTCGATTCTTTGTTATTACATTTTAACACCTCGAAGAAGTCCAAATAAACAATGGATAGCAAATTTGAACTCCTTGTAACCTCAGAAATCCACAGGAACTAAAATTTTTACAATCGGAGCTCTCTAGGTCAATCAGTGACCTTTTAGGGTCATTGGGACTGAAATGGAAACATTTCAGCCCCACGTTGGGCCAGAAATGATTTCATTTCAGGCCCAACGTGGGGCTGAAATGTTTTCATTTCAGCCCCAATGACCCTAAAAGGCCACTGATTGACCTAGAGAGCTCCGATTGTAAAAATTTTAGTTCCTGTGGATTTCTGAGGTTACAAGGAGTTCAAATTTGCTATCCATTGTTTATTTGGACTTCTCCGAGGTGTTAAAATGTAATAACAAAGAATCAAAAAAAGACCTTTAATATTGGGCCAGAAATGGACACGTTGGGCCTGAAATGGAAACATTTCAGGCCCAACGTGGGCCTGAAATGGAATCATTTCAGGCCCAACGTGGGCCTGAAATGGTTCCATTTCAGGCCCAATGACTATAAAAGGCCTAATGTGTCAAAATCCACTGATTGACCTACAGAGCTCCGATTGTAAAAATTTCAGTTCCTGTGGATTTCTGAGGTTACAAGGAGTTCAAATTTGCAATACATTATTTATTTGGACTTCTCCGAGATGTTAAAAGTAATAATGAAGAACCGAGAAGAAATCACACATTAGGCTTTTTAGGGTCATTGGGCCTGAAATGGTTGGACACCTATTGCATTGGTGATATCTAATATATAGATGTTTGGACACCTAAAACATCATCTCCTACCTCTGACCTCTCTATTCATATGGAATTTTCAGAAATCCAGATATGGGAGGTCCATCAGTGTGTTTTGGTCAAAACTCACGGATATTTCTAAACTACTCCTATTTGATTGGTGATACCTAATATATAGATGTTTGGACACCTAAAACATCATCTCCTACCTCTACCCTCTCTATTCATATGGTGTTTTTAGAAATCCAGATATGGGAGGTCCATCAGTCGGTTTTGAAAGCTATAGGTCTAGTTTAGTTCCATCAGTGGGTTTTGCTCAAAACCCACTGATGGACCTCCCATATCTGGATTTCTGAAACCCCCAGCTAAAAAGTTAGGGATGAGGTTGGAGAAAGTATTTTAGGTGTCCATAACCTCAAATTTTTATTTTTTCCAAAGCTATAGGTCTAGTTTAGTTCTATCAGTGGGTTTTGCTAAAAACCCACTAATGGACCTCCCATATCTGGATTTCTGAAACCTACAGCTAAAAAGTTAGGGATAAGGTTGGAGAAAGTATTTTAGGTGTTCATAACCTCAAATTTTAATTTTTTTTCAAAGCTATAGGTCTAGTTTAGTTCCATCAGTGGGTTTTGCTTAAAACCCACTGATGGACCTCCCATATCTGGATTTCTGAAACCCCCAGCTAAAAAGTTATTGTTGAGGTTGGAGAAAGTATTTTAGGTATCCATAACCTAAAATTTTTATTTTATCCAAAGCTATAGGTCTAGTTTAGTTCCATCAGTGGATTTTGCTCAAAACCCACTGATGGACCTCACATATCTGGATTTCTGAAACCCCCAGCTAAAAAGTTAGGGATGAGGTTGGAGAAAGTATTTTAGGTGTCCATAACCTCAAATTTTTATTTTTTCCAAAGCTAGAGGTCTAGTTTAGTTCCATCAGTGGGTTTTGCTCAAAACCCACTGATTGACCTCCCATATCTGGATTTCTGAAACCCCCAGCTAAAAAGTTAGGGATGAGGTTGGAGAAAGTATTTCAGGTGTCCATAACCTCAAATTTTCATTTTTCCAAAGCTATAGGTCTAGTTTAGTTCCATCAGTGGATTTTGCTCAAAACCCACTGATGGACCTCCCATATCTGGATTTCTGAAACCCCCAGCTAAAAACTTAGGGATGAGGTTGGAGAAAGTATTTTAGGTGTCCATAACCTCAAATTTTTATTTTTTCCAAAGCTATAGGTCTAGTTTAGTTCCATAAGTGGGTTTTGCTCAAAACCCACTGATGAACCACCCATATCTGGATTTCTGAAACCCCCTGCTAAAAAGTTAGGGATGAGGTTGGAGAAAGTATTTTAGGTGTCCATAACCTCAAATTTTTATTTTTTCCAAAGTTATAGGTCTAGTTTAGTTCCATTAGTGGGTTTTGCTCAAAACCCACTGATGGACCTCCCATATCTGGATTTCTGAAACCCCCAGCTAAAAAGTTAGGGATGAGGTTGGAGAAAGTATTTTAGGTGTCTATAACCTCAAATTTTTATTTTTTCCAAAGCTATAGGTCTAGATTAGTTCCATCAGTGGGCTTTGCTCAAAACCCACTGATGGACCTCCCATATCTGGATTTCTGAAAGCCCCAGCTAAAAAGTTAGTGATGAGGTTGGAGAAAGTATTTTAGGTGTCCATAACCTCAAATTTTTATTTTTTCCAAAGCTATAGGTCTAGTTTAGTTCCATCAGTGGGTTTTGCTCAAAACCCACTGATGGACCTCCCATATCTGGATTTCTGAAACCCCCAGCTAAAAAGTTAGGGATGAGGTTGGAGAAAGTATTTTAGGATTCCATAACCTCAAATTTTTATTTTTTTCAATGCTATAGGTTTAGTTTAGTTCCATTAGTGGGTTTTGCTCAAAACCCACTAATGGACCTCCCATATTTGGATTTCTGAAAACTCCATATGAATAGAGAGGTTAGACGTAGGAGATGATGTTTTAGGTGTCCAACCATCTATATATTAGATATCACCAATCAAATAGGAGTAGTTTAGAAATATCAGTGAGTTTTGACCAAAACCCACTGATGGACCTCCCATATCTGGATTTCTGAAATTCTATTTGAATAGAGAGGTCAGAGGTAGGAGATGATGTTTTAGGTGTTAAACATCTATATATTAGATATCACCAATGCAATAGGTGTCCAACCATTTCAGGCCCAATGACCCTAAAAGGCCTAATGTGTGATTTATTCACGGTTCTTCATTATTACATTTTAACACCTCGGAAAAAGTCCAAATAAACAATGGATAGCAAATTTGAACTCCATTTCAGCCCCAATGACCCTAAAAGGCCACTGATTGACCTAGAGAGCTCCGATTGTAAAAATTTCAGTTCCTGTGGATTTCTGAGGTTACAAGGAGTTCAAATTTGCTATCCATTGTTTATTTGGACTTTTTCCGAGGTGTTAAAATGTAATAATGAAGAACCGCGAATAAATCACACATTAGGCCTTTTAGGGTCATTGGGCCTGAAATGGTTGGACACCTATTGCATTGGTGATATCTAATATATAGATGTTTAACACCTAAAACATCATCTCCTACCTCTGACCTCTCTATTCATATACAATTTCAGAAATCCAGATATGGGAGGTCCATCAGTGGGTTTTGGTCAAAACTCACTGATATTTCTAAACTACTCCTATTTGATTGGTGATATCTAATATATAGATGGTTGGACACCTAAAACATCATCTCCTACCTCTAACCTCTCTATTCATATGGAGTTTTCAGAAATCCAGATATGGGAGGTCCATCAGTGGGTTTTGAGCAAAACTCACTGATGGAACTAAACTAAACCTATAGCATTGAAAAAAATAAAAATTTGAGGTTATGGACTCCTAAAATACTTTCTCCAACCTCATCCCTAACTTTTTAGCTGGGGGTTTCAGAAATCCAGATATGGGAGGTCCATCAGTGGGTTTTGAGCAAAACTCACTGATGGAACTAAACTAGACCTATAGCTTTGGAAAAAATAAAAATTTGAGGTTATGGACACCTAAAATACTTTCTCCAACCTCATCACTAACTTTTTAGCTGGGGGTTTTAGAAATCCAGATATGGGAGGTCCATCAGTGGGTTTTGAGCAAAGCCCACTGATGGAATTAATCTAGACCTATAGCTTTGGAAAAAATAAAAATTTGAGGTTATAGACACCTAAAATACTTTCTCCAACCTCATCCATAACTTTTTAGCTGGGGGTTTCAGAAATCCAGATATGGGAGGTCCATCAGTGGGTTTTGAGCAAAACCCACTGATGGAACTAAACTAGACCTATAACTTTGGAAAAAATAAAAATTTGAGGTTATGGACACCTAAAATACTTTCTCCAACCTCATCCCTAACTTTTTAGCTGGGGGTTTCAGAAATCCAGATATGGGAGGTCCATCAGTGGGTTTTGAGCAAAACCCACTTATGGAACTAAACTAGACCTATAGCTTTGGAAAAAATAAAAATTTGAGGTTATGGACACCTAAAATACTTTCTCCAACCTCATCACTAACTTTTTAGCTGGGGGTTTCAGAAATCCAGATATGGGAGGTCCATCAGTGGGTTTTGAGCAAAATCCACTGATGGAACTAAACTAGATCTATAGCTTTGGATAAAATAAAAATCTTAGGTTATGGACACCTAAAATACTTTCTCCAACCTCAACAATAACTTTTTAGCTGGGAGTTTCAGAAATCCAGATATGGGAGGTCCATCAGTGGGTTTTGAGCAAAACCCACTGATGGAACTAAACTAGACCTATAGCTTTGAAAAAAATAAAAATTTGAGGTTATGAACACCTAAAATACTTTCTCCAACCTTATCCCTAACTTTTTAGCTGGGGGTTTTAGAAATCCAGATATGGGAGGTCCATCAGTGGGTTTTGAGTAAAACCCACTGATGGAACTAAACTAGATCTATAGCTTTGGAAAAAATAAAAATTTGAGGTTATGGACACCTAAAATACTTTCTCCAACCTCATCCCTAACTTTTTAGCTGGGGGTTTCAGAAATCCAGATATGTGAGGTCCATCAGTGGGTTTTGAGCAAAACCCACTGATGGAACTAAACTAGACCTATAGCTTTCAAAACCGACTGATGGACCTCCCATATCTGGATTTCTAAAAACACCATATGAATAGAGAGGGTAGAGGTAGGAGATGATGTTTTTGGTGTCCAAACATCTATATATTAGGTATCACCAATCAAATAGGAGTAGTTTAGAAATATCAGTGAGTCTTGACCAAAACACACTGATGGACCTCCCATATCTGGATTTTTGAAAATTCCATATGAATAGAGAGGTCAGAGGTAGGAGATGATGTTTTAGGTGTCCAAACTTCTATATATTAGATATCACCAATGCAATAGGTGTCCAACCATTTCAGGCCCAATGACCCTAAAAGGCCTAATGTGTGATTTTTTCTCGGTTCTTTATTATTATATTTTAACACCTTGGAGAAGTCCAAATAAATAATGGATTGCAAATTTGCACTCCTTGTAACCTCAGAAATCCACAGGAACTGAAATTTTTACAATCGGAGCTCTGTAGGTCAATCAGTGGCCTTTTAGGGTCATTGGGGCTGAAATGGAATCATTTCAGGCCCAACGTGGGGCTGAAATGTTTCCATTTCAGCCCCAATGACCCTAAAAGGCCACTGATTGACCTAGAGAGCTCCGATTGTAAAAATTTCAGTTCCTGTGGATTTCTGAGGTTACAAGGAGTTCAAATTTGCTATCATTTGTTTATTTGGAATTCTCCGAGGTGTTAAAATGTAATAACAAAGAATCGAAAAAAGACTCTTAATATTGGGCACGTTGGGCCTGAAATGGAAATATTTCATCCCCACGTTGGGCCTGAAATGGAACCATTTCAGGCCCAACGTGGGTCTGATATATTGTTTTAGTTTTAATTTAATAAAAAAATTTTAATTAATTTCAATATTTTTTTGTTTTGAGAAAGGTTCCATAATATAAAAATTAAAATATAAAGGAGCATCTCTTTATGGTCCATCTCGAAAATCGTTACTGACAAAGAGAAAGAGAAAGAGAAAGAGAAAGAGAAATGCATGTAGTACTTGATGGTAGGGGTATAAGGGGAAGTTTACTAAAATATATGCGCCCTTTGGTAACATTGAAATCATGGTACGCCTTTTGGTAAATACCAATACTTAGGTACACCCTTTGGTAAATTGCCGCAATTTTATTAGAGCACTTAATTTTTAATATTAATTGCATTCAATTTTTTATAGTTTATTTTTAATTTTAGATTATTTTAATTTTATTTGTTGTAGTTTTTTAATTATATATTTTATTTTTTAAAACCTAATCAACTTTGCTTTGACACATTGATCTCCTAGAAGCATGTGCCTTCGTAGTCGCCGGTGATCTCATTTCCTTCCCCTCCCCTCTCTTATCGATGTTTTCGCACTCTTTTTCTCCCTCGTACAGTGATCTCGTGCTCTTCTCCTTTTTCATCGGCGATACTCTCAATGGACGTTCTTTTCTTTCTTCATTGATGATCTCTCTTGCTTGTTTTTTCTTCCTTTTCCTCGATAAGAATGGAAATTAGATTCCTCATTCATTCGATTCCAAGCAATATGCTTGTTTTTTTAAGCATCAAATTGATTCTCTTTTTTCTTTTTTATTACATAAATTAAAATATGTTCCTTTGTTAATGATTTTAAAAAAAATGAATTGACATCGATCTGCATGATTACTGCGAAAAGTATTACAAATGAAATGAATAAATAATTAAAATTAAAAAATATATTATTAGAGAAAACAAATAATTTGATAAAAATTAAATTAATGTCGTGAAACTTTCACTAAAAGAATATTTCAAAATTAATTATTACAATTATATTATTAATCATGTTATTTTTTTTCTCTATATATGTAGGATTGAATCTTGAAAAAAAAATTTAAACGTGACATATTATTTTATATTCATGGTTTAAATTTATTTTTAGAAATAAAAGTTTTTAAAATATAATAATAATCTTAAATTAAAAATAACACTGAATTAAATACTAAACCTTATAAAAATATTTTTTATTTTTAAAAGTAAAATTAATATAAGTCTTATTTATGTTTAACATTATCTTAGCAACATTAAATAATTTAGTAAATTTATCAATCTAAAAAGGATTTACTATCAATATTGAATATAAAATTTTAATTAGTAACTTTGCTTTTTAAAAACTTTTCCTAGAGCCTCGAAAATGTTTGAAATAGCCATGAATTGACCATATAAATGATTTAAGTGTGAAATGATGGTAGTTAAAAGCGTAAACATTTGAGTTATAAAAGAAATTTGAGAAAATAAATTGAAAAGAAATATTTGTTCTATGTCATAACTAGAATAACTTTGTTTTTTTAATTTAATTATTTAATTATTTAAATTGATTTAATTTTGAAAATGATCGAATTATTCTTATAAAAAATTTTCATCAATCATTAAAATAAATTATAAAATTATATTTCAATATTATGAGTGTATGAGAAATAAAATATTTTTTAGTTAGCTATCATAGGGGTAAAGAGAATATATTTTACAATAGACTATTAATTGAGAAAAATAAATATAATACACTCGACTATAGGCTGAGGCTTTGTAGGGTATAAAATATGTTGCGATTATTGGCGGTCCTGTGACCTTTTTGTAATCTCCGCGGTATTTGACTTAGTCGATTTTACTCGACCGTCGGAACTTCCGGGAGGTTGCTGCCGGGAGGTAGCAAACTGAATTTATTTACGTCGAGGCTAGTGTTGGACACTATCTCCGTAAAACGATATTGCTCCGCTACGGTGCTCACAGATAGTAGCAATTCGTTCCCAAGATACAACAACGTCGTCTCGGAATAGTAGCACTTCAAATTCCGAGACCGGCGAACCTTTCCGTAGGATTTTCGGACTCTCGATGCAGAAGATGAGCTCTCTAATGCTTAGATGCTTGAATGCTTCGAATGATTGAAAATGAATATTTCCAAAGGAGGGATCCTTTATATAGTAGGTGAAGAGGCAAGTGACCCTTAGCGAGGACTGATCCGAACCATCAGTTCATAACCCTTTAAAGGGTTCTGATCTCAGCCATTAGATCTGAAGAATTATAACTCTTCAGATGGCTTTTAATCTGGTTCGTTAGATCCGAAGAGATTTTAACTCAATCTAATCTCGTCCGCTGGATTCGAAGAGTTATAACTCTTCATCCCATCTTTGATCTGAGCTGTCAGATTACTCCATTTAATCCGACGCTCCAGATCAGTCCCCTCGCTAATGGTCTGATCGTGACCCTGCAGAATTAACGATCCAGATCGCGCCCCATGCGATCTTGTTGCCATCTTCGATCCAATGATCGTCATCTGTCTGCCCAGTCAATAGCCCAGTCAGCGCTCTCCCTGCACAGTCATGTGTCACGCAGGCACGCCACGTCATCCGTGACGAAGTGCAAAGTGCGCCAACAAAGCGCCCATTGCGCGCGTGCGCGCGTGCGCGCGTGGCGGGTGGCGGGTGGCGGGCTCGCAGGTGCGAGCACCTGCTCGCCCAAGGGTAGAGAGCACCTGTGCTTTTTGTATTGACTGCAAAAGCACAGCAACACATATAAGGAAACATTGGCTTTCGCCAATTAGCGATGTGGGACTAATCCTCATCTTTCTCCTTAACGCTATTTTGAGCACGACTTTAAACACTTAATTTCTCATTCACCCGTAATTGGTTTTGAGCAAATTAATAGTCTAGATTTATCTACGCGAAACGTAGATTTCGATTTTGAAGTCAAATATGACTTTCATCGATCGATGGTACTTTGATTTCGCCTCGCAAAATCATATCCAACAATCCCCCACATGAATGGAAATTAATGTATGCATGTTGACACTTTACAAGAATCCAATCGATAAGTCAAAGCATCGGGAGAGGTAGCTTGTGTCTTTGAACCTTCCGTAGTGGAATGCTATCGAGTATACTAGGCTGCGCAGTGAACGTGATGTCTTGAACTGCTCAGCTGTTGGAGTATACTAAGACAATAACACCCACACAGAGACTTATCTCCCCTACTTTTGGTTCTCATGGTTGGTTCCGTTTCGGCCATGGACACCTTCTTGGATTCATGAGTGTTTCATTGAAGCGGCCTGTCTTCACACTCACATAGGTGACACTTCTATCTAGAGTATCCTACCATACTCTACCTTATAAAGGTATAGAAGTCATTAAAAGCATATGCTTAACCTCACTACATGTGATAGGACAACACCAATTCATCCTAGGTTTGGGATAGAGATAACACATCTCTTGTGCTGTTACACAACTTCTGTAACTTCGTTGTCCCATTGAACCAAGATCTTGGGATCTTCAGTCAACAAGGTTGGGTTACCGCTACAGCCGTTTTTAGTTGTAGATTTTTAATCCCATTGCTCTTGATGAGCAGTATACTTGATCTCGATTTAGGCCCTTCGTAAGGGGATCTGCCAAATTATCTTTAGATTTGACATAATCGATTGCAATCACTCCATTCGAGATCAACTGCCTAATGGTATTATGTCGACGGCGTATATGTCGTGACTTACCATTGTACATGCTACTCTGTGCCCTTCCAATCGCCGATTGACTATCACAGTGGATAAGTACGGCGGGCACAGGTTTCATCCAGCTCGGAATATCTTCCAAGAAGTTCCGCAACCATTCAGCTTCTTCAGCTGCTTTGTCAAGTGTTATAAACTCGGATTCCATAGTAGACCGAGCAATGCACGTCTGCTTAGTGGATTTCCAAGACACCGCTCCCCCACCGATCGTGAATACATATCCACTAGTGGATTTGGAGTCTTTTGTATCCGATATCCAATTAGCATCACAATATCCCTCTAAGACAGTGGGATACTTTCCATAATGTAATCCGTAGTTCATAGTATATTTCAAATATCTAAGAACTCGCATTAATGCTTTCCAATGAGTGTCGTTTGGATTACTCATGAAACGATTCAATTTGTTGACCACACAGGCAATATCCGGGCGAGTGCAGTTTGTGAGATACATCAAACTGCCTATTATCCGAGAATATTACAATTGTGATATGGTCTCACCATGGTTTTTTGCTAAGTGTTGACTTAGATCCATTGGCGTTTTGACAGTAGAGAGGTCGTATGCATTGAACCTTTTCAATATTGACTCTACATAATGGGATTGTTTTAAAACTATCCCATCGGATGTCTTGAGAATTTTAATTCCTAATATGACATCTGCTAGACCCATATCTTTCATGTCGAAATTCTTGGTCAACATTTTCTTAGTATTCATGATTATATCATGATTACTTCCCATTATAAGCATATCGTCTACGTATAGACAGACGATTACATAGCTTTCAGGTGTGCTTTTGACATAAATGCATTTGTCACATTCATTTATTTTGAATTCGTTTGACAGCATTATTTTGTCAAATTTTTCGTGCCACTGTTTGGGCGCTTGTTTAAGTCCGTACAACGACTTAACAAGTCGACACACCTTGTCCTCTTTTCCCGGAGCTACGAACCCCTCGGGTTGCTCTATGTAGATTTCTTCTTCCAATTCACCATTTAAGAATGCAGTCTTAACATCCATTTGGTGTATTTCAAGGTCATACAGTGCTGCTATAGCCATCAGCACTCGTATGGACGTAATCCTTGTCACCGGTGAGTAGGTATCGAAGTAATCTAAGCTTTCCTTTTGCTTGTACCCTTTGGCTACAAGTCTGGCCTTATACTTGTCAACCGATCCATCAGCTTTATACTTGCGTTTTAGTATCCACTTACAACCTAATGGTTTAGTACCAGAAGGAAGGTCTACTAATTCCCAAGTATGGTTATTCATGATGGACTCGATTTCACTATTGACTGCTTCTTTCCACAATGGGGCATCGGGACCAGAGAGAGCTTCACTTCATGTTCTTGGCTCCATTTCCGACATAAAAGTCATGAAATCCGGCCCGAACGATTTCTCAACTCTAGCCCGTTTGCTCTGTCGTGGCTCTTCGATTTGATCGTCAATAGTCCTTTTATGACAACTAAGTTCTGGAATGTTATCTTCGTTTGGACTTTCGTTGTCATCACTTTGAACGTTTCCCTTTTTATTTGGGAACACGTCTTCAAAGAATATTGCATTCCGAGATTCAATGGTTGTTCCCACATGAATATCAGGAATGTCTGACTTATGAACTATGAAGCGATATGCACTACTATTTTGGGCATATCCGATAAATATCGCATCGAACGTTTTAGGTCCGATCTTTACTTGCTTTGGCTTAGGTACTTCAACCTTTGCTAAGCACCCCCACACTTTCAAGTATTTGTATGACGGCTCGCGGCCTTTCCATAGTTCATATGGCGTTTTGTCATTTTTCTTGTGAGGAATTTTATTGAGAATGTGGTTTGCTGATAATATAGCTTTCCCCCACAAGTTCTGGGGTAAGCCTGAATTTATTAGCAAAGCATTCATCATTTCTTTCAGTGTCCGATTTTTACGTTCGGCAACGCCATTCGATTGGGGTGAGTAGGGCGCCGTTGTCTGATGAATAATGCCAAATTCTGAGCAGAATTCATCAAACGGTACACCATATTCTCCACCTCTATCGCTACGAATTGTTTTAATTCGTTTATTAAGTTGATTCTCAACTTCAGTTTTATAGGTTCTAAAAGCTTCTAAGGCTTCGTCTTTACTTCTTAAAAGAAAGACATAACAGAACCTCGTGCAGTCATCGATAAAAGTAACGAAGTACTTTTTACCTCCTCTAGTTTGCACGAATTTTAAATCACATAGATCACTATATATTAATTCTAAAGGCGTCGTTGACCTTTCCACCGAGTGAAAGGGTAGTCTCGTCATTTTCGCTTCCACGCACACTTCACATTTGTGCATTTCGTCAATATCGATGTTCGGTAATAAATTTAGCTTGACGAGACGTTTTAGTGTATTATTGTTAACATGTCCGAGTCGATCATGCCATAAATAAAAACACTCAACAATATAGCTGGAAGCTTTTATTTTATTACCATTAAATTCACGGTGTACAGTCATTACAACCATCATGAACAGATTTTGTTCCAAGTATCCCTTACCTATGAAGACACCGTTCTTCGTAAGTACAAAGTTGTTGGACTGGAACACCAATTTGAAGCCGGCTTTAACAAGTGCCGCTCCAGAAACTAAGTTCTTCCTGATGTCGGGAACATGGAGCACATCAATGAGAGTTAGCTCCTTTCCGGACGTCATTTTCAGAACTACTTTACCGAGTCCAACAATCGGGGATGAAGCGGAATTGCCCATAAAGAGCGTTCTTCCGCTTATCGGGGTATACGTGGAGAACAGCGCCTTATCTGAACAGATATGGCGTGTTGCTCCAGTATCGATCCACCACTGCCTCGGGTTGTCCACCACCGTATTGGCTTCAAACACGACCGCAGCGTGGTCCAGGTCCATTTCGTTGGAAGTTGCGACCTGGTTTGCAACATCCTTCCGGCCTTTGGTTGGCTTCTTCGGACGTCTGCAGTATTTGGACATGTGTCCTGACTTTCCGCAGTTGTAGCAGGACCCCTTGAATTTGCCTTGAGCCTTCTTGATTGGTTGTTTCGGCTTCTTGGCTCTCGGTTCCGCCAGGTTGGACATCTCGTCAACTGTCCGCTTTGTTCCTTTAGAGTCGGAAAATTTTTGGTTATCCTCCTCTATGCGCAGCTTCAGGATCAGGTCTTCAAGTGCCATCTCCTTTTGCTTGTGCTTCAGGTAATTTTTGAAATCCTTCCACGACGGAGGGAGTTTCTCGATTACCGCGGCCACCTTGAATGATTCGTTTAGTGGCATGCCTTCGGCGTCCAGATCATGCATTATTATTTGCATGTCTTGGACTTGAGACATTATGCTCCTGGAATCCACCATCTTGAAATCCAAAAGCCGGCCGACGATGAATTTCTTCAGTCCGGCGTTTTCGGTTTTGTATTTCTTCTCCAGAGATTCCCACAGGGATTTGGCTGTCTCAATTACGCTAAATACGCTGTACAACGCATTGTCCAGTGCATTGAGAACGTAGTTGCGGCACAGAAAATCTCCATGTGACCACGCTTCGCGAGCAGCCTGACTCTCGGAATTATTTTCCGCAGCGGCTGGCGGGTCATCACGCAAAAACCGTACAAGGTTTAGCGTGGTTAAGTAGAACAGCATCTTCTGCTGCCATCTCTTGAAATCGGCTCCGGCGAATTTCTCCGGCTTCTCGGCGTGCGGGATGGAGGTCGGTATGTCGTTGATCACGACCATTTCAGTTTGCCAATATCGTTTTACGATTGTTGGCGGTCCTGTGACCTTTTTGTAATCTCCTTGGTATTTGACTTAGTCGATTTTACTCGACCTTCGGAACTTCCGGGAGGTTGCTGCCGGGAGGTAGCAAACTGAATTTGTTTACGTCGAGGCTAGTGTTGGACACTATCTCCGTAAAACGATATTGCTCCGCTACGGTGCTCACGGATAGCAGCAATTCATTCCCAAGATACAACGACGTCGTCTCGGAATAGTAGCACTTCAAATTCCGAGACCGGCGAACCTTTCCGTAGGATTTTCGGACTCTCGATTTAGAAGATGAGCTCTCTAATGCTTAGATGCTTGAATGCTTCGAATGATTGAAAATGAATATTTCCAAAGGAGGGATCCTTTATATAGTAGGTGAAGAGGCAAGTGACCCTTGGCGAGGACTGATCCGAACCATCAGTTCATAACCCTTTAATGGGTTCTGATCTCAGCCATTAGATCTGAAGAGTTATAACTCTTCAGATGGCTTTTAATCTGGTTCGTTAGATCCGAAGAGATTTTAACTCAATCTAATCTCGTCCGCTGGATTCGAAGAGTTATAACTCTTCATCCCATCTTTGATCTGAGCCGTCAGATTACTCCATTTAATCCGACGCTCCAGATCAGTCCCCTCGCTAATGGTCTGATCGTGACCCTGCAGTATCAACGATCCAGATCGCGCCCCATGCGATCTTGTTGCCATCTTCGATCCAACGATCGTCATCTGTCTGCCCAGTCAATAGCCCAGTCAGCGCTCTCCCTGCACAGTCATGTGTCACGCAGGCACGCCACGTCATCCGTGACCATGCCACGTCACTGCCACGTGGAGCATAAATGAAGCTCCTCAATGCTCGACGAGCGTACGTGCGAAGCAAGTGCAAAGTGCGCCAACAAAGCGCCCATTGCGCGCGTGGCGGTGGCGGGCTCGCAGGTGCGAGCACCTGCTCGCCCAAGGGTAGAGAGCACCTGTGCTTTTTGTATTGACTGCAAAAGCACAGCAACACATATAAGGAAACATTGGCTTTCGCCAA
>JAGFNQ010002543.1:0-217024 GCA_024364735.1 Boesenbergia rotunda
ATATCTATTTGATGAATGTTATGTGTTGGATGTTGAATATTTGTAGTTGATGGAATTTTCCCATATCAATTGGCACGTACTCGAAGCCCTTTAAAAACATGTCTATCATGTGTTCGATTAAATGCTTCTTAGAACAGTTAATTTCAATTGTAATGTTTCTTAGTTGATTAACTCTAGTTTTGTGTTGCTCTTCCTATTGCTTTAAGTTCATGTCTTCATTTAAATGCAATTAAGTTAGATCAGACTAGATTTCTTTAATGCTGTAGGTTTTGTTTCATGTTTAGTTTTGTTGATGCTTAATTTCTAGTTGTTCTTTTCTTTACCGCAATTGTAGTCGGGTTAAATTAGATTTCATTACCTGCACTGTCTTTCCTTAATTAGACTAGATTTCATATCTGCTTTGTTATGTCTTTTCGTAGTCTTAAAGTTCAAATCCAAACCCAGTTTGATATCAAAAATCCAAAGCAATAAAATACGACCCTGAGATTTATCATGTACCAACTACATTCGTTAGGAGACGACTCGAGTTACTCTATGCTACATTAGTGTAAAGGAGTCGATACTTTGATTGTATTTGATACTCGCGGTACGACACGCGTGGTCATCAACCCCCAGGGTATAGTTTGATTCGGGGCGGCGGCCGAAGGCCTCCGATGGTGTCCAAGTGATAATCGGATATGTACATGTAAAGTGTCACATCATGCCACATCATTCATTAGATTTTCACTCTTCCATTTTCACTCTTTCTATCATTGCTCAATTCAATAATCACCTCATTATACTTTTTTCCATCACATTTGTCACAGCATTTTAAATATTGATCTTTGTAACCTACCAGAATCAGATTGATGATCTAAAATTTGTTTTGGGGGGGGGGGGGGGGTTATAGTAAACAGAGAGAGGCCAAACCCTTGAAGGAAGGAAAACGAAAATAAACAGAGGGAGAGGGAGAGAGGGATACATGCGATAGAGGATACGATGCTGTGTGTGAGCTGAGACCGCGAGATGGTGAGGGTGTGTGAGGAAGGGAGACGGCGAAGACCGCGAGATGGAGAGACCGCACTAGGTGACAGCGAACGATGAATGACGAACGGCGAAAGGCGACGTCGAATGGTGAGGGCAAGCACAAACGGGGCGAACAATGAATGGCGAAAGGTGAGGCACGCGAAGGTTTTGGTGAGGTAGCGTCGGCGTTTAGGGCAAGCATGCGAAAAGATTCACTATTCTTTAATTCTTTAAAAATCTGAATAGCCTTCTGAATTTATTTTTATAATTTTTAAAATTAATCATAAATTTTGATCAAAATCATTAATAACTAAAAACAACTTGCTTTAATTCTAAATTTATATCGTTGGCATTCACGATAGTTCTCTAAATTTATCAAAAAATTTTATTTCAATTTAGAACCTTAACAAAAAAAATTAAAAATTGAAAAAAAAATTTGTTAGAAAAAAAATTATTTTCATTTTCAAATTTTATATCTTTTTAATAGCTAATAATTTTTTAAAAAGAATTAAATAAATACTTTAGTGCAACATTTAAAATATAAATTAATTCTATAAATTATATATTATATATATAGTTAATATGCTTAAACACTTTTTAAAAATTAATTTAATGCATTAATTTTTTATCACTTGCATTTAATTTTTAACATATATATATATATAATATAATTTTAACATAAAAGTTATTAGAAGTGAAAAGTTTAGATAATATTTATGAATTTCGAGATTTAACATAATCATGATTAATGTAATTTACATATAAATATAAATTTTACATTTTGCGGTGGTTTTGTAACCGCAGCTACATTTATAGTTGAAAATTTTTGTGACAATCTGCAAAACCACTGCCATAAGGCAATTTTGCGACGGTTTCGTAAAGTCGCCGCTGCATGTTAACATCAGATGTGGCTGCCACATAAATCGTTGATAAACTATAATAATTTAGCGGCGGTTAACATGCAATCGGCACTAAATTTCATTATTTTGCAACAGTTGTCAAACCGCTGCAAACACCATCGTGAAATACATATTTTGCGACGGTTCATAAAACCGCCGCAGAACAACTATCGCGAAACTAACTTTTTGATGGAGTGAGGTGTCGGCTAGTTCCCCTAGGGAAGTGTCGACCGAGCCCGCAGTAGAAATCCCCCAAAGGTAATCCGACCCGCCTACCGTTCTACACCTAGGCCTTCCCACCAGGGTCGTCTTAGGCATAGGCCATTAAGGCCTATGCCTAGGGCCTCAATTTTTATTGGGGCCCATTATTTTTGATATATTAAACATATTTTTATTATATATTTTAACAGAATGGAAAAAGAATAAGGTCGTAATAAAAAATTTACGTATCTTATTTTTTAGTCAAAAACTATAGATTTTTATAAAAATCATATTATGGTTCCAATGGATAGAGTCATAAGGGGTTCTCTTTTTAATATTTTAAATTTAATTTTTATTATGTATGTTATTTTATAAGATCCAATGTATTCCTCTTCAATATCTCTCAACCCTAACCTTCTCTCGTTACATTTATTTTTTGTTAGTGACGTTTTCTTTCTGATTAGTAAGAACATGAATTAGAATTTTTTTATCCATGCAATGCAAAATAAAAAATATTAGTCTTTTTTTCGAGTTCCCCCTCTTCCCTTGACTAGCTCCCCCTCTTTGTACTTCTCTCGCTCATTCATTTAACGCTATAATGTTGATTCGGTTGGTGCTACTATGCTCCTTGCTTAATTAAGTTCAAATGTTGAGGGATTCATCCATATTGTGTTCGATCGAAAATAGAGGATTTTATTATTTTTGAGTAATAGTGAGTCAGATATCTTTGTCATTTCGCTTCCTTGATAGACATTAAGTTTTGCTTTTATTTATATGTATTTACAAAAATACATTTTTTGATTTCTCTTTTGTTTCTATTCTATCATTTACAACTATTTTGATTTAGGTGATAAAAAATATGATTTATTTTTTCTTTTATTTTGTGCCTAAAATGACTTATTTATATTTTAATAAATGATAATCGCTGGTTTGATCTCATTACGATCTTCATTTTCTAAGAATTATATTGAATTTTATCATTTTGGATATGTATTATTTATTTATTTATTTATTTATTGTGATTTGTGGTGATGATGAGTTGAAGATGGAAACATGATGTTTTTTTATTATTGTCCCATTTCATTTATTCCTTTTTGTAAGTGTTATTATTTTGTCTTTTATTGAGTAATTAGACATTTTTTTATCTTTCTTAATTTTAAACAATTCTAAATATATTTATTTTCGACCAAGTCGGTTGTCAGTTATAAGTCTGAATGAAAAAGGATGAGTAAATTTTTTTAAAGACTTTTATTTTTTTGCCTAGGGCCTTAAATAGGCTTGAGCCGGCCCTGCTTCTCACAAATGACACCAAAATGTTCTGGAAACCAACAGTAGAAATGGTGGATCCAGGTGATGTAAACTGGTTTGTGGTGTGTGTTTGGGGGGGGGGGGGTCATGGCGTTGAAGACTGTGGCCTAAAACCATAACTTCCAAGGAGAAAATGAATGTTAGAATGATGCTTGGAGGATCTCGACGGTGTCACTTCGACGTTCAAGTCAGAAATAGGATCGAAAGTGAAAAGGGAAAAGAGTTTAGAAAATTACCAGACCTTTTCCCAGGGGGCCCTGAACCTCTTTTATACTCCTCGACCGTGGCTCTTCATTTTTGTCGTTAATGATATTAATGACATCTCCTTTATGACCATAATTATTGTTAATTATTAGAGATTATTATTAAAACATTTATTTGTATATACGTCCAACTTCTCTCATTAATGCACATTTATTTGTATATTTTAGCGCTGCCTTAAAGACTCTTTGATTATTCTACTAAGGGACGTCTCATTAGTTTAAACCCTGGAGAGATACTCTTAAGCATTTCTTAGAATAATTTTCGCTGCCCATGCCATGTTGGTCTATCCCGCTCGGGCGGCGATCACCATGTCCCCTGAATATTTGCGGTCGACTGAATCATTTAGACTTCCGAGTAACATGATTCCCGAGTGAGCTGTTGAAGGACCCTGAGGGGTGCCCGAGCGAATACCTAACTGGACTATCGAGACCGACGCTTCAGCCCCTAGTTTGCTTCTCACCTTGTGACACCTCTCAGCTTGCTACCATGTGGCACATCCTCGATGGGTGTGGTCGACTGAGTCATTAGACTTTCGAGTTATAAGATTCCTGAGCGGGTTGTTGAAGGACCATGAGAAGCGCTCGAGCGGGTACCTGTCTGGACTAACGAGCCCGACGCTTCAAGCCCTGGTCTTCTTTTCACCTTGCAGCAGCTATACTGCCACGTGACAACCTCTCAACTCGCTGCTATATGACATATTCTCGATACATTGCCAATCAATCGTCTTTGATTATTTGATTATTTTAAAAAGTACAAGTAGATTTTAAAAATTTTTTAGGCACCGACACTGTGCATTATTTGAAAGTTATAACGCTCGTTTAACGTTAAAACGAATGTAAAAAGGGGTTATAACACCTAGGAAAACGCCAACTCATGAACGCGTTAAAGTCAATTTTTTTATTAAAAAAACACAAGATGGCATATCGGAGGCATGCACGCCCTCCCATGTTTTTTTATTAAAAAAATATAAATATCATTTAAATTATTACTTTATATTTAAGACTATAAATAAATATATTTAATTATTACTTTATAACATATAAATAACATTTGATTTATATAATAAATATATTCAAAAATATTATTATTATTTATTTTAAATAATAATCATTTAAATTTCATAAATAAAATTAAAATTATATTTATTTAATATAAAATAAAAATAAAGATGTATAAGTAAATAACTTAATATAATATGTTTGTGGGTGGATTCTATAAATAATGGAGGTTAATATTAAAATGAATTTAAGAGAATGAAAATGTTAATATAATATATAGGTAATTCTCATGGAATGAATTATTGATTAATACGTAGCTGTTGCCACCTTAAAGTCTAGCAATCAAAATATGATAAAGATAGTGTCTACCCTTCCCACATGTTAGTCATAGTATCCGGGTCAGTAACCTCCATGATTTATCTCATCTGTATTAGTTCTGAGACAGATTAGGAGAGGCGCTGGGGCTAATAAATCGACTTTTATCAATATAATATATATGTGATATACGACCCCTATATTTTTTTAATGTGTAGTGAATGTTATAACATCCACTAATGTGGATGTCCGTAAAATAATTTTTGATGCTCTGACAAGTCATGATTATAGCAGGTGTCTTTTTCTTATAATTGAAAGATTTGGGAGATCTCATTGTTGTTGGGAGCCTGATAATAGTTAACCAATTTTGGCAGCGTGGTCACTCGATCACTCGGGCTTGTCCTATCGGGCAGCTATGAGTCTATCAAAGTCTGGCCGACCGAGTGAAGACAGTCAGTCAGATCAACTAGGCTTCTCGGCTATCCATGTCTTTGGAATGGACCCATCGCCCAAGGAGGTCCGACTATTCCTGATATGTAACGATCCGATTTGCCGACCGGGTAGGTCCGACCGGCTGAGTCCGACCTGTTGATCAGGTAGATTTAACCAGACAGCCGAACCCAGATCGAGAGTCGTCCGAAACAGAGGGTAAGCGATTTTATTTGACTTGGTCGATTCGTCCGATCGGGCATGTCCGGCCGGGATCGTCCGCCTGGAGCTCGACTACGCCCTTTCCAAAGAGAGTCACGTTTTCTATTAACTCGACTGAATACTCTTGGCCGGACTCTGCTGACCGGACCTATCCGATCGGCCGGCTGTCACTGACTGAATCATATTCGTATGACTTCGAACTATGATTCATCAGGCTAGGAGAACACCTAACGTGCTCGATTGTATTTGCCCGACCGAGATTCCTTTCGACCGGGCTTCTTATCGACCCAGATTAATATCCAGTTGGGTCGTCTTAACTTCCCGACCGGATCATGTTAATTTTGCATCGTCAGGGAGAAGACGGAGAGGAAAGAAGAAAAGCAACAGGACTGTCATTTGTTTGCATCGCTGTACAGAAGACGTGGAGAAGAAACAAAAGGAAAAATAGGGTACGGATTAATTGATTAAAAGTTATAATTCAAAAGGAGGAAGAAAAATTTTGATTGACTAAGGTAGAATAATTTTAATTCACTGATAATTAAAAAATAATTAAAATATAAATTTGAGTAGTCAAGTAATTAAGAGGATAAGTTGTAAATGATTTAATAATAATAAAATTAAATGATTTAAATTAATTAAATTATTTGATTAATTTAAATAATTCTGAGGATTAATGAGTTAGCGTTATATTAAAATGTTAATGAGTATATTTGTCTTTGTATATCTTTAAATAATTTTACGTATGAATAAATATGAGTTAATATTGAGATTTATCTAGTTAAATTAAAACAATAAAAAAATTAAAAGTTAAAATGAGTAGTGAGGTATAATTTTTTCTGCCAATCTTTATCACTTTGGCTACATTTAATTAAAGATAATCAATCTTATAATATAATTAAGATTGATTAATTATTTTGTTTGTTATAATTTTAAATCTGTAATATAATATAATCTGTATTATAAAAATTAATAAAAATATTATAATTTGAATTACAAGACTAACAATATATAATCTCAATTATATTAATGTTTAATTATATTACAAATTAAATTATATTATTTCTAATAAAAACAATCTTCCATATTTGAGATGAAATAAGGATGAAGATAAGGGTTGTCAGTTACACTCCAGTTCAATTTTAATATTTGGATTTCAGAGTCCTAATGATGATTGGGCATCATCTCTTTAGGGTATGAATTTTATTTATCAATAAATTATTCCTTGAAGATAACATGACATGTCATCTGTCATCTTGAATCATGAGCGCATTTAATGACCTTTATAAATTATAATGTATTTATCTATTTAAATTTAAAATTATGTAAAAACTTTATTCAAAACTAGTAGAAAGCTATTCCAGAGTTATCCGATAACTTCAAAAAATATAAATGCTTTTTTTAATACATCCATTTATTATATTTAAAATTGGAGAAAAATGATATCTAATTGAAAATTTGGGATAAAATTGGTAATAGATAAATTTTGACCAAAATTATTATATCTTTATTGACATGTCATTTTCATTATTAAAAGAAACTAATTTGTTCCTCTAAACTTAAAAAAATATATTTCCAATTAATTTTTATTTTTAAACAGTTTGTTTATAATAATGTATCGAGGAAAATTTATTTTGTATCAAACTTGATATTAAATAGATAATTTTGATATCAAAATTTAAAAAAACTTTTTTTAATTCTAAAATTAATATTTTTTTTATTTTAGTCTTGAATTCGTGTTTCCAATTAAATTATAATGTTTAAGTTAAAAAAATTAAAAAAAATCTAAGATTTATCTTCCTAATCCATCCATCCATCCATCCATCCATCCATCCATTATATTCTATAAAACAGGGTTTATTCAACTTTTGCATGCACACGTGTCATGTTTATAGCTTCCGATTTCCCGCCCAAACCCTCTCTCCCTTAATACCACAATCTGTATTAAATAATTAATATATTTATATATTTATATATTATTTATTAATTTATTATAACCTTTTTCTTTTTTTAATTGAGAAACCTAAAACTGCATCTTCGTTACTTAATTCTCACCGCCGCCTCAAAACCTAAAGCTGCATACAACCTCTTCTCCTACCCTTTCTCCTCGCTCTCGGAATATACAGAGGATTATGTCCTTTATGACAATTAAGTATAAATGTTCTTTTTCCTTTGGTTGAACACGAATGTTGTCTGATTACTCATCTTCTTCTAGATTACAATTCAACTGATGAAAAAGTTGGTTGGTCGAAAGAGTTACACTTCAATGCCTCTGATATGGATGACAATGGCTGCCTCAATTTGACAGAATTCAATGAGTATGTTTTCTACTTCTTTTATCTGTGTTTTTACTATTTTATTTTTACTACTTACTTTCTTTAATTTGTTTTTTCAGCATCCTTCATCCAGCTGACACTAATAATCCAAAGCTGATTGAGTGGTTGTGTCAAGAATATATAAGGTGCAAAAGTTTTTCCTAGCTTTGCCTGATTTTGGATCTTGATATATAATGCTTACAAATTGCTCTTTTACGTCCTGCATTTAATAAGAAAACTGGTATGCACCACAGAAAATCACCGGGTTGTAATAATGTGCCACTGTATTGAATGATCTTGCCAAGACTGCACATGATCTTTTATTCTCTTTAATGAAGTCATTTATTTATATTCTTCTTTTCAATTCCAATGCATCTAATAACTATCTTCTTTAATGAATGAGTATATTTATATTCTTCTTTTAAATTCCAATGCATCTAATAATTACCTTCTTTAATGAATATATATATTTATTTATATTCTTCTTTTCAATTCCAATGCATTTAATAATTACCTTCTCCGGTAATACCTATCTTGATACTTGAACTATAATTTAATAAATTACTAATAACATCTTCTCTAACATATTTTATTTTTTTTCCTCGCAGAGGTGGGGATAAGTTGCGTTGTACATTGTGGCAAGATTTTGCTCATCAATTGATCAAGTATCTGAATGAGAATTCTTCTCCTCATTACATAGTTGTATTGCAACTTGGAAAACTAAAGATGTTTAATGGTCAGTAACATATCAAATTCCCTCATTTTCAATATTTATTATTGTTGTTATATTTCTTCATTTTAACTGTAAATACTATTAAATGCTTAAATAACATAGGTGTAATGGGAGTCTCAAATGCAAATTTTACCTCAAAGCTATTTATCAATGAAGACTTCCCTGAAGTGAAGCACTTTGCTGCAAGGTATTAAGTTTATACAAATACTGCATATGGAATATTAACTTTTATACTTTACAGTATTTTTTATTTATTGTTATTATTATCAGTTTGGAAGCCGGTCATTCTTCTTCCAGTCAACAATTAACACCTTTGGTTGGTGAACAATCCTACTCTTTGGAGGAAGATTTCCTATTTCGATGTGTTTACAAACCAATTAATGATTTGAAAGATCTTACTGAGGTTTATTTCTTTATTTCATCCCTTTTTACTTTTAATTATATCAATTAAATCAACTAAACTTGCCTTTCGCAAAATTAGAATTTTTTAAAAACCTTTCGCCTTTTGTTCTTCTAGACTGCAGTCTTTGTCACCATTGGGACAGTGAAGGATATTGAAAGTGAATTTAGTTGGTGGTATCGTGCCTGTAAAACATGTTATTCTGGGTTGAGGCAAATGGGTCGTAAGTTTTATTGTGCAAAATGTGATAGAGATTCCATCAATTTTACTCCAAGGTTACTCTTTTAATTTTTATACACTATAATTCATCAATTTTAGTTTTATGTAGATGCTTTCCATTTGTTAACAACAATGTCATTTGTAATTATTTCAGGTACATCATCCATTTGAGAGTTGTAGATGATACTGATTCTGCATCATTTATATTGTTTGATAAAGAAGCCTGTAAGCTCTTGAATAAATCATGTTCTGATGTTTCTGACATCTATTGTATAGATACTTATATACTACTGTTCAATTTAATTTTAGGGTGGAGATAAGAATTCATACCCTGATGAGATTAATCAACTGAAGGATAAGATGTTCCTTTTCAAAGTACAAGTTAAGATACATGATTTTAATTCTATCGATCCCTACGTCATTCAGGTGGTAAAGTTGGGTTATGATGAATCATTAATTGCTGCTTTCCAAAAGAAATATATCAATGTTTCTGTAAGTTCTTCCTTTTTTATCAATAGTTTATTTGACGTGCGGTCCCTTTTGATGTTTAAATTTGTTGATTTTCCTATTCTCGACAGCTCGCTTATATCAATGAATCTTCTGAACTATTGAGCCAAATTACTGAACCAATTGAAATGTTAAAGGTATCCCATTCTATTCGCTATTTCTATTTATTGTTATACTAACTGATTTACAGCTATATAATTTACTAAAATATGAGCAAATTTTTGTAATTAGGAAAACATATCACAGTCGTACGACAATACTTCCGAACTTAGTACTCCAACTTCTGTGAAACCAACCAAAGTTCATATGTTAGAAGGATGTAGTGGAAATGAAATTGAAAGCCTTCGAGATGATTCCCCTGCATCATCAAGTAAGATGAGAAAGATAATCAAAGAGGAGTAAAGATTTGTTATGCTACTTTTTAAAGATCTATGTTAGGTTAAGATGACCATAATTTTGCATGTCACTGTCGATGGATCGATCTATGTTAGGTTAAGATGGCCATAATTTTGCATATGTTATAAGTAAAATCAACCATAATTTTACTTATGCCAACAATTTAAGTTATATATTATGATTAAACATTAATTTAATTGTGTAAGATTCTCGTGCATCGCACGAGTATTACACTAGTTAGGTTATATTATTCAAGTTAAAAAAATTTAAAAATTAAAAATTTCTAGAGTTCGTCTTTTTAACTGTAAATACTATTAAATGCTTAAATAACATAGGTGTAATGGGAGTCTCAAATGCAAATTTTACCTCAAAGCTATTTATCAATGAAGACTTCCCTGAAGTGAAGCACTTTGCTGCAAGGTATTAAGTTTATACAAATACTGCATATGGAATATTAACTTTTATACTTTACAGTATTTTTTATTTATTGTTATTATTATCAGTTTGGAAGCCGGTCATTCTTCTTCCAGTCAACAATTAACACCTTTGGTTGGTGAACAATCCTACTCTTTGGAGGAAGATTTCCTATTTCGATGTGTTTACAAACCAATTAGTGATTTGAAAGATCTTACTGAGGTTTATTTCTTTATTTCATCTCTTTTTACTTTTAATTATATCAATTAAATCAACTAAACTTGCCTTTCGCAAAATTAGAATTTTTTAAAAACCTTTCGCCTTTTGTTCTTCTAGACTGCAGTCTTTGTCACCATTGGGACAGTGAAGGATATTGAAAGTGAATTTAGTTGGTGGTATCGTGCCTGTAAAACATGTTATTCTGGGTTGAGGCAGATGGGTCGTAAGTTTTATTGTGCAAAATGTGATAGAGATTCCATCAATTTTACTCCAAGGTTACTCTTTTAATTTTTATACACTATAATTCATCAATTTTAGTTTTATGTTGATGCTTTCCATTTGTTAACAACAATGTCATTTGTAATTATTTCAGGTACATCATCCATTTGAGAGTTGTAGATGATACTGATTCTGCATCATTTATATTGTTTGATAAAGAAGCCTGTAAGCTCTTGAATAAATCATGTTCTGATGTTTCTGACATCTATTGTATAGATACTTATATACTACTGTTCAATTTAATTTTAGGGTGGAGATAAGAATTCATACCCTGATGAGATTAATCAACTGAAGGATAAGATGTTCCTTTTCAAAGTACAAGTTAAGATACATGATTTTAATTCTATCGATCCCTACGTCATTCAGGTGGTAAAGTTGGGTTATGATGAATCATTAATTGCTGCTTTCCAAAAGAAATATATCAATGTTTCTGTAAGTTCTTCCTTTTTATCAATAGTTTATTTGACGTGCGGTCCCTTTTGATGTTTAAATTTGTTGATTTTCCTATTCTCGACAGCTCGCTTATATCAATGAATCTTCTGAACTATTGAGCCAAATTACTGAACCAATTGAAATGTTAAAGGTATCCCATTCTATTCGCTATTTCTATTTATTGTTATACTAACTGATTTACAGCTATATAATTTACTAAAATATGAGCAAATTTTTGTAATTAGGAAAACATATCACAGTCGTACGACAATACTTCCGAACTTAGTACTCCAACTTCTGTGAAACCAACCAAAGTTCATATGTTAGAAGGATGTAGTGGAAATGAAATTGAAAGCCTTCGAGATGATTCCCCTGCATCATCAAGTAAGATGAGAAAGATAATCAAAGAGGAGTAAAGATTTGTTATGCTACTTTTTAAAGATCTATGTTAGGTTAAGATGACCATAATTTTGTATGTCACTGTCGATGGATCGATCTATGTTAGGTTAAGATGGCCATAATTTTGCATATGTTATAAGTAAAATCAACCGTAATTTTACTTATGCCAACAATTTAAGTTATATATTATGATTAAATATTAATTTAATTGTGTAAGATTCTCGTGCATCGCATGGGTATTACACTAGTTAGGTTATATTATTCAAGTTAAAAAAATTTAAAAATTAAAAATTTCTAGAGTTCGTCTTTTTAATTGGGCTATAATGTTCAATTTTTAAAAAATTAAAAATCAAACCTCTTTTAGAAAGAAGAGATATTTTATTTAGTGCATGGCTTTTGCATGGAAGAGGTCGCAACTAATATGGTATTTTTCGAATTAATCTAACCTATACAAATTTTAAAAATAAAATCGAAAGAATCGAAACAATAAAATATTAGTTAATTCTACCAAAATCCAAATTAATTAAAATTTTCTAACTAAGATTTAAAAATTCAATTTTATTTAATAAAATTCAATTTTGGTTTTTAAAAAAAGAGTCATAAAATTCAATTTCTACCAAAAGTTCCATTTATTCGATATAACCAAATAAAAAAAGTAATGATATGTAACAAAAATTTATAGTATAAAATTCATAAGTGATATGATATTTTTTATGTATATATTCGATTATCGCTTGAAGATCGACGGTGGCCTTCAGCTAACATCCCGAACCAAATTATATCCTGAGAGCAAAGTGAATTCGTCGGAGATTGTTGCAATTAATTGGAGTGCCACATCATTCCAGTTGGATTTCATATTCTAAATTTCCGTTACGTATTAATTTTTTTTAAAAAAATTTAAATCGAATCCGAACAGAATTAATCATTTTTTTTAAAAAATTAAAATTTCGAATAATTCTATTTTAAAATTCGATCGATATATTAAATTTAATTAATTTTTTAGTCACCTCTAATTGCACCAGTTGAAAATTTATCCAAAGCGTATTACCATAAACACCCATACAAATATAACAATTTATTCCATTTGCTGCCAAAGTATTCCAAATTCTGTTTTATTCGGGGTGTTGAATGCTGACCACGAAAATCAAGTAAGAAATTTCAGATAGTAAATGCAAATCATTGGTGGAATTAATATGCATGATTTTCGACGTGGAAGGTTGACTGCTGGAACGTACGACAAAAGCCAAACCGCAAATTAAACGATCCAATCCCTTAGTCGATCAAAAATTCCAAATCCATGACGTACGCTCTGTCGTAATCGATTCAACTAGACGATAATTTTTTGGATTTCGCCGCTGACTAAAATCATCATCCCACTGACTCGGATCCAACACGATTCACTACGAGCGATGACAATTCAAACCAAATGTTTCAAAAAAAAAAAAATAGTATTTTTTTTAAAAATTAAAGAATAAAATAAAATATAAAATAAAAAATATAATTTGAAAACAGAGCAAACCAAATACTCCCTTATTTTCTCATTTTCTGGATAATTATTTTATTTTATTTTATAATTTTCTAAAAAATATTATATTTTTTTCTGAAAAATAAATCTTAAAAATACAAACCAAATACGTTTTCTGAAAAATTATATTTTTTATGAAAAATAAAAATGTAAAACAAGCGTACCAAATACAATTTATGATTTTAAAAAAAATTGATTTGTATTTTCTATGTCTATTTTTTAAAAACAGATATAGTATTTTTTTAAAAATTAAAACATAAAATAAAATTATTTTCTAAAAATAGAAAATATGTTTTTTAAAATTAATATAAAAAATAAACAATTTAAACACAGCTTCGCCTGAAAGTCACCTACCTTCCAATTTAGCTAACCCTAAAAATAAATAAATAAATAAATAAATATAATCCCACGTGCATCCAAAACCCCAAACTTCAAATCTTAGGCCATCTCCCATCATTAAATTAAGTTCTAAATGATTTTTTTTACCATCCTCAATATATCACACCAGCTAAACTAGATTAAGAAAGAACACAAACTAAAACAAAGAAGAATATAAATCAATTTAACGTGGTTCGGAGATAAAACTCCTAATTCATGATTATCCGTATGGTGGACGATCTTGATCCGTCGGTTGATGACTCCCCGGAAAGCCTCTAGCTAGCTCGTGTAGCTCCTTGTGGGTAGTGAAACTTCGCAACAAACTCGCAAGTACACCAGAGCACTTGTAGACTACTAATAAGCTTTACCCAAGCTTATTTCGTCAACCTTTGCCCAGCCAAACCGAGCCCTTTTAAATAGAGCTCGTTCCTAATCCAGCCGTTACCAGTCGACTGAACCCAACACCAGTCGACTGCCAGTTATCGAATTTGAACATTACAACCCAATGTTTGAGTTCAGAGGACACCAGTTGACTGCATAAAAGATCAGTCGACTGATCTTTTTGTGACTTCTACCAGTTGACTGCTCCCAACAGTAGTCGACTGCCCAAGCCCTAAACTTAGGGTTTCAGTCTCGACTATATTCACTCAGCACTCATCCCTCGCCCGACCAACCTATACCTAGCCTTCTAGTCTCCTTCATCAGACTCGTGTCCCTTGGATGTCTCTTCATCCTTCATGACTTGTCTTCTGGAGTTTCCTTCGGCCTCAGTCCTTATTGTCGGGTCTTCCTTTGCCAAGACTTAACCTTCTAGTCTCCTCCATCAGTCTCGCATCCCTTGGATGCCTCCCATCCTTCACGTCTTACCTTCTTGAGTTTCCATCAGCCTCAGTCCATGACTTTTCTCATTTGCCAAAATCTCACTTGGACTTTACTTCTTTGCCCAGATCCTACTTGGACTTTCTTTGTTGTACCTGTATTCTGCATACTCATAATGCATATCAAATACAACAATAAATTAACTTAAATTTTTGCCCAAACATCAAAACTTAAGACACCTAGATTGCTCCAACACCCTGGACCTCAATACAGGCGTCCCCATACTCTGGTCCTAGTCAACTTCTAGTTGACCAACTTTCTGACGCTTTCTTTTGAGTGATTTCTAATCGTCCGAGTTGAGCTAACCAAAATCCAACTTCCAACCTTCTCCTCAAGCAGTTTTCCTCCTCGACTTCTCGTCCCTCGGACGTTGCACACACCTTTCTCATCTACCAGTATATTCTTCCGCAGTCTTTTCGTCCCTTGGATGCATCGAGCTCGTCGGCTCCCTTCCCATGTCATCTTTCTCGTTTACTGTGCCTTCCACTCGACTTCTTGTGCTCCTAAGCTTCTGTACACTTGTACATAAGGTTCAAACCAACATGACCTAACTTGACTTAGTTAACCACATAAAAATATCCTAGGGTACTTATATATTCTCATGGTCCAAGCCTCCCCCTTAAGCATCCGATCACCCTTGACCGGCTTGAACTTTTCACTTTTTGATGGGTATGACTTGGCGGATTTCCTAAGCGAATACTTGGTCGTCCTTGAGAGACCTCTCCATGTCTACGGATTAAAAATTAATCCGAATGGAGACCCGTCTCCCAACGACCATCTCGTCATCGTATCGAACAATTCAAATACAACTTGGCCAATCTCAAAGATCGAGCCTTGTAATTTGCCTAATCGTTCGACTGCGGAAAAGACGACGAGTGGATCGCCGATTTTTGTGTTTATTATTGGGGTCCAATTAATTAATTATTAAACATGATTAACAAATAATCAAAATAATAATAATTAATTAACACACATGCCACACATAAAATGATAGAACAAAAGGAGTCATGGAAGAAAATTATACCTTCCTTTACCTCGTAGCCTTCTACCTTATGTCCCTTCTCTCCCGGACGTCGTGTGGGTGATGAGCTACCGAGAACCGGGATCACCAAGGGCTCCAATTCCTTCCTTCTTCTTCCCTCTTCCCACGCCAACAAACCCTAGCCGCTAGGGTTGCCGCCGGCGCTTCTTCCTCCCCAACCAAGTGTTGCCAACCACTTCCAACCTCTAGGAAGATTCGACCACAAGGTATCCAGGTGAGGGAACAAAAGGAAGATGAAGAAATAGGATAGGAAGAAGAGGAACACTCCCTCTTCCTTAAACTCCACCCCGCCGGCCTTCTTTCCTTGCTCACGCACGCCGCCGAGCACCTTGCTTCAAGGTGGTGCCGACTTTCCCTTCCTTAGCTTCCTGCCGAGACTTCCAAGGGAGAAGAAGAGAAAAGGATTAAAAAGAAGGAAGAAAAGATGAGTTTTCTTCCCCTTTTTCCACCTTGCGCCACCTTCTTGTTGTTGGAAATTCTAGGCCGCAAAAACCGCTTTTTGCGTTGCGGAAACCCCAGAATCTCGGCCACGGATCCGTGCGAACTTATAAAACAAATACGAGTACGAGTTTAATATCTAGATCTACACTAGATCTACGTGATAAGGTCATTACCCTTGACGCGTAGCCCTTCGCTTTCCCGCTTGTCCAAGAGGCCGCCGGATCTCGTAGAGTATCAAAGTAGACACTCCTCTATATGTATCCACGCGAACAAAAGAAGATGGATCGAAACCTTGGTGTGCTAGCACCCCTATGGGTTTCGGCCAAGAGAGGGAGAGGAAGAAGAAAAATCCGGGAGGAGAAGAAGAGCCACCAAAAAGAAACAAAACCCACCTTTTGTTCACCTTGGGTGGCCGGCCACTTAATGGCCATTAATGGCCATTAGGTGGCCGGCCATAATGGCCATTAAGTGCCATTAGGTGGCCTTCCAAATCCCCTATCAATTTGAATTCGAAATTCAAATGGGGGGGAAAACCAAGTCAAGTCTAACTTGAATTGGAACCAAGTCAAATCAAACTTGATTTTGATTTAGGTCAAGTCAAACTTGTCTTTTATGGACTTTCCATATTTAGCCAAGTCAAACTTGACTTCATTTCTTCTCCCATGTTGAGTCTAACTCGAAGTGGAACCAAGTCAAGTCAAACTTGATTTGGATTTAGGTCAAGTCAAACTTGCCTTTTATGGACTTTCCATATTTAGCCAAGTCAAACTTGACTTCATTTCTTCTCCCATGTTGAGTCTAACTCGAAGTGGAACCAAGTCAAGTCAAACTTGATTTGGATTTAGGTCAAGTCAAACTTGCCTTTTATGGACTTTCCATATTTAGCCAAGTCAAACTTGACTTCAATTTTTCTCCATCTATTTGTTCTTTGCGTGTGACCCTATAGGTTCTTGTAACGTTGGCAATGCTTCTAACCTCTTAGAAACATAAGCAATGAGCGGTATCTAGCAACACATCATTGCTACCCAAGTTACAAGAATGTTGAGATCCAACATCACCTTGTGACTAATAATTGTGACTCTCACAATATATGATAATGTCCCTCTATCCATTTGATATCTAGATCGACTCAATTGAGGCATAGACCGTGTCATCCTCGAGTCAATCTATATCTTGAACTCCAAGTAGACTCACACTAATCAAATGAGTTCAATATCTCATATTGACTCACTTGGGCATGGCCATGCACTTTGTGGTCTAACTCTATCAAGAATACGATATCGCTCCCGTCATATAGGAGGGATAGATCCCATCTACATCACTCACATCCCTCTCCATAATTTGTTACATACCCAGTAATCGCCTTTATAGTCCACCCATTTACGGGTGACGTTTGACGAAGCCAAAGTACGTAACTCCTTATGTAGGAATCCATGGTGACTTCAGGTCCAAGGACTAATAGTCATACTAATAGCCACATGAGAAAGTATATGACACTCATATAACGATCCATGATACTTTCTCATGGCGGGTCATTCAGTATACATTCTCCAATGCATACCCATGTGTCAACTTGATATCTCTATATCCATGACTTTTGAGATCAAGTCATCATGTTGACCTACATGCTAGTCTCTACGTATTAACATTGTCCCTGAATGTTAATACTCGACTAGGAATAATTTAGAGTAGTGTTCTCCATATCATCTCACTATCGATTCAACCAATCGATTGATATAGATAAGAACTTTCTACTCAAGGACATTATTATACTTAGCTAATTGGCACAAATACACGTAAGTATAATAACCATAAAACATGCCTTTATTTATACATAGGAATATGATACAAATTAGTCCATACAATCATTACATGATCGGCTCTAGGGCTCTCACCAACACTTGTGCCCTCGCCGCCAGCTGCCCTAGGAGAGAGAAAGTGAGGGAAAGGAGAGGAAAGAAAAACCAAGGGTTTTATGAATTGGATTAAGCCTTGGTTTCATAGTCCCATGGGGTATATATAGGTCTAAGGTAGGGACCAAGAGGAGGAGTTGAGTCTTGGCCCACTAATGGATCTAAAACCAATCCATTAATGAAGATTCATTCCACTAAAGGATCTTCATTGAACTTCCTCACCAACCCCCATATTTTCATATGGGCTCCACCTATTATGAGTACATTCACCCCCCCGCCCCCCGCGCCCGTGTTTAAGATATCGAATGTCCGTCGATTAATTTAAATTACTGACAATTTTAATTAATCAACCTCTGGCTCCTTGACTAATACCACTCAACCTTATCATCATGTCGGATCAAATCCACCTGTAGGGTTTAACATGATGAACCTTATGAGCTCATCAAGGGGGCATCATCATCCCGACTCACCAGGACATGGATTCCTCAATAATCAACGACACACCATATAATTAATATTATTTCCCAACTTACCGAGCCTATTAATTTAGCAGAATAAATCTCGCCCATTGGTAAATCAAAGAAATAAATATTAACTATACGTGCCTGTTATTATATCGGAATTTAGGGATTGTACTCCATAATCATCCGAGGTCCAATCCAATTATTAAGTCAGTACAAATTGGATGACATCTGGTTTTGGTCCTGCTCAATGCACACAAAGCACACTAGTGTAATTCTATGGTCAAGACAAACCATACCTAATTACACTACAACCATCCCGATGGTTTGTCCAACTCCATCTCGGCTGTGAGCCTCTTCTTATACTATGCAAGGGACTAATAACATGATCTTCTGTGTGTCACCACACACCATGTTATCTACAATGCAAAGTATTGGACTTTTATGCGTATACTAATATAAATACGCATCTGCGTTGTTGTGATTCTCTTTTCAAAATGTAGATGATCTTGTATATATAAAAAGAACAAGTCTTTTTGTATACACATCTGATAGGGTTGAATAGTCCGTGCCCGGCACGAGGGATGAAGAAGCCGCGGGGCGCGACATGACAAATCGAAGCGACCTTCCTTCCCGGGCCCCCCTTAGGAGACGCGCCCGGGAAGGCCAGTCCGAAGACTCCTCCCGGGAGCGGCCCAAGAGGTTAGGCCCGAGAGCACCTCGGGAGTTATAACACCTGAAGACCCCAAGCTCACCTAGGGAGGTGGAGTCCTCGCAATGATCGACCTTAGGCACTGACTCCCCCCCCCCCTTCTCGGTACGGATAAGCATCCCCGTTGGAAGAGGTCTTCACGACCCTTAAATGTCGGAACGGTAGAAGCGTGATAACTGTTGGTGCAGAAAGCACCAAAGTCAAACCTGTGTTTTGATAATGGCAACAGGGTTCAAGAGTTAAGTCTTACGTGTTATCTAACATGTCACTTGAGTGTGCAGAGTAAAAAGCCCTAGCGGAGCACTGCTAGGCACTGGCGAAGGAATGCCAGAGTAAACAGCCCTAGCAAAGGACTGCTAGGCACTGGCGAAGGAATGTCAGAGTAAAAAGCCCTGGCGAAGGACTGCTAGGCACTGGCGAAGGAATGCCAGAGTAAACAGCCCTAGCAAAGGACTGCTAGGCACTGGCGAAGGAATGCCAGAGTAAAAAGCCCTAGCGAAGGACTGCAAGGCGCCAAGCGAAGGACAGCTTGGGACTAAAGCCTTAGCGAAGGAATGCTAGGCACCGGGCGAAGGACAGCTCGGCATACAAGACCTGGCGAAGGACCGCGAGGCAAAAGTCCAACCAGAGGAACGGTTGGCATCAGGTACATTCTCCCGAGAGGAGTAGGTGAGGACGCGTTCCCCGTCGAGGGAACAGTAGGCGTCGGTTCGACCTAGGGCTCCATTTGGAAGGCCCAAAGTCAGAACCAAGACAGCTAAGGCTGTATAAAACTAACAACTTACTGCTTTATATTGTTTTTGAACTAACCCTGGATGCAGGACCAAAGGAACGTGTGTCTGTAGCTCAGAGAGCCTCAAAGGAGTGAGGCAGCAGCTGAGAAGGGCGCCCTGAGTGTCCAGGGCGCCCCCAAGGTGAACATGAAACAAATGAAGCAAAAAGGAGCTTCGGCTGACCACTGGCCGGGGCGCCCTCAGCAGCCAGGGCGCCCTCAACGCCCAGGGCGCCCCCAGCAGCCAAGGCACCCCGCGCCCACGCCAGCGAAGCCGATTACACCTATCCAGCCAAGAAGCCCGCGCTGAAGAAGTCAAGCAGGGCGCCCCCTGCATCCAGGGCGCCCCCAGTGTCAAAACCCATCCCTATTCAAGTGGGATAGAGTTTGACCGAGCGAAGCTCGGATCGCTTGACACGTGGGGGGGCGCCCCCGACATCCAGGGCGCCCCGAGGTGCTATAAATAGCACCCAACGCCCAGGCTTTCAAGAATCACTTCAATCAACGCTTCCACGCTCTTCTGCTCTCGCGCCTCGCTCCGGAAACCTCCCAACTCGAGCCGACGACGTCCTGCTGCCCCGAAAAAGACAACCTACATCGGACGTCGGTAAAAGAAGAGTCTCTTTTTAATTATTTAGTTTACTGTGCTGAATTTGTAAATCAATTCTTATAAACTGTTATTACGCTTCATATAGAATTGCCCAAAGTAAACGATCAACGATCGTGGGCCTTGGAGTAGGAGTCGACCGAGGCTCCGAACCAAGTAAAAATTACTGTGTTCGCGTGTTTGCCTTTATCTTCCGTTGTGCAATCGCTTTTTACATAAATCCGAACGTTTACCGATATTCACCCCCCTCTATCGGTTCTCTCGATCCAACAAGTGGTATCAGAGCGGGGAAGTTCAAACTTGGTGCAACCACCAGTTTGAAAACTTTTTTTTTCGGATTTTTATTTTCTTTTTCTCGTTCGAATTTTCTTTAAATATTTCGTTCGAATTTTCTTTTTCCCGTAAATCGAGGTTGGTGCAACACCCCTCGCTATTTCATTTTATTCATCCCGCACTACTAATCCAAGACCTAGTATTGGGAAATTTTTTTTGTTAGTTTTTCTGTTTCAGATTAAATGACCATACAAGAAGGATTTAGCACCGCCAGACCTCCACTCTTCAGTGGAGAAGACTTTTCCTACTGGAAAAGTCGAATGGAGGTCCACCTGAAAACTCAGGTGGACATGTGGATCATCATTCAGTCCGGACTGGAGATCCCCAAAAACGCCGAAGGAGTACCGCAGACCTACTCAGAATGGGATAACGCCCTAAAGCGCAAAATTGAAGCCGATGCAAAGGCGACCCAGACTCTCCAATGCAGATTGACGAAAGAGGAGCTGAACCGGGTAGGCCCCTTCAACAGTGCTAAGGAGTTGTGGGCAAAATTGATCGAGCTGCACGAAGGAACATCAGACACCAGGATCAGTAAGAGAGACCTGCTCCTAAACAAACTCTACACCATCAAGATGGCCGACAACGAAACAACAGCCCAACTCCACGCACGAATCCAAGAATTGATGAACGGTCTTCACACTATAGGTCACAAGGTCGAAAACCGTGACCTAATAAGGTATGCTCTAAATGCTTTCCCTAGAAATACCTTGTGGGCATCTATGGTAGATGCATACAAGGTTTCAAGGGATCTCTCTAAAATTAAATTAGATGAATTGTTTTCTGAGTTAGAACTTCATGAACAGACTAACTGCAATATGGCTGAGAAAGGAATTGCCTTTGTTGCATGAAAAATTGGAAGATCGACAAAGAAGAAACCTCAACTTGAACCCGAGCCCAACTCAGACTCAGACGCAGAAGACGAAGAAGGAGATCAATCTGAGCTGGTCCGACTGGCCCGAAGCTACTATAAAAAATTAAAAAACCAAGTCAACACACGAAGGACAAGCCGAAGAAAGGACGAACCAGCTGAACCCACGAATAACAAAAACAAGCCCAACGTAACCTGCTACGAGTGCAAGAAGAAGGGCCACTACAAGACGGAGTGCCCAAACCTAAAGGAGAACAAAAAGACAAGAAGAAAGAAAGCACTCCAAGCAACCTGGGACGAATCTTCATCAGAAGAAGAAGAAGAAGAACCCCAGTCAAACCTACTAGCGCTGACCGCTTCAGAAGAAGTCGAGACCGAATCAGAGTCAGAAAAGGACGACGGCAGACTAACCTTTTCAGAAGACGGCGAAATCAAGGTAAGCGGTTTCAATAAAAGTCAATTGAACGAAATCATTTCTTATCTCTCTCGAGATTTGGCGAAAGCCAAACTCCGAGTCGAGTCCCTCCGACAGGAAGTAAAACTCCTGAAAGAGGGAGCTGAATCTAAACCCGTAACCGAGAAAGTTCAAGAAGGAACTCCTACTCAAGGTGAAAACCTTGAGAAGGAGAACTCCTCCCTGAAAACTCAGGTTAAGGATCTTAGATCAGTCTTAGAACGATTTACATCTGGTTCCAAGAATCTTGACATGATTCTTGGAAAACAGAAATCAGTTCTAAATCGATCCGGACTTGGTTATAGAACCAAATCCCGACAAAGATCCTATTTTGCTGTACTGAATCAGTCCAGAGGTAAAGTTCAGGCATGGGTACCTAAACTGTACCTGAACAAACCAACTGGATCAAATCAGTATTGGATCCCCAAGGACAAGATTCACATCTTGCCTAATCATTACCGTGGCTTTAGTCCAGGGGGAGCCAAACTGAAAACTATATTTATTGTTAGATAAGAGTTAATATTTGCTTGCAATATGATTGCTTGATTGTTTGTTTAATTTCTGCAATTTACCATGCTTAAAATTAGAAATGGTTAGTATAAGGACCGAACAAACTTAACTGAAACTTGAAAACATAGTATTGGGTGGAGGTGAGATGATAGTACGTTAGGGAAACCAATTCTAATAAGATCAAGTTTACTTGGTCTCTTTAGACTGGTGAAACTAGCCGAAGCTACCGATCCAAAACTCAAACTAGTTAGACCAGAAATATTTCAAAGATTAATTTTGAAAATGAAATTTCATTAAACGGCTTTGTCAAGAAAGGGTTGATGATCCAATAAGGCTACGGCCAAAGAAGGCCTAGTGCCTCGCCAAGACCTAGAAGCCAATTTTTGAATTTCAAATTCAAATTACTGTTTGTAAAATTCAAATCTAACACAATTTTCAGTTAAGTATAGATTCAAACATCTCCTTTCAAAATAAATTTAATTGTTTTTAAAATTAATTTAAAGGTTTTCAAAATAAATAACAAATTTTCAAAATAATTTTATTTATCAAAACCTGTCTCACACAACCTATAAGGCTAACATGGTTGATAACCGTAGACTGGGTGAGACAGCAAACTTAATGAAGACTTATTCAATATCTGCATTTTGTTTAACATTTAGTTTAGGACGGCATTGAAATAATGCAGGTCAAACCTTTGTCAAAATTGTCAAACTATGGTCAAAGAAGTTAAAACTACGGTCAAAGCAGTCAAACCACGGTCAATATAGACAAACCTTGGTCAAAACACTCAAATCGGGTCAGATCTGGTCAAATACACTCCTTTAGGGTCAAGAACCAGTTCTTAGGGCGCCCAATCCTTTGCAGGCGCCCCGAGGCTGGTCAAAAGCTGTCATCTGCCACTGCATGCTGAGGCGCCCTGGTGCTCACGGGCGCCCCCGTATAGTCTTTCAAAGGCAGAAAACTGCCAAAAGGCAGCTGCAGCCCTGGCTAAGGCGCCCTCGTCAAGCGGGGCGCCCTCGTATAGTCCTTCAACGGCAGAAAGCTGCCTAAAGGCAGCTGCAGTCCTGGCCAGGGCGCCCTCGTCAGGCGGGGCGCCCTCGCCAGATAGGGCGCCCTCCCGCTAAAGGGCGCCCGAAACTGCCCTATAAAAGGGGTTCCATGCCCCTACTTCTCTTCACACTCAAACCACTCCTTCTCCTCAACTCTCTACTTTCCAATAGATCTTGCAACCCTCTCAAGCTCTCATCATCAACAATGCCTCCCCGAGCAGCCCGGTATAATTTTTAATTAAGTTAATTCCTTTTCAATTTTTCGTTAAAATGCATACTTTCTTTAAATGCATATTCCTTCTCTTAGAAGACGCCGACCAAACCAGGCAGAAGTTGGTACCCAACTTAGTCCTGATCCTAGGTTTTCGAATTTAGAATTGTGTAATAAGTTCGCTCGTACCACCTATAAACCTATCAAGACGAGCTACTTGAATAGACAATTTTTCACCCAATCCTGTCCCTTAGCAATGAACGTCATAAACTTTTACCAACTTGACATTCTCGTATTCTGCACCCACCCAATCAATACCTCCTTATGTGCAGAATTTTACAATAACATAATTAGACAGGATAGTCTCATGTTCTCCACCACTGTTCAAGTAATCCCCTTAACTATCACACCAACATTACTCAACCGATTTCTAGGACTACGACTCTCGCAGTCCACCTTCTCTTGTTACCCTCCTAGGGAGCCTCCCTTTGATGCTCCCTACTCTCACATTACCTTAGATACATTACACTCATACTTCTTTAGGCGACCCCTAGCCAGACGATTTCAGTCCGTCGAATTAGAGGTCCAGGACTACGCTCTATATAGAGTCATAGTCCGATGTATTCTACCATTATCCACCAGGGACGTCACCACTATGCGACCATTCCACGCCTTTCTCCGGTACGCCTTGATTCACCATCTAGACATCGACATAGGACTTCACATGTTTCATGCTATCCTACATGCATCTAGTCTTACCACGCAAGGGCGGGTACGCACACCCTACTGCTACATCATCACGTCCATATTACATCACCACGGTAGAAACATTACCGAGGGAGAGATGGCCGCTTTGACCGATTACGATGAAATAGGCTATAGAAACTTCGCCCTAGCCAGTATAGAAGTGTCCGGTACCGGGGTCTTGTCCTGGAGACGTCAGAGAGCAGCTCCCCCGATCGACTCAGACGAGGAGGTCGACATCGACGTTGGAGACATTGCTGCAGTAGCCCGAGCACACATAGACGAGCCGACCCCACCGACACTCTACGATCGAGTGACACAGCTGGAGACACATGTTCAGAGCCTCCGAGAGGAAGTGGAGGCCAATCATGCCGAAGACTTGGAGACAAATCGGGGCTACTACACCGAGTATATGAGCGCTCTTAGAGCTGAGAGGGAGGCCAGAGATGCATAGTATCACGAGATGATGACACTATTTCGATCATGGCAGCCCGGCTCCTCTGATCATCCCGATCCCTCGTCCTAGATTTGCTCAGTATTGTACCAGTACCTATTTGACTGCCCCTACTCAGTAGGGTTGACTTATGTTTGACTGTATGACTGTGTTGACAATTCTATGTTGACTAGCTTATGAGTACTGGTTTCTTGTCTATTCGGCAGTTAGGATTGTGCTCTGTAGAATAGATTAACTTTACTGTTGATTATTTTTTTCTTGACTTAAAAATCAGTTTCTAAAAATAGATTTTTGAAAAACTGTTTTTCTTAATTTCAAAATCAGTATATTTACTGTTTTTCTTTACTTTTCGACTTAGTTTTCTTTTAAAAACTACCCTCTTTCAAAACTAGGGATTTTTCGCAAATGGACTTAGCTTAGGCCCTAACCCTAGAACTGCATGCACCTATAGATTTAGAAGCCAACATCTCACAAGCACTTTAGAATACTTTTGATTGATAACCTAGAAAGGGTTGAGATGCTTAGGTCTTTGCCTTAATTCAAGATGCTTTAAGTCAGTGCATCTGCAGTAATTGGGGCACTAAATACAACTATTACAGCAATCAAGTTAAGTGTCAAATTTAGAAAATCTAACTTGAACAGAAACACTTACCTTGACTAACTCTAGCAAAAACTACTGCTCATAATAGTTAGTAAGTAGCTAAATGGGTTAGACAGGTCCCTACAAGAGAAAATCAACTGATTTGGTCTAAGTCTTGGTTCAGTACAGCAAAATTATACGAATATTTTTTAAAAATCATTTCTTTTATGCAAATTAATTCTTGCAATATCTATCTGTTTTTGATATATGGCAAAGGGGGAGAGATAAATAGGAAAGGAGAGAGTTCAAATTTTTCAAATTTTTTTCAAACTCTCAAATTTTTTTTCAAAAAGTTAGCTACTCTTCAAAGCTTTTCAAAAACCTTTCTAGAAATACTTAAGTTTTTTAAAACTTCCATAAGTACTTTAAGCTTAAGTTTTACAAAACTTTCATAAGTACTTTAAGCTTAAGTTTTACAAAACTTTCATAAGTACTTTAAGCTTAAGTTTTTCAAAACTTTTATAAGTACTTTAAGCTTAAGTTTTTCAAAACTTTCATAAGTACTTTAAGCTTAAGTTTTTCAAAACTTTTATAAGTACTTTAAGCTTAAGTTTTTCAAAACTTTCATAAGTACTTTAAGCTTAAGTTTTTCAAAACTTTTATAAGTACTTTAAGCTTAAGTTTTTCAAAACTTTCATAAGTACTTTAAGCTTAAGTTTTTCAAAACTTCCATAAGTACTTTAAGCTTAAGTTTTACAAAACTTTTACTAAGTACTCTAAACTTAGTTTACTAAGTACTCTAAACTTAGTTTACTAAGTACTTAAATTGTTTCAAAGTTTACTAAGTGCTTAAGTTTTTCAAATCCTACTTAACTTAAAAGTTTTCAAAAACTTTTTGAGTACTTTAAACTTAAGGCTTCAAATTTTTGTTAAGTACTCTAAACTCATGCTTTCAAAAAATTCCTCTATGAACCTTTAAAACTTAAGTTATCAAAAGATTTTCAAAGTATCTAAACTTAAGTTTTCAAAGTGCAAAATCATTCCAAGTAAGGTTTTTTAACTTAGAACCCCACGACGTTTTGAAAAAATCTAGGGGGAGATTCCCTCCAGGGGGAGGGAACAAATTTTTATTCTTTTGATTAAACTTAACTTTTTGAACTAGGGTTGCCATAAATCAAAAAGGGGGAGATTGTTGGTGCAGAAAGCACCAAAGTCAAACCTGTGTTTTGATAATGGCAACAGGGTTCAAGAGTTAAATCTTACGTGTTATCTAACATGTCACTTGAGTGTGCAGAGTAAAAAGCCCTAGCGGAGGACTGCTAGGCACTGGCGAAGGAATGCCAGAGTAAACAGCCCTAGCAAAGGATTGCTAGGCACTGGCGAAGGAATGCCAGAGTAAAAAGCCTTAGCGAAGGACTGCTAGGCACTGGCGAAGGACTGCTAGGCACTGGCGAAGGAATGCCAGAGTAAACAGCCCTAGCAAAGGACTGCTAGGTACTGGCGAAGGAATGCCAGAGTAAAAAGCCCTAGCGAAGGACTGCAAGGCGCCAAGCGAAGGACAGCTTGGGACTAAAGCCCTAGCGAAGGAATGCTAGGCACCGGGCGAAGGACAGCTCGACATACAAGACCTGGCGAAGGACCGCGAGGCAAAAGTCCAACCAGAGGAACGGTTGGCATTAGGTACATTCTCCCGAGAGGAGTAGGTGAGGACGCGTTCCTCGTCGAGGGAACAGTAGGCGTCGGTTTGACCTAGGGCTCCATTTGGAAGACCCAAAGTCAGAACCAAGACAGCTAAGGCTGTATAAAACTAATAACTTACTGCTTTATATTGTTTTCGAACTAACCCTGGATGCAGGACCAAAGGAACGTGTGTCTGCAGCTTAGAGAGCCTCAAAGGAGTGAGGCAGCAGCTGAGAAGGGCGCCCTGAGTGTCCAGGGCGCCCCCAAGGTGAACATGAAACAAATGAAGCAAAAAGGAGCTTCGGCTGACCACTGGCCGGGGCGCCCTCAGCAGCCAGGGCGCCCTCAACGCCCAGGGCGCCCCCAGCAGCCAAGGCGCCCCGCGCCCACGCCAGCGAAGCCGATTACACCTATCCAGCCGAGAAGCCCGCGCTGAAGAAGTCAAGCAGGGCGCCCCTTGCGTCCAGGGCGCCCCCAGTGTCAAAACCCATCCCTATTCGAGTGGGATAGAGTTTGACCGAGCGAAGCTCGGATCGCTTGACTCGTGGGGGGGGCGCCCCCGATGTCCAGGGCGCCCCGAGGTGCTATAAATAGCACCCAACGCCCAGGCTTTCAAGAATCACTTCAATCAACGCTTCCACGCTCTTCTGCTCTCGCGCCTCGCTCCGGAAACCTCCCAACTCGAGCCGACGACGTCCCGCTGTCCCGATAAAGACAACCTACATCGGACGTCGGTAAAAGAAGAGTCTCTTTTTAATTATTTAGTTTACTGTGCTGAATTTGTAAATCAATTCTTGTAAACTGTTATTACGCTTCATATAGAATTGCCCAAAGTAAACGATCAACGATCGTGGGCCTTGGAGTAGGAGTCGACCTAGGCTCCGAACCAAGTAAAAATTACTGTGTTCGCGTGTTTGCCTTTATCTTCCGCTGTGCAATCGCTTTTTACATAAATCCGAATGTTTACCGATATTCATCCCCCCTCTATCGGTTCTCTTGATCCAACAATAACGGTGCAAACCGTTTCAAAGAATATCCAGTAACCACCGAAAGAGGGGGGAGAACGTGGCGTAAGTACCAGAGACGTGGCACCGATCGAAGAGGCACGTCTAGTCCGTCGCCATCAGTATAAAAGGTAGTCGGACCCCTCCGGTAAAGGGGTTACGCTCTCTCAACCCTACATACATTCTTTACTTCTTGCTACCTTTACCTTTCAGACGATACACTGACTTGAGCGTCGGAGTGGACTCCGCCGGACCCCTGTTGGCGTGTCCCCTAACGCTCGTGTTAACCTTGCTGGACCCTATGTTCCTCCCCGCCGCAGCAACCTCCACAGGGGCATAACTCCCGTGCCTGACCATCGTCGTCGACTCTTTCCGGAACAAATTTGACGTCGTCTGTGGGAAACTCTAGCAAAGCACCTGAAGGAGCACCGATGGCAGGGTCGGAGGGGCAACCCCTTGCCCTTACAAGAGAGGAACTTGACCGCCTAGTGGCTAACACCATCAAGGAAGCGATGGAGCAACACCAAGTCGAACAGGCTGTCCCACGACAAGGGGATCCGGCTAGGGAGGAGATCCCCAGAGTCTCTGTCTCTTGTTCACGGAGGTCCGTTATCCCGGTGGGGCAACAGGACGGAGCAGCCCCCGGCCCCCAGAGAGAATCTTCCGGAGACATTGAGAAGATCCACTCGGTGGCCTCCAACGCCCAAAGGCACGAAGAAGGACAGGGGAAGAAGGATGGATCCAAGACCGTCCATAAGGTTCCCTCTACACCATTCTCATCCGAGATTGTCGAGGACCCCATGCCAAAGCAGTTCCGCGGGTCAGGGATCCCCGATTATGATGGGAAGACGGATCCAAAAGATCACGTTTGCAAATTCGAGAATGCTGCACTCCTGCACCAGTATACAGACGGTGTGAAGTGTCGGGTGTTCTTAAACACCCTGTCCGGAGCCGCTCAGCGGTGGTTCCAAAGGCTGCTACAGGGCTCCATCAACTCCTTCCTGGAGTTTAGGACAGCCTTCCTTCACCATTTCGCGAGCAGCCGTCGCTACCAAAAGACGACACTTAATCTATTCGCCCTCAAGCATAAGCCTATGGAATCACTCAAGGAGTACATCCAGAGGTTCAACCGGGTGGCGCAAGACGTGCCCAGCGCAACATCAGAGATACTCGTCAGTGCCTGCACCCAAGGGCTCGCTGAATGGGACTTCTTTCGATCCTTGATAAGGAAGCCCCCCGCCAGTTTCAATGATTTGTTGGGACTCTCCGTCAAGTATGTCAGTGTGGATGAAGTACAGTACGTCCATCGCAAAGATCCAGCTGGAGTCCCCCCTCCGGCGGTGCCTCGATCAGACAGAAGGGAGCCCCCGACCCTTGCGCGAGGAAAGGACCTTCATTCTGGGAAGGACCAGTGGACTGGTAGGCACCGACTGGTAGAGACGGTAGACACCGAGCAGCCGGAGCCATTGTCGAGGTACTGCAGTTACCATGGTAGCTTGACTCACTCCACTGAGGAGTGTCACGCCTTGAAGAAGAAGTTCAGCGAGGAGGCAGATACCAAACCTCGAAGAAAATGGAATAAGTCGGGGTATCGCAGAAGGTCGCCAAGGCGAAGCGTTTCCCCTCGGCGACAGCATGCTGGGGAAAACGAGGCCCGACATCGTTCTCGATCACGATCGTGAGGTAGGAGTTGGGGGCCCGCACCCCGAAGATCCCTCTCCTTAGAGAGAGATCCCCAAAAAGGCAAAGCCCCCATGCATGGTCCGCCCTCGGGCCATGTGGGAGTCATCTCCGGAGGACTTACGGGAGGGGACTCCAACCGGGTAAGGAAGTCTTACACACGGCGATTGGAGAACTACTCCATCGGGACAAGCCGAAGCCGGGAGCCAGGCCCTACAATCTCTTTTGGGCTATCCGACCTCGAAGAAGTGGAAGCCCCCCCATGAGGACGCCTTAGTGATCGTAGCTCGTATTGCCAACTATGAGGTGAAGCACATCTTAGTAGATACGGAGAGTTCCATGAACATCTTGTACAAGGCGGCTTGGGAGCAGATGCAGATAGACGAGGATGAACTGCTCCCGGTTTTGACCCCACTATTTGGTTTCACAGGGTATCGAGTATAGCCGGTAGGGCAAATCACCTTGTCACTCTCGTTGGGCAGTGACAGGCTCGAAAGAACCTGGAGTACTCCTTTCTTGATCATGGACGCGACCTCCTCCTACAATGCCATCCTGGGCCGCCCAGCACTCAGCACTTTTCAGGCGGTGGTCTCTGTTTACCACCAGAAGATAAAGTTCCCGGTAGGCGACCGGGTAGTGGAAGTCCAAGGAGACCAGCTAGTGTCTCGGCGGTGCTACAGTGGAGAGGTCCGAACAGAGTCTCGGAAGAACCCAAGAGGCCTGGACATCTAGCTGTAGGAGAAAAGCAAAAACTCGGGAGGTCTGGGCCCGGCAGCGGTCTCAGACCCTTTTGGTCTCGGTAAGATTTGCATTTTATTTAGAGTGTCTGTCAGTGTATCTCTGTGCCCTCGCAGAAAAATCAAGTAATAAAGAGAGATACTTTCCCTCGAAATAACAACGCATTACCGAGGAGTTGAAAACCCTAATACCCCGCGGTGCAGCCGACCGGGGTACTTAGGCCTGATCTGGGACATATGCGCCCAACCAAGTATCCAAAACCCTAATACCTCGCGGTGCAGCCGATGCCCGGGGTACTTAGGCTGGGTCTGTGACATACACACCTGACCAAGTATCCAAAACCCTAATACATCGTGGTGCAGCTGATGCCCGGGGGACTTAGGCTTTGTCTGGGACATACGCGCCCGACCAAGTAACAACAACCCTAATACCCCGCGGTGCAGCTGATGCCCGGGGTACTTAGGCTTGGTCCGGGTTGTTCCAGACTCCCCATCGAGGATGTAAACCAGGGTGCCCCATAATATCTCGAGTGCCCGGGACGGGTGGACTCTACGGAAGCAATGGTAAAGTAGCAGGCCCGACCAGGGGAACATAAGCGAAACACTCCAAAGAATAATCCGGGCATACACATACACAGGGTAACAAAAATATTGTTTTATTTATACAAAAAGTACAGGGAGCACAATATCTTAGAGAATTATCAAGATACAATTAGATGAGAGAAAGCACTCTTCTACTCGGGCCTTTCTCCTCTAGGGCCGCTAGGCTCGGAAACACCTTCTGAGTACGCAAGGCTCGGAAACCCGTCGACAGGGTCCTTGCACCTTTTCCACCTTTCGGGTACTCCATCCGAGTAGTCAGCAACGGATGAGGATGCCTGAGGTAACACATGGGTAGCTCGACCCCATCCGAAGACCCCCTCTTTGCAAAGATGCGACCGAGTACAACATTCAAAAGGTAGAACAAAGAGGAGGGGAAATAACAATTACAATTTCTCTCCGGAGTGTGTAGAGACCCAGAGAAGAATTGCCTTAACAGAGGAGGGGGAACAACAACTACAATTTCACAACGAAAAGAAGAAAGAGAAAGAGAAAAGCTAGCGGCTGTAGCCCCTCCCCTCTTGGTGATGATGCATCCCACAAACACCTTCCTCTGCACGAGACTCGGGGAATACGAGGATTCGGAAGAAGATGGCGCGTGGGGTACACAGCCATGGGCCAACCAAGATTTGGTGATCAGCAGGATGAGTCATCTCTTCCATACCCCCTGGCGGGCTACATAAGATCTTTTCTGGACTCCTCAGATAGCCCGGGAGTCCCACATCCTCCAGGATCTTCAGCGAGACCCTGGACCTCATCTTCACCATGCTCCCCGGTAAGGGTAACGATACAAAAGACTCTACCTCTGAGGGGTCCCTCAGCCAGGAACACTATTGCCTCTCCGGCATTAGGCCACTGGGACGCCGACGAAGATGAAGGGAAGAGAGGTGGCATCACGCCACAAAGGAGCAAGCAGACAAAAGGGATGAAGGAGACGGTACACCCCTCTCCCCCTATTTATAGTGATGGATGCCTCTCCGTGCAGTTAATGCAGGGAGAACGCAAAAACAGCAATGGGCATCGAAGCGTCATTTCGACTAACACGTCCCTGCCACACCTAGGAACCCACGACTCTTTATGAGTCCATTCAATAAGATTGCGAATATTATGGAAGCGACGGTTTGGGAGTCGCCTGCACACTCCAGAAGGAAATGTCAACGGGCCCCCCCAGGGACATGAATGTGTTGGATCGAGAAAATCGATAGAGGGGGGGGGGGTGAATCTCGGAAATCATTTTTCGGAAACACTTAGAGCAAGTACGCAGCGAAATTAATAAAAACAAAATCACACAGAGACACGGTCGATTTTACTTGGTTCGGAGCCTGGGTCGACTCCTACTCCAAGGCCCACGGTCGTTGACCGTTTACTTTGGGCAATTCTATATGAGGCGCAAATAGTTTACAAAAAGATTATTACAGAATTTAGTACAGTAAACTTAAATAGCTCTTTTACCGACGTCCGAGGTAGATCGACTTTTTCGGAGCAGCAGGACGTCGTCGGCTCGAGTTGGAAGGATTCCGGGGCGAAGCGTGAGAGCAGAAGAGCGTAGAAGCGTTGATTGGCAGTGTTGTTGGAAGCATGGGGTCGAGGGCCCTTTATATAGGGGTTGGGGGCGCCCGAGACGTCGGGGGGCCCCCCCAAGTGGCATTTGATCCGTCAATGTCTCGGTCAGCGTCTGATCCCTTTACCTTCGGGATCAGGTTTGACCGGGGCGCCCGGATTGACCGGGTCAAACTTCTATCTTCTGGCTTCGTGAGGGTGTGCTTCGGTAGCTGGCCCTGGGGGCGCCCGCAGCGCAGGGGGCGCCCGGGAGTAGCGGGGTCGCCCGGGAGCACGGGGGCGCCCGGGAGTTGTACTGTCGAAGCTGTCTTTGCTTTGTTGTGTTTTGTGTTTACCTTGGGGGCGCCCGGGACACTCCGGGCGCCCTGGTCAGCTATTGCCTCATTCCTTTGAGGCTCTCTGAGCTGCAGACACTCGTTCCTTCGGTCCTGCATCCAGGGTCATTCCAAAACACAATGAAACAATAAATTGTTAGTTTATATAGCCTTAGCTGTCTTGGTTCTGACTTTGGGTCTCCATAATGGAACCCTAGGTCGAATCGACGCCTACTGTTCCCTCGATGAGGAACGCGTCCTCACCTACTCCTCTCGGGAGAGTGTACCTGATGCCAACCGTTCCTCTGGTTGGACTTTTGCCTGACGGTCCTTTGCCAGGTCTTGGATGCCGAGCTGTCCTTCGCCCGTTGCCTAGCAGTCCTTCGCTAGGGCTTTTTAGTCCCTGGAATTCCTTCGCCAGTGCCTAGTATTCCTTCACTAGGGCTTTTTGCTCTGGCATTCCTTCGCCAGTGCCTAGCAGTCCTTCGCTAGGACTTTTTAGCCTGCACACTAGAGTAACTTGTTAGACAACAAGTAAGACTTAACTTTTGAACCCTGTTGCCATGATCAAAACACAGGTTTGACTGTGGTGCTTTCTGCACCAACAATCTCCCCTTTTTGATTTATGGCAACCCTAGTTCAAAAAGTTAAGTTTAATCAAAGTATGAAAAAAAACACTAAGTTTTGTTCCTCCCCCTGGAAGGATTCTCCCCCTAGATTTTTCAAAAATTCGTGGGTTCCAAAAAAACTTTACTTAGTATGATTTTGCACTTTGCAAACTTATATTTAGGTACTTTGGAAATCTTTTGATAACTTGAGGTTTTAAAAGTACATAGAAGAGTTGAAAGCATAAGTTTAGAGTACTTTTAAAAAAATTGAAGTCTTAAGTTTTTAAAGTACTCAAAAGGTTTTTGCAAGTTTTAACTTAAGTACCAAAAAAACTTGAATTTTTAAAGAGCTTAAGTACTTGGAAAGTTTTTGAAATGTTTTGAGTACTTAGAAAATTCGAAAAGCTTAAGTACTTAGATAATTTTTGAAATTTGAAAAGCTTAAGTACTTAGATAATTTTTGAAATTTGAAAAGCTTAAGTACTTGGAAAGTTTTGAAATTTGAAAAAGCTTAAGTACTTAGATAAAGTTTTGAAATTTGAAAAGCTTAAGTACTTAGATAAAGTTTTGAAATTTGAAAAGCTTAAGTACTTAAGTTCTGAAAACCTTAAGTATAAAGCTTTGAAAAAACTTAAGCTCTCTCCTTTCCTATCTTGGTATCAGAGCCTTGAATGAAGTTTTGAAAAAGTTTAAGTACTTAATACAGTTTTGAAAAGGCATGAGTATTTTGAAAAACTTAGTACTTTTTGAATAAATGATAGAGTATTAAAAAAAATTATAGAGTATTAAAAAAATTAAAATTTAAACTCTCTCCTTTCTATCTCTCCCCCTTTCCATATATAAAAAAAACCCAGATAATTATAGCAGAAAGTAAATTTCAGAACGGAAATAAATTTTATAAAGAAAAAAACTTGCATGACTTTGCTGTACTGACCAGGACTTGGACTAAATCAGTTGATTTTTTCTTGTAGGGACCTGTCTAACCCATTTAGCTACTTACTAACTGTTATCAACAGTAGCTTTTGCTAGGGTTAGTCAAGTTAAGTGTTTCTGTTCAAGTTAGATTTTCTAAGCTTGACACTTGACTTGATTGCTATATAAGTTGTATTTAGTGCCCCAATTACTGCAGATGCACTGACTTAAAGCATCTTGAATTAAGGCAAAGACCTAAGCATCTCAACCCTTTCTAGGTTATCAATCAAAAGTATCCTAACGTGCTTGTGAGATGCTGGCTTCTAAATCTATAGGTGCATGCAGTTCTAGGGTTAGGGTCTAGGCTAAGTCCATTTGCGAAAAAGCCCTAGTTTTGAAGGGGATAGTTTATTTTTAAAAAAACTAAGTTGGAAAAGATTTTAAAAACTGATTTTAAAAAATTAAGTAAAAACAATTTTTCAAAATTCTTTTTGAAACTGATTTTTAAATTAAATAAAGCAAAAAAAAAAAAGAGTAGAGTTAATCTATTCTACAGAGCACAATCCTAACTGCCTTCTTAGTGAATTGAACTCAGATTCAGGTAAAGGTTTTGTGAATATGTCAGCTAAGTTGGATTTAGAGTCAATATACTTAAGTACTATTTCACCCCTGGCTACATGGTCTCTTACAAAGTGATGTTTGACTTCTATGTTTTTGGTTCTGGAATGTTGTATTGGGTTTTTAGTTAAATTAATTGAACTTATATTGTCAATAAATACTTGAGTTTGGGTGTAGTTGAGCTGGAAGTCCTTAAGAGTGTGCATCATCCATAAAAGTTGAGCTACACACTCTCCTAAGGCCACATACTCCGCTTCAGTTGTGGATAGAGCTACACAGTGTTGTTTTCTGCTGCACCAACTAACTAGACTCTGTCCTAACAGTTGGCAGCTCCCACTTGTGCTCTTTCTATCTAATTTATAGCCAGCATAGTCAGAATCTGAGTAGCCTGACAAATTGAAGGTTGAGGTTCTAGGATACCAAATCCCTACATTTAGGGTGCCCTTAACATATCTTAGTATTCTTTTTAGGGCTGCTAAGTGCGTTTCCTTAGCACAGGTTTGGTATCTAGCACACATCCCTACAGCAAAAAGAATATCAGGTCTACTGGCTGTAAGGTACAGTAGGCTACCTATCATACTCCTATAGAGTTTAAGGTCTACCGGCTTACCATCAGGGTCACTATCTATTTTTACATTAGTGGCCATGGGGGTACTTATGCTTTTAGAGTTATCCATTTTAAATTTCTTTATTAACTCTTTAGCATATTTGAATTGATGGACATAGTTTCCATCCCTAGTTTGTTTGATTTGTAAGCCTAGGAAAAAGTTAAGTTCACCAACTAGGCTCATTTCAAATTCATTTTCCATTATTTTAACAAATTCTTTCAGAAAGTTTGAGTTGGTGGACCCAAAAATTATATCATCTACGTAAATTTGGGCAATAAATATATCTTTTCCTAGGGTTTTAATAAATAAAGTCGAGTCGATTTGTCCTTGTTTAAATTCTTTAGAAGTTAAGTAAGTTGATAGTCGTTCATACCATGCCCTAGGTGCTTGTTTTAACCCATATAATGCTTTAGTTAATTTGTAAACGTGGTCAGGTTTGTCTAAGTCCTCAAACCCGGGGGGTTGTCCTACATAAACTTCTTCTTTAATGAACCCATTTAGGAAGGCTGACTTTACATCCATTTGGTATAGCTTAAATCCTTTATGGGATGCAAAGCTAACAACATTCTAATGGATTCAAGTCTAGCTACTGGGGCATATGTTTCATCGTAATCTAATCCCTCTACTTGGCTGAATCTCTTGGCTACTAAGCGGGCTTTATTTCTAACTATTTCGCCTTGATCATTTAGCTTATTCCTAAAGACCCACTTAGTGTCTATGATGGATTTGCCTTCAGGTTTAGGCACTAGTTCTCAGACTTGGTTTCTCTCAAATTGGGCTAATTCTTCTTGCATGGCTATGATCCAATCAGGGTCAGGTAGGGCTTCATCTATAGTTTTGGGTTCTATTTTTGATATCATAGCTATTTGACTAAGGTTTCTATAGGAGGATCTAGTCCTGACTCCTAGAGTTGGATCACTCATAATTTGATCGGTTGGGTGACTAAGTCTGGGTTTCTTGGTTCTCCTAGAACTTAGTTCAGCCTCAGGTCCGGCTGGTCGGTTTGGTTCATTGTTCGATTCGGCTCTTTGGGCTGGTTCATTTGTTGGTTCAGTTGACTCATTAATTGGTTCAACAGTCAGTTCGTTTAAGGATTCAATTAAGGGTTCACTAGTTTGTTCATTATTTTCTTGATCAGAATTTGATGAAGTTAGGTTTGGATTATCAGATGTTGAGTTGACTTCTTCATCAAATATTAAGTTAGTTGTTTCTTCAATTTTCTTAGTTTGTTTGTTGTAAACTCTATAGGCTCTACTTGTGGTTGAGTATCCTAGGAAGATACCTAGGATTGATTTGGATTGAAATTTCCCTAAGTAGTCTTTGGTGTTTAGGATATGAACTTTGCATCCAAAGACCCTTAGGTAATGTAGATTTGGGAGCCTATGGTAGTACAGTTCATAGGGTGTTTTGTTGTGTCGCTTGTTAATCAGAATCCTATTTTGGATGTAACAAGCCGTACTAATCGCTTCTGCCCAATATTGGTTTGCTAAGCTAAATTCGTTGAGCATTGCCCTAGCGGCTTCTTGTAAGGTTCTATTCCTTCTTTCGACTATCCCATTTTGTTGGGGGGTTCTAGGACATGAAAATTCATGTAAATATCCATTGACCTTACAGAATTCTTCGAACCATTGATTTTCAAAGTCTCCCCCGTGGTCACTCCTAAGTCTTTTAATTTTAGTATCGTTTTAATTTTCAATTAATTTACAGAAATCATTAAATAGTTTTAAGGTTTCATCTTTGGTTTTTAGAAACCTAACCCAGGTAAACCTAGAATAATCATCAACTATTACTAAGCAGTATCGGTTCCCTCTTAGTGACTTGGCTCCATATGAATCAAATAGGTCAAGGTGCAGGAGCTCAAGTGTGGTTTGAGTTAGGTCAGATTGAATTAATTTGTGATTAGATTTGGTTTTTTTACCTTGATTACATGATTCACATATTAGGTTTTCATTGTTTTTAATTTTGGGGATACCTTTGATTAGGCCAAGTTGGGTAACTTTTGAGATAGTTCTCAAATTGGTATGACCTAATCTCCTATGCCAGAGGTTTGATTGTTCTAACTGAGTTAACATACATTTGGGTATTAGGGGAAGGTTTATAGTGTATACATTGTTTTTCCTAGTGCCCTTAAGCATGATTTCTGAGTCTTGTACATTTCTAATTAGGCAGTTAGAATTGTTGAAGGTGACTATGTAACCAGAATCACATAACTGACTTATGCTAAGCAGGTTAAAATTGAAGTTATCAACCAAAAGAACTTTCTTAATAATAAAGTTAGATTTAAGCTCAATATTACCTGACCCACTTACCTTGAGTGTAGCATTGTTGCCAAATGCTACTGAGCCTAAGTTCTTGAGCTTGAGTTTGGTGAACTTCAATTTATCTCCAGTCATATGTCTGGAGCAACCGCTATCCAACATCCATTGGTCCAAATCTTTATGTTCCTACACATAAAGAGTTTTATTGATTTGGATCCAATTAGAGTTAGGAATAGCTTAAATTAATTTTCACTGACTAGTCTGTCTCACCCAAATCTAGGGTTGTCAATCACGTTAGCCTTATAGGTTTTGTGAGACAGGTTTTGTTAAGTAAAATTATTTTGAAAGCCATGATTTATTTTGAAAATCTTAATTAATTTTTGAAAACATTTCAATTTATTTTGAAAGGAGATGTTTGAATCTATACTTAACTGAAAACTGTGTTAGATTTGAATTTTACAAAAAGTAATTTGAATTTGAAATTCAAAAATTGGCTTCCAGGTCTTGGCGAGGCACTAGGCCTTCTTTGGCCGTAGCCTTATTGGATCATCAACCCTTTCCTTGACAAAGCCGTTTAATGAAATTCCATTTTCAAAATTAATCTTTGAAAAAGTTCTGGTCTAACTAGTTTGGATTTTGGATCGGTAGCTTCGGCTAGTTTCACCAGTCTAAAGAGACCAAGTGAACTTGATCTTATTAGAATTGGTTTCCCTAACGTACTATCATCTCGCCTCCACCCAATACTATGTTGTCAAGTTTCAGTTAAGTTTGTTCTGTCCTTATACTAACCTATGTCTAAGCATGATAAATTGCAGAAATTTAAATAAACAATCAATCAGGCAAATTGCAATCAAGAATTAAATTTTTATTTAACAATAAAAATAGTTTTTAATTTGGCTCCCCCTGGACTATAGCCACGATAATAGTTAGGCAAGATGTGAATCTTGTCCTTGGGGATCCAATACTGATTTGATCCAGTTGGTTTGTTCAGGCACAGTTTAGGTACCCATGCCTGAACTTTACTTCTGGACTGATTCAGTACAGCAAAGTAAGATCTTTGTCGGGATTTGGTTCTATAGCCAAGTCCGGATCGATTTAGAACGGACTTCTGTTTTCCAAGAATCATGTTAAGACCCTTGGAACCAGAAGTGAATCGCTCTAAGGCCGCTCTAAGATCCTTAACCTGAGTTTTCAGGGAGGAGTTCTCTTCCTCAAGTTTTTCAACTTGAGTAGGAGTTCCTTCTTGAACTTTCTCGGTTGAGGGTTTAGAGTCAGCTCCCTCTTTCAGGAGTTTTACTTCCTGTCGGAGGGACTCGATTCGGAGTTTGGCTTTTGCCAAATCTCGAGAAAGATATGAAATTAAATCGTTTAACTGACTTCTATTAAAACCACTCACCTTGATTTCGCCATCCTCTGAGAAGGTCAGTTTGCCGTCGTCCTGTTCTGATTTTGATTCGGTCTCGACTTCTTCTGAGGCGGTCAGGGCTAGTAGGTTTGACTGAGGTGCCTCTTCTTCTTCTTCTGAGGAAGATTCGTCCCAGGTTGCTTGCAGTGCTTTCTTTCTTCTCGTCTTTTTAGTCTCCTTTAGGTTAGGATACTCTGACTTGTAGTGACCCTTTTTCTTGCACTCGTAACAGGTCACGTTGGGCTTGTTTGCGGGTTCAGCTGGTTCGTCCTTTCTTCAGTTTGTTCTCCGTGTGTTGGCTTGGTTCTTTAATTTTTTATAATAACTTCGGGTTAGTCGGACTAGCTCAGATTGGTCTCCTTCTTCATCTTCTGCGTCTGAGTCTGAGTTAGACTCGGGTTCAGGTTGAGGTTTCTTCTTTGTCGATCTTCCAGTTTTTCCTGCAAAAAAGGCAATACTCTTCTCGGCCATATTGCAGTTAGTCTGTTCATGAAGTTCTAACTCAGAAAACAATTCGTCTAATTTAATTTTAGAGAGATCCCTTGAAACCTTTTATGCATCTACCATAGATGCCCACAAGGTATTTCTAGGGAATGCGTTTAGGGCATACCTTATTAGGTCACGGTTTTCTACCTTGTGACCTATAGTGTGAAGACCGTTCATCAATTCTTGTATGCGTGCGTGGAGTTGGGCTGCTGTTTCAGTGTCGGCCATCTTGATGGTGTAGAGTTTGTTTAGGAGCAGATCCCTCTTACTGATCCTGGTGTCTGACGTTCCTTCATGCAGTTCGATCAGCTTTGCCCACAGCTCCTTTGCACTGTTGAAGGGGCCCACCCGGTTCAGTTCCTCTTTTGTCAATCCGCATTGGAGAGTCTGGGTCGCTTTTGCGTCGGCTTCTATTTTGCGCTTCAGAGCGGTGTCCCATTCTGAGTAGCTTTGAGGTAGTCCTTCGGCGTTTTTGGGGATCTCTAGTCCGGACTGGATGATAATCCACATGTCCACCTGAGTTTTCAGGTGGACCTCTATACGACTTTTCCAGTACGAAAAGTCTTCTCCACTGAAAAGTGGAGGTCTGGCGGTGCTAAATCCTTCTTTCATGGCCATATGATCTGAACAATAAGAAAACTAACAAAAAAAAAACAAGTTTCCCAAGACTAGGTCTTGGATTAGTAGTGTGGGATGAATAAAATGTAATAACGAGGGGTGTTGCACCAACCTAGATTAATAAGAGAAAAAAAATTCGAACGAAATATTTTATGAAAATTCGAACGAGAAAAAGAAAATAAAAATTCCAAAAATTTTTTCAAACTTGTGGTTGCACCAGGTTTGAACTTCCCCGCTCTGATACCACTTGTTGGATCGAGAAAACCGATAGAGGGGGGGGGTGAATATCGAAAATCGTTTTTCGGAAACACTTAGAGCAAGTACGCAGCGGAAATTAATAAAAACAAAATCACACAGAGACACGGTCGATTTTATTTGGTTCGGAGCCTGGGTCGACTCCTACTCCAAGGCCCACGGTCGTTGACCGTTTACTTTGGGAAATTCTATATGAGGCGCAAATAGTTTACAAAAAGATTACTACAGAATTTAGTACAGTAAATTTAAATATCTCTTTTACCGACGTCCGAGGTAGATCGACTTTTTCGGAGCAGCAGGACGTCGTCGGCTCGAGTTGGAAGGATTCCGGGGCGAAGCGCGAGAGCAGAAGAGCGTAGAAGCGTTGATTGGAAGTGTTGTTGGAAGCTTGGGGTTGAGGGCCCTTTATATAGGGCCTGGGGGCGCCCGGGACGTCGGGGGCGCCCCCCCCCCCCACGTGGCATTTGATCCGTCAATGTCTCGGTCAGCGTCTGATCCCTTTACCTTCGGGATCAGGTTTGACCGGGGCGCCCGGAGCGCTCGGGGCGCCCGGATTGATCGGGTCAAACTTCTATCTTCTGGCTTCACGAGGGTGTGCTTCGGTAGCTGGCCCTGGGGGCGCCCGGGAGCAGCGGGGGCGCCCGGGAGCACGGGGGCTCCTGGGAGTTGTACTGTCGAAGCTGTCTTTGCTTTGTTGTGTTTTGTGTTTACCTTGGGGGCGCCCGGGACACTCCGGGTGCCCTGGTCAGCTATTGCCTCATTCCTTTGAGGCTCTCTGAGCTGCAGACACTCGTTCCTTCGGTCCTGCATCCAGGGTCAGTCCAAAACACAATGAAACAATAAATTGTTAGTTTATATAACCTTAGCTGTCTTGGTTCTGACTTTGGGTCTCCATAATGCAACCCTAGGTCGAACCGACGCCTACTGTTCCCTCGACGGGGAACGCGTCCTCACCTACTCCTCTCGGGAGAGTGTACCTGATGCCAACCGTTCCTCTGGTTGGACTTTTGCCTGACGGTCCTTTGCCAGGTCTTGGATGCCGAGCTGTCCTTCGCCCGTTGCCTAGCAGTCCTTCGCTAGGGCTTTTTAGTCCCTGGCATTCCTTCGCCAGTGCCTAGTATTCCTTCACTAGGGTTTTTTGCTCTGGCATTCCTTCGCCAGTGCCTAGCAGTCCTTCGCTAGGACTTTTTAGCCTGCACACTAGAGTAACTTGTTAGACAATAAGTAAGACTTAACTTTTGAACCTTGTTGCCATGATAAAAACACAGGTTTGACTGTGGTGCTTTCTGCACCAACAGAATGCGGGCGTGGAGCGTCGACCTGTAGAATTGTCAAGGGTTCCACACCCCGAATCAGCTTCGAAACAAACAAGTACCTTTCCATTCGTTAAATCCGTAAAGCGAAGACGCGAGACACGTTGGGCGAGAGCACATACACAAAGAATAGTAAAAGTGATCGCATTAACTCGAAATTGCTACAATAAGGCCCGATCCCCCGATGGACGTGGGGCTCTGCCAGCTCGAGCCCTCGGGAAAAGACCTCTCTCTAACTCGGGGGACGCTTACAGTCGCAGGTCAGCATCAGGAGGTAAGAGCTGATCCTCCTTCAACTTATCGATAGCCCCATGGAAGCCCTGCTGTAGGCGCTGCATTATCTGGTCGGCTATGATGGTGCGGAACTCAGCCGACCCTAGAAACTTTGCCTTGAAGCTCGCCTCAGCCTCCTCAGAGCTAAAAGTTTTAGTAGCCCGAAGAGTAAGGAGTTCGGCATCCCTGAGCCTCTCAGCCACCCTAGCTCAGCAGACATCTCGCCTTACTCAGCTAAGGCCTCCCTGAGCCTCTCCGACACGACCCGCTCATCCTCCCGAGCCTGAGCCAGGTCATCTTCCAGGATGGACGCGCGGTCGGTGGCCATCAGGAGATCAGACTCCTTTTGACTGAGTTATTGCGCCTGATCCTGACTACGCAAGTTCAGTCCTTCAGCCGAGGCTACCGTGAGCCAGATGTCGCCTAACAACGCCTTCTCTCTTGCCTGGAGCTGGTCCCTCTCCTGCGTCACCTGGAGCAGGTCCTTGGTGACACTCACAGCTTTCTCGGACGCCAGACGTTCTCTGTGCTGGGAATTTTGAAGAGTCTGCTCCTTGTCTTGCAAGAGGTTCATCAGGTGCTTGACCTTCGCCCGGAGAGTCCTGCTGACCCCCGCCTGCATCAATCCTGCTCGACGCTCGTGGTTAGCTACAGCCTCTGCCCTCAATGCCCGATGGAGCAAGGCTTCAACCCGGGGCCAGGAATACAGACCCCGACCGGGCGTCACACAATCCTCAGTGGCCTGCGATTGCGCCAAGAGATCAGGTAAGGGGCAGGAGAATATCCAATGCAATAGTAATTTGTACCTTCAGGAGGGTCTCCCGAAGATTGGTTAGTGGGCCCGCAGAAACTCGTATAGCCGCCCCTCCAGAGGTACTCCCTCGCCCCTCAGGCCGCAGTGAACCCCGACGGGGAGGAAGTCGCTCGATGGTGGGGGCTTCAGGTGGCAAACTGGAGGGGTCAGAATCATCTTCATCGGAGCTAGAAGTCCTCTCAGAAATGACCCCCTCGGCCGGAACCTCCTTGAACTGCACCGGGGGGAAGGATTGAATGGAGGCCTCCAACGCTGCATCCAACTTCTTCCTTAGTCGGTCCAATCTCATCCGGTATTGGGTACGCAATACCTCCTTACCCTTGTAAGACGTAGCCGGATCAACGGTGTAGGACGGAGGCGCTGGGACGACCACCTTTGGAGCAGGGACCGGTGGAGCAGATACAAAGGCCACTACCTCGGCAGGTAGAGCCGCTTCCTCGGGTATCGAGGGTAGAGGGGAAGGACGTGCAGAACACAGCTTTTTCCATGTAGAGCCCGAGCCCTTGGGGAGCCACTTCTTCTGCTGCCCAGTAGACCGGACTGCTGAAGAAACAATAGGAGGGGAGGTCCCCTCGCTAATCCCTTCTGGACGGACAGTCCTTGGCGAAGAGCCACCCCTAGAGGAAAGATCCGCTGGATGGTCAAACTGTTGATCGGAAGGCCCTCGGCTTACAACCTGCGGGGATGTAACAGTAGCCTTGACCCGCTCGGGTGAAGCGACCCCACGAGACGAGACAGTAGGCCCCTCAGGGGACTCGGTGGGAGCAGGTGGAGCGTCAGGAGCGACAGGAGGATGATTCAATGCCTCCTTATTTTCCTCCTCCCATCTGATGAGCCTGCCCATCACCTTGGCGAACATGACTTCCTCTGCAATAGCCAGACAGAAAGGATATCAGCCAGAACCAACAGGCATTGAAAAATAAAAGATGAACATACCCAGGGAGGGGATGATTCGTGTCACTTTAGGGCTGAGGCTTGCCCTATACATAAACTCTTCACTCTGCACCAATCCGGGGCTGCTGAATTCCATACCAGAGAGTACTTCCCTAGCAAGCTAGTACACCGGGCTATGCAGAAAGTTTCCTAGAATAGGAGGAGTCGGCAAATCCTCTATCCAACACAGAGGACTGAAAGGTAATGACGACAGTCTAATGAAGAAGAATTTCTCCTTCCACCCTTTATGCGAGGAAGGAAACCCTCCTAGGAACCTATGGCCCGGGCGAGCTGCGAAACTAAAGACCCCTCTAGACCCTATCGGAATGAAGAAAGAATGAATGAGATGAGGGGTCAGAGGAAGGTCGAAAAGCTTGAAGATGATGTACGCCCCTCCCATCTGGGCGAAGGCATTAGGAGCCATCTGGTGAAGGGGGATATCAAAATAGGAGGCTATGTTCGTGAAAAAAAGGAGGGATAGGGAAACGGAGCCCTAACTCCATCTGCCCTAGGAAGAAGGTCAGCATGCCTGCAGGGGGCTCCATGGGCGTCTGGCCCACTTTGGGGATGACCATTGCCATCTCGGCCGGGATGCCATAGGCCTCGGTGGCCGCCTACAAAGCCTCCAGCCGCACTCTCGAGGAGGCGGACTCATACCACTCCGCACGATAGCTTTCCATGATCCCTAAGAAAGAAAACAAGAAGGAGACAAACTACTCATGCGCAAAAGAGGCTTTACGAGAGAGGAAGACAAAGTGCACCCAGCCGCCAAGTTGGAAGTTGGCTTAATATCTGCACCTTCCCCTCTTATACTTAGGTGGCCACCTGCCTGGATGCAAGGGGGAAGAGATACGTGGAAAGCGAGAAACCGCCGCGCACAGGTAGTCACTTGTCGCGAGCTGGCCAAGGCGGCGCACGTCCGTAAGAACTCGTGGAGATGGCCGTTGGGACACGTGGCAATAAGACATTCGCTAGGGTACCCTGTCGCTCTTAGAAAAGAGCCATGTGCCTTTATAACGAAGAGACGGACGTCATTATAAATACCTCAAGAGTCGGGATATCCTTCTTGAAAAGGATGAGACCATTAAGGGGGATTTCTCGGAACTCGTGATAAGCATTATAATCCAAGGGCCCCTTATAGCTACAGGAGTAATAAGGACGGAGGAGGCTCGCAGCTTCTTCATCTTTATAGTAGTCCGATCAGTCAGCCACACTTCCTTCGATCAGACTTGAAGGGAGGACTTATGATAGGGTTGAATAGTCCGTGCCCGACACGAGGGATGAAGAAGCCGCGGGGCACGACATGACAAATCGAAGCGACCTTCCTTCCTGGGCCCTGGGGCCCCCTCAGGAGACTCGCCGGGAAGGCCAGTCAGAAGACCCCTCCCGGGAGCGCCCCGGGAGGTTAGGCCTGAGAGCACCTCGGGAGTTAAGGCACCTGAAGACTCCGAGCTTACCTTGGGAGGTGGAGTCCTCGCAATGACCGACCTCAGGCACTGACTCCCCCCCCCTCTCGGTACGGATAAACATCCCCGTTGGAAGAGGTCTTCACGACCCTTAAATGTCGAAACGGTAGAAGGGTGATAACGGCGCAGACCGTTTCAAAGGATATCCAGTAACCACCGAAAGAGGGGGGAGAACGTGGCATAAGTATCGGAGATGTGACACCGATTGAAGTGGCACGTCTAATCCATCGCCATCAGTATAAAAGGTAGTCGGACCCCTCCGGTAAAGGGGTCACGCTCTCTCAACCCTACATACATTCTTTACTTCTTGCTACCTTTACCTTTCAGACGATACACTGACTTGAGCGTCGGAGTGGACTCCGTCGACCCCTGCCGGCGTGTCCCTTAACGCTCGTGTTAACCTTGCAGGACCCTAAGTTCCTCCCCGCCATAGCAACCTCCACAGGGGCAGAACTCCCGTGCCTGACCATCGTCGTCGACTCTTTTTGGAACAACATCTAACACTTTTAGAGTTCACTCCTCTGAGAGCTTTCACCTCCTTCATTCAAGACGACTATTCTACCCACATGGCTCGATCTAGACAATGACTTTGATACCATTTGTTATGACCAAAAGAATTCACATACGATCCACATTTGACCTAAGTCCTCATAGATTTATTTTCAAACTCTACTCAAGAGATCTTATATCAATAAAAATATTTTCCATCTTATAAACTCAAAATATTTTTTTATCTATTTTTAATATGAGCATTTGATCATATTCTCAACCCTTATAACCCCTAGTAACCCCAACTTGTTTACTCTCAATGGAACACGGAACATAAGAAATTTAAAATGAAAAAAATGGTGGGGGGGGGGGGGGGGGGAGGAGGAAAAAAAGATAGCTATCTACTATGACCGTGTGAGGTCCAGCCGCGACTAGTGAGTTGGGAGAAATTCAAAACAATTGGAAGATGAAATTACTTTCCGCCCAATTAGATTGACAAAATTATAATGATTCATAAATCTACCAGTATATTAGGTAAATTCAAGAAAATAAAAGAGAACAAAATGATAGACAACGTAAATTTTCAACGTGAAAATCAACATGAATGACGTGACACTCCAATTACAGCGATCCTTGACGGGTTCACCGTGCCCCCCAGGTTATAGTTCTGTTCGGGGCGGCGGCCGAAGGTCGCCGTCGGTGTCCAAGAGACAATCGGACGTGTACATGAAAAGTGTCACGTCATTCACGTTGAGTTTCACGCTCTCTATCATATCTCTTTTCATCGTATGCGATAAGACCTAAATCTCAATCCCAAACCCAAAACCCACGTGCCATGGCTAAATTAATCGTACGTGATACCCGACAACGTTCTGATTTTACCCACGGTAACTTTGACGTCTGATCCTGTCGCGAGGCGAGGTGGAAGTCCCAAGGGCGAGATGGTCCCCCGAGCGGTACGAGCGACTGGGGTGGCACCGACCTGGCTCCTATCTGGCGACTGCCTACAAAACAACGACCGTTAGCAAACCCGTCGGGGAGTTTCCCCGACAAGACACTCCTACGGTCAAGTCAGTATCCGCAGGAAAGTAGAGCAAATGGACATGCGGTAGTAGAGAGAGCTCGCGCGCATACCTGCGGAATGAGGAGTGGAGGGCTTATATAGCCGGGGGAGCTGACAACCCTTGTTCGTCTCGACGAGACAGGGGTGTGGCAACTGTCAGCTCATATGAGAGCACCTGAAAGTACCGCGGCATGGCGCGGAGGTGCTGAGGCAGTACGAAGGTATTGAATTGGCGGGATACCCATGAGAGGTGTCATAAATGGGCGAGGCGCCCAGTACCCCGACGTCAAGATCGTACCCCGGATGTGATGACATAGGGTGGCGTAGGGACGATCTAGTCCGTAGCCTGACCGACGACCGACGGGTCTGAGTGTCGAGGACCGGGTCGAGTAATGGCCAGGGAGCGTGGGCCGCTACGCGTCTGACTGGGAGAGTTGAGGCGCGGGATACGCCCTGAGTCGGGGGTTCGCTGAGCTATGTCTGTTTGGCTTTGTCTCGGTTCTATGAGTTATTGGATCCATGGGATGTTGAGGGAGCGTGGGTTGCCACGCGTCCGACTGAATGACCTGACCCCGATTCGACTCGGGGTGCGGGTTTAGGTAACTGAGTTAGGAGACGCCCGGGGTCTACCCGACAGACTCCGCCAGGACTCCTCTAGTGAGGTCGCCGTTGGCCCTTCTACTGGGCCCTCGTGGCGCTAGGCTGGTTGGCTGAGCGGGCCGGGCGACCCATAAGCAAGGCCGGGATCATAAGCATCTCCCTCGAGTCTAGTCGAAGGAGGCGTCAAGTCCGACTGACTGGACCGTCATCTCCTGAAGCAAGCCTAGCGCACCTGAATGGCCTGACCGCTCCTTGCCGACCCTGGAGGTCATCTGTGGGCGGGCATCCCGATCTGCCGAACCTGTCCCATCACCCGTCACTTCGGTTCTGGCTCCCTGGGATGCCCGAGCAGATTCGAATCTCGTGCATTTATTACCACATTTAATCGCTAGAACAATTGTCTCTTCCCCGATCGACGAGGTGTCCGCGGCCTATTATGTGGAATGGTGAGCTCGCACGTGGGACATTCTGCCCTCGGGACTTTCCTGGGCCTGATCTGATGGCTCGCGTCCCCTGACACCTATTCTCCGACCCGCCATCGGGCGGCCATCCTTGCGTCCGGGGCCCTATAAATAGGAACTTACCGGGCATTTTGACCCCTGCCCTTTTTTACTCCCGACATCGAAACGCCGCTCCTCAGTCCCCTACTAGGGTTCTGGCAAGGCACTGTGCTTCGTGCTCCTTCTCCGATGAGTTTTCCTGGGGTTAGTCTTGCTTCTCCCGTTTGCTTTCGATGGCGGCTCCATCTCCTCCACCTTCCCCTTGGTATACCACTGTGGTGTCGGTGCTCGATAATCACGACCTCGAGGTGATCCGAGCAGACTACCACATTCCCTTCGATCACTCTCTCGTATTGCCTTCCTCTTTCGACCAACCTGCGAAACCTCCCCCGCATTATATTACCCTTTCTCGAGATCATCTGCAGGTCGGGCTGCGTTTTCCGGTTCACCCCTACATTATCGCCGTTTGTCACTACTTCCGCGTTAACCTATCCCAATTATCTCTGAATGTCATTCGACTTCTCTGTGGGTCGGTCATAGTCTTCTCTTTATATCAGATTCCCCTTCTCCCTGAAACTTTCTACTACTTCTTTTGCCCGAAAAGACAAGAGCCGGGCGATTTCTTCTTTCAGGCCGGATCGGGCACTTCCTTCCTCTCGAGACTCCCGAGCTCCAACAAGGGTTGGAAAGAAAGGTATTTCTATATTCGTCCTATCCCAAGCCCGACCTGGCCAGTTGGCTTTCGGGCAGATTTTCCTTCTCCCCCACCTCTGCACAAGGACTTCCGATCTTTCCCGCGGTACCAATTTGCCTTCTCCAAGATCGGGGGTCGGCGTTTCCATGGGGGCCAACTGCTGTGCGAGGACATCTTGGTCGTGTTCGAGCTTAGCCTGGCTCCACTTCGTCGGCCTTCTTTCTTCAGTAAGCCCCTCGCCCTTTTTCGTATCCTTTTTAGGTTTTGCTGAACATGACTCCTCTTGCAGTCGAGCTGATGCACTCGGCGACTCCAGAGGAGGGCTACGACCTGGATGATGCAGAGCTAGAGGCCTGCGTAGCCGAGCGGTTAGTTGAGCGGGAGGCTAACCTCCCATCCATTGAAGCGCTGCGCCCTATTTCTCTGGTGCCTGTACCATTCGAAGAGGAGGTTTCTTGGTCCGACTCAGAAGATGACCAACCTCTTATCCTGCGGCGGAGTCGGCCTCGCAACAGTGAGCCCGCACCCATCCCGACTGATCCGGCCGAGGCCACTTCTAGCCGGCCGAGCAAAAGGCGAAAGGGCAAAGAGCCAGCGCCTGATTCCCCCGTGCTACCGTATTCTTCTACTCAAGCGTCCCCAGAGGCGCTTGCTCTCCCCTCACCAAATGGGCTTTCCCCTACCCGGTCGGAGGAGCCCGTCGAGGATCGCCTGATGCATCTACTACCGCCTTCGCGTCCGACCGAACCATGAGCATGCAAGTGCCGAGTGGTGCAGCCCCTATGCGGACGCAGGACGTTTAGCTGCACGGCTTGCTGGCGGACCACTTTCGATATGGTCTGCAAGAGAGCGACTTCTATGCTCCGAGCATCCGGGCTAACCAATTCATGGCGACAACCACCCAGGTATAGCGGCGTTATCTCTGTTCTGGCTCTACACCTTTCACGGTTGAGACACTAACCGGTCCTTGCACCTGGCAGTTTTGGTCCACGAGCTACAGCATGTGCATGTCCTTACTGTGTCATACCAAGGCTCGATTTCGAGCTGAGCGACGGGTGGAGTATCTGAAGGCTCGGCTTCGGCACACTCAGCTGGCTTCCAGCGATGCCTCCCTAAACAGCCTGAGGTCGAAAGTGATCGACCTTCAAGACCTGCTGGACCAGGCGAAAGACGACTTGGAGACTGCTAAAGCATAAATTGTCACAGCCGACGCGGCGGCAGCTCAAGTGCAACGCCGGGTTGCCCAGGCCGAACACACGCAACTTCGCACTTGGAAAACCAAGGATTGGCTACAGGCGGACCTTCAGAAGACTCACTCCGAGCTCCAGGAGGTGAACCAGGCTGTCGATGCTTTACGTGAATAATGTTGATGCAGTCTGACCTTGATTGTTGTTTTGGTGTTGACACCGATTTTAGTTTAGGTTGATGAGATGATCGGGATTAAGTCCTGGTCGTGGACTAGGCATACCTAGTGGGACTAGGTTTGATGAAAGCCTGACTTGGAGGGTCAGGTCCTAGCTTGAGAAGCTAGGTGGATGAAATCCTAACTTGGAGGGTTAGGTGTGAGAAAGTCCTAGCCTGGAGGTCTAGGTGTGAAAATTCCTAGCCTGGAGGGTTAGGTGTGGAAAAGTCCTAGCTTGGAGGACTAGGTGTGAAAATTCCTAACCTGGAGGGTTAGGTGTGGAAAAGTCCTAGCTTGGAGGGCTAGGTGTGAAAATTCCTAACCTGGAGGGTTAGGTGTGGAAAAGTCCTAGCTTGGAGGGCTAGGTATGAAAATTCCTAACTCGGAGGGTTAGGTGATGAAACCCTGGCTTGGAGGGCCAAGTCCTAGCTTGGAGGGCTAGGTTGGATGAAATCCCGGCTTGGAGGGCCAGGTCCTAGCTTGGAGGGCTAGGTTGAAGTCCCGGTGAGTGAGACTGGGCATGGAGTCTTGGTCCGAGGGACCAAGCACGAGTCAGAGAAGGGCTGGAGGCTTGTTCTCGTGACTTAGAGGAGATTTGACCTTGCCTGGATCGGTCTGGTGATAGATCAGGGAAGTTGGCACGATGTTTCCTCGTGGATCGGTCTGGTGACCGATCCAGCGATGACTGATCGGTCTGGTGACCGATCAGGGAGCACACAGTGACCTTGTTGGGCTACTGATCGACTCCTGATCGGTCTGGTGACCGATCAGGGAGCATACAGTGAGTTTGGGAATCTTACTGCTTGGCTCTTGATCAGTCTGGTGACCGATCAGGGAGCATACAGTTCGCTTACTGCTTGGCTCCTGATCAGTCTGGTGACCGATCAGGGAGCATACAGTGGGTTTTGGGAACCTTACTGCTTGGCTCCTGATCGGTCTGGTGACCGATCAGAGATACTGTTCAGATCGTTCTGGTGAACGATCAATTGTCGCGGAGTTCTCCTTATAACCGATCAGGATGGAGCCTGATCGGTCGGAGAGCTCCCTGATCGGTCTGCTGACCCACCAGGGCACAGCCTGATCGGTCTGGTGACCGATCAGGCCCTTGTGGCTGCGAAAGCTGGAAATCCCAACAAAGCTGTGGATCGTTCTGGTGACCGATCCACGAGCCCTGGATCGGTCCGGTGACCGATCACTTTAATTCAAACGCGTTGTCAGACGCTCTGATCACGTCTGCTTTCTCTGCTCTTAACTACTGAGTGTTTGATTCTCTGTTGATTTGCTGCCCTAATGAGCTGCTAAGTGTGCAGGTGACTCAGGGATCATCCAAGGGAAGTCAAACAAAGGCTTTAGCTACAGCAGGTTTGGCTGTTTGCTTCCGCAGGTTGTAACGTTCTCTGGCGTGAGCTGCAACGGCTGAGGAGCTGATGACCTGGGGCTCGACTGGAGGGGATTCAGTGAGTCCAGAGGAGGTCAAGGGTAGCTGGCTGTTGCAGGTGAGCAGCTGGAAGCTGCTGCAGAGGAGCGTGTGACCTGGCGATGGAAGCAAGATAAGCCGTGGAGTGGAGAAGGAGCTCAACAGTAGTTTTGAGTTCTCTACATCGAAAGCTTTGCTGAATCATCTGTTGTGCACTACTGTGAATCACTTGAAGCGATCTCTTGCAAAGCTGTAATCTTGAGTCTGTGGAGGGAGTCGCGAGTGGATAAGCAAGCAAACGAAGAGCTGGGAGCTCTTGCGTTGGTGGCGCTGTGCTGTGCTCGATGATCTGCTCTCACATTTCTCATCCTTGTGCTTTGCTAGCGATCTGTAAGATCTTCCTTGTTGTCTCTGTGCTTAATTTCTGATACATTTGAGACCATTTGTGTGGAGAGGTTTCTCCACCGAGAAGGAGGATTTGATATCCGGATTTTCGGGGCTTGATCTGCCGACGATCAAGGGATCGCCCACCTTACGAGCACGCCAAGGAGTAGGGGCAAGTTATCCCTGAACCTTGTATATCCTTGCGTTAGAGTTTTGCTTGTTACTTAGTTTCTGCATATAGTTTCTGCACTTGTTTTGCTTCTGCTGTTTAACCTTTGAAGTGCAGAGAAAATAAAAAACTGCTAAGTTTCAAGTGTCTGGCTACATTCACCCCCTCTCTAGCCATCCAAGTTCCAACACATAATTGGCGTCCAAAGAGCGGGAGGTCAGCTCGCTGACGAGTCAGTTGAGCGCTCAGGCCGAGGAACTGAGTCAGCTGCGCGAGTGGCAGGCGACCTGGGAGACAGCTCAGGCAGAGCTGAAGGAACTACAAGCGTATAGGGCGGAGGAAGCCACTCGGTGGGATGCTCATCGGGTAGAATATGTCAACTCGGATGAGTTCACTGATCAAGTATCCGAGCGTCTTCGAGCTGTACTTCGACACGAGCAGTCCAGCATCCTGAGGCAGCTTAGTCAGGGTGGACACGTCGCCCCCGACCTGCTTGATTCCTCGGTCACGATGTCGGACATGTCTGGGGACTTGCCGGAGGTGGTCTACCGGCCCTTCAAATGAGAGTCGGGATTTTGTTCTTTCTTCCTTTCCTGTCTGTCGTCTTGTAGGGGTTTGCCCCAGTTTTGCATTGAATCATCATTATTTCTTTTCATGCATCTTTCTTAGTTTCGACCGAGCATTATTGACTCAGGCGATTGTTAATGAAAGTGAGACGAGTGCGCGGATGATCAGCCTGTCCGGCTTCTCGAGTGCTGGTTGGAGTCATTGGGGCGTAATAGTTCCTAAGTGCCGCCCACTAGGGTGAGAGTGTGATAATTCGCCAGTGTCGGCCACTCGGGGCCTTGCCCCGCGTTAATACACAGGTAGGTCTGCTTGATCCGCCAGATCCCGGGGGCATGGGTCGCCACGCGCCCGACTGGGAGCAGGGCCGCGGGCTTCGTGGGAGTAGGCCCACTTATAACTCCCGGGAGCGAGAGTCAGGTTTCCTGGTCGAGGACATCTCAGGGAGCGTGGGCCGCCACGCGTCCGACTGAGAGCCAATCCGAGGGTCGTGGGAGCAGACCCACTTATAACTTGCGAGGGCGAGAGTCTGGCTTCTCGGTCGGGGACATCTTAGAGAACATGGGCCGCCACGCGTCCGACTGAGAGCCGATCCGAGGGTCGTGGGAGCAGACCCACTGATAATTCACTAGGGGTCGGAGTCGGGCCGCCCCTGCAATGTGGCTGACAGGCCAATTGTCCTTTCGACTGTCCCATCTGTCCTGTTTCTGATACGAACCGCTTCGTATCCTTCCTCATGATGTCGGCATTAATTGGCGGGGACACGTGTCCCCCGCCGAGTGATTTCCTGGACATTGAAATGTCAGTCGCCAGGCGCCAGCGCCTCGGGCGGTGAAACGTCTACCACCGGGAATGTGTGCATCTTATCGGGCTTTGAGATCCCCGTGGGTTTAATCGGAGGGCCTCGATTCAATCCCGCCTTTTTGACGCGACTCTTCGCGAACGACCAGGATTGGCCGCGACCCCCTTATATATAGGTGCCGGCTACAACTATCCTTTTCGCCTTCTTTCTTCTGGTGCCCCTTTGTTGCCGCTGTCAAGAGCTCCGGCGACCCCCCGTTTCCTTTGAGACAAGATGTTGGGAGCGGCCTTGAAGGCATGATTTCTTCTGGACGACCCTGCAATAGCGGCTCAAGCCGCCGCATCTTCACCCACCCCGGCATCTGCTTCTCTGGTGGCAGCTCTCCCCGATGTGCCTTCTTCGAGTAAGGAGAAAGCGTCAGAGGGAGAGGTGCTGGATTCTGATCAGGGGGTCCTAGGTGAGGACGCCTGTCCGCCGGAGACCAGACGTTCCATGGGTCAACCGGCCAATCGTTCGCCCCCGTTGGGGACCACCACCACCTCTCTGTCTTGAAAACCCACTTGCACCCTATGGGTTTGATCCCTTCAGGTGGGTTAACCAAGTCCCATACTTGATTTTCGTACATGGAATCCATTTCCGACTTCATGGCCTCAAGCCATTTGTCCATTTCTGAACTTTTTAGAACATCTTCATAACTGATAGGTTCGTCATCACCAATGAGCAACACGTCGTTCGATTCACTTACGAGAAATCCGTATCTCTCTGGAATGTTGCGTGTCCTATCAGACCTACGAAGAGGTGGTGTAGTTTTAGGTTCAACTGATAGCTCATCACTATGAGTTCTCGGTTGTGGGTCTAGACTAGGTGTCTCTGTAATGTCTATTGGAGTTTCTTGAACTTCATCAAGTTCAATGCCACTCCCACTGTTTTCTTGTAAAAGAAATTCTTTTTCTAGAAATACAGCATGCCTTGAAACAAACACCTTTTGTTCCAAGGGATGATAGAATTGGTAACCCTTCATTTCCTTAGGGTATCCAATAAATAGACATTTATCAGACTTAGCATCCAATTTGTCTGACGCAATCCGCTTCACATAAGCAGGACAACCCCATATCTTAAGGTGAGTTAAGTGAGGTTTCTTACTATTCCAAATCTCATATGGAGTAGTAGAGACTACCTTGGTCGGGACTCTGTTTAGCAAGTAAACAGCTGTCTTAAGTGCATAGCCCCAAAAGGATTTTGGAAGAGTTGCATGATTCATCATCGACCTAACCATGTCCATCAAGGTTCGGTTGCGCCTCTCAGATACACCATTATGCTGTGGTGTATACGGCGGAGTCCATTGGGATAATATCCCATTGTCCCTAAGATAATCTTGAAACTCTTGACTTAAGTATTCTCCACCCCGATCGGATCGAAGTATTTTAATACTTTTGCCAAGTTGTTTCTCTACTTCATTTCTGAATTCTTTGAATTTATCAAAAGCTTCAGATTTGTGTTTCATCAAGAACACATAACCGAATCGTGAGTGATCATCGATAAAGGTGATGAAGTAGTTATAGCCTCCTTGTGCTTGAGTTGACATTGGTCCGCATACATCGGTATGTATTAGACCAAGCAACTCTCCCACTGGATTACCTTTTCCGGGAAAGGGTAATTTGGTCATCTTGCCTTTTAAGCACGATTCGCATGTATCAAATGAACCGGGTTCAAATGATTCCAAAATTCCACATCGGTGTAATTCGGTCATGCGTTTCTTACTTATATGGCCAAGACGACAGTGCCACGTGTAGGAGTCTATTCGATTATCTATTCGAGCACGTTTGTTGCTAACTTCGATATTGAAAACGTCACTGGATAAATCTAACGTGTAGATGTCATTGCACAAAGTTCCATTCCCATAAAGAACGCCATTTAAAGTTATGTAACAACAATTGTTACTGAAAGTTAAATGATAACCTTTTTCATTCAAACATGAAATAGATACAATGTTCTTTATTAATGAAGGAACAAAATAACAATTATCCAATTCTAAGACACGTCCAGTGGGGAGCTTTAGCAAATAGGTTCCGATGGCAACAGCAGCAATCTTTGCTCCATTTCCAACTCGCATATTTGCTTCTCCTTTGACAAGTCTTCTTCTATTCCTTAGCCCCTGTATGTCATTACATATATGTGAGCTACACCCAGTATCAAGTACCCAGGTATTTGAGGAAATAGAGTGACATTCAATAACGAAGATACCTGAAGAGGAAGGGGCATCGGATGCCTTATTCTTCAAGGACTCAAGATAAGCCTTGCAGTTTCTTCGCCAGTGACCCTCCTTGCCACAATGATGGCAAGTTCCTTTTGGTTTCTTTTCAGTCTTCTTGGCCTTTTTCTTCTTCCCTTTGTTCTGTTCTTTGGCCTTCCTCTTAGAACCTTTCTTCGAGGAACCAACTAACAGTACCGCCTTTTGATCCTGCTTTACAGCGGGCTCAACAGCCTTCAGCATGTTGATTAACTCAGGAATGGTAGTCTCCAGCTTGTTCATCCGATAGTTCATCACAAATTGTGAACAACTTTTGGGCAGACAATTCAGAATTAAGTCAATACTTAGTTCATGATCCATTGCAAAGCCGAGTGTGCCCAGTCGCTCAATGTACCCCAACATCTTTAACACGAATTGTGAGGCAGAAGTGCCTTCCTGCATCTTTGAGGTGAAGAGGAGTCTGGAGACCTCGAACCTTTCGGATCTCGCCTGCTCTTCAAATAACTCATGAAGATGGAAGATGATGGTATAAGCATCCATATGCTCATGCTGCTTTTGCAGCTCAGGTACCATAGATGCTAGCATGATGCAACCCGCCATTTCAGAATCGGTCACATGTTTCTGATAGGCCAACAATTGGTCTGGAGTTGCATTCTCTGGAGGATGGTTGGGAAGTTGATTTTCAAGGACATAAGCAAGCTTCTCTGCCTTAAGGACTATCCTCAGGTTTCGAAGCCAGTCTATGAAGTTTGGCCCAGTCAGTTTATTGGTGTCCAAAATGGAACGCAAGTTCAGAGAAGACATGATCGAGTGATTAACCTAGAAATACAAATTGAGTTTATGTGAGAAGATTGATTAAAGAATGTATCAACATACATTAATAAAATCCTATTTATTTTTCAAATTGAATCACCCTCATTATCAATTCGGGAGATCGTAGTAACATCTCCAAATAGGTTGATATCCAACCATAGATAAGAACCACCATGGCTGTGGCCATCAAGTTTTTCTTAGCTATGAAGGTAGGTAATTATACCGATTACACATCACATATATGTAACTATCACTTTATGCTATCAACTAATTGAATGTTTGCATAAATCATTGGGTTGTTAACTCATTAACAAGTATGTATCGATATACATAGCACCCAACTGCACCTCTCTTTACATCGACCTTGGCTGTGGCACAACAAATCGATGCTCCAAGCTTAAGGCTGACCCATTAATCAAGAAATAGTTTTAATATGGTTGGAGCTCATTCAACCGCTTAGTCAGGCTTGGATGTGTCCAACAACCAAAACTAAGGATTGACCTCTGACTCCAACTATATTATTCATAAACTAATTCCATGGTTTGAACATGTTGAGGTTCAAGTCGGGCATGGATGTGTCCATCAACCCAATCAAGAAACAAAACTCCGATTCTAACCATATTAATGGAAGGTGTTAGCCTTAATATTTTGTAAGGGGTGTTTAGGTCTCATTCTTTTCTAAGCACATTCATGACATATAATTATGTCATGACTAACGTTTTCCTTAATAAAGTATGTATGTGACTTAATTTATCAAGTCTCATGAATTAAATTAGGAACCGGATTTCCTAATTATAATTTCATACTTTATTAAAGGAATTGTTTTGGGAAACAATTTCCTAAATTGTCATAATTAATTTCGGAAATAATATGTTCAAGATTTTGATTTCTCTAAATCAAATCTTATTAAATTAAGAGACAAATCCCTTAATTCAACTACATATTATTTTCATGAAAATCTTATTTAAGAAAACTCTATAGGAAACCATTTTCCTAATTAATTTTGGAGACAACAATATGTAAGAGCATCACCTCTTCAACATATTTTATTCATGGATTTAATTAATTACAACAAATCGTTTTCTAAGGGTGGCTCCCCGAGGCTCAGATACCCAAAGAAAAGTAATGTGTTGTAAATCCAATTGGACGGCTCCCCGAGGCTCAATCCAAATCAAACATGACAATTTCAATTAAAAATTGGGAAATTAAATTACAACAACTAACTTTGAATTGGACGGCTCCACGAGGCTCAATCCAAAATGAAGAATTTTGTTGTCAATTTAAAAACCAATTCAAATTTAATTGTCAATTAACTGTCCATGAATTTGTCTAGACTTTCTCAAAAGAAAGTGCCCAAAATTGCGAGATTTCAAAAATAATTTTTCAGAATAATTGTAAGTTTCTGGTAAAAAGAAAACTTACATATTTCCAAAAATTGGAAAATTTCTAAAATATAAAAATTTCCAAAATTTAGAAAGTTTCCAAAGATGGGAAGTTTTCACAATTATCATAAAATTTTAGAAACTAAAAAATTCCAAACGTTTGCGAAATTTCATGAGGATTTCCAAACTTTGAAATTTCTAAATCTAAAATCTATTATAATTTGAAAGTTTCCATAATTGAAAATTTTTTCCGAAATTGAGATCATGACAAAGTGTTCCGCAAAACAATTATATGATAATGTCGAACACTAACCTTGCTCTGATACCACTGTTGGGACCGGGTGCATGTCGACAAGGATACGAGTTCGTAAAATTCAAAATTTTTACGTGCAGCGGAAGAGTTTGCATAAAATAATTTCCTAAATTATTTTAACTTCGTATCTAGCATGCAACCCTATGGTGTGTTGACATAATCATAAAATAAAATATTGCGAAAAGTAAACTAATTTACTTTTGTACCTCGCGTATCTCGAAGGAAGGGACGAGATCCAACCGTAGCGTCCCTTGGAAGCTTCGCCTCTATTCGCGCCCACGCCGAGTTCTCTTCGGGATGACTTCGCAAAGTCACGAGTTTTGTGCCGACGAGAACTACTAGATTCTCGGAAGGCACAACTAGAAGAATAAGAGAAAATAATGGAAAACTAACCAACGAAGTAACGGAATCGAATTCCGGGAAGAGAGAGGAGTCGCTATCCGCTTCTTCTTCTTCGTGTTCGGGTTCTCCTTCTTCTTGATAGCTCACGCCAACTTCACCTTGGATGTAGGTTGGGTGCGCCGGCCCTAAACCACAAGGTTGGGCGCCGGCCCTAGGCAAGAGAGGGGAGAGGAGGAGAGATTAAGAGAGAGAGGGAGAGAATAATAACAATTACTCAATTGGGAATAAGGGCTAGCCTTTGGTTCCTTTATATAGTAGCAACTCCTTTGCTAAGTCTCCCTCTAAACCGAATTAACGGATTTAACGGAATTAGTTATAAGAAATTTATCTTATAAATTTTCTTATTAATTATTCCGTTTAAACCGAGTCTTTATTATAAACTAATTTATAATAAAACTAATTCTTCTTCTCTTTAAATTATGGAATAAATTTTTATAAGAAATTTATAAACTTTCTTATTATGGAAAAATCAATTCATAATTGATTTTATAAAATTAAAATAAACCAATTCATGGATTATTTTAATCTTCCATAAAAGAATAAATTTCTATAAATTTTATTTATATAAATTTCTTTATACAAATTTATTCATCCATAATTTATAAAATAAATAGCACTAGATTTATTTTATTAATTAAACCAAAATTAATTGGTTTTCTCCTCTTATTTGGCCGGCCACCAAAGGGGGTTTTGACACCTTCTTTGGCCGGCCAAACCAACCCGAACCGCCGCGAATTAAACTCATTTAATTCGCCCAAAAAGCCTTCAAAAGACTTAGCCATTTTTAGCTTCCATTGCGCCTCTGACTAACTCAGATTCGACTTATTTCTCTTGATCGAAAAATCCAATTTTCAACTCGTTTTAAATCCCTCGGATTACTCGTAGTGCGTGTGACTAAATAGACTTTCGATTTATGTTGGCCGTCTATAATTTAACTAATTATAGAACGATCATGAGTGACACCTAGTAGTACATCATGATCCCCAATTAATCGAAAGATCAACGGTTTGACCTCAGAAGAAATTATTCTGAAACCCTTCAGCAGCTCTAATGAATCGTGCCCCATTCCCTTCACCACCTTATACCCACTTGGTTCAGGACACGGTCAATGGTGTTAGTCCCCACTAGGCTGACTACGTCACACCTAGCCCAAGTAGTGTCTTTCTCGTCCTTTGGATTTCTAATTACTCTCATGTATTTAAGAGACTCGCACTCTTAACATGATATGCTCTGGCCAGAGGCTTTGAGTAACAATCCGACGATAGGCCTGGTATACATCTCCTCGCAAGGAGTGGTGAATCCTTTGTAGGCTGTTCAAACATCTTCGGGCACTTCGGCTTATACCCGATCATCCTGGGTCCACACCTCCTTGGAGATGCTTGCTTAAGATGTCAAAGTATAAGTCTCCATGACCAAGATGACTTGAACACCGCAAGTCAAAGGAACATCGCGCTTAAGCCACAGTAAGATCTTCATTGACATATCTATATGTAGATTCCCATATGAAGTCTTACAGCTAGTCACTCCAATGAACTAGTTCCCTTAACTAGCATCCATGTTTATCTCCGGACATCCCAATGTCACCAGCCAGTGAGAATCAGCTGATTAGAGAATAACCCATGCTAGTCTCAACAGAATTGATAGTGTCCGTATTTATCAATTCATCGACTAGGGATATTTTCAATACTTCACAATTGCACATTTAGAGATAATCACTAGTTGTGATCCCATCACAAATTCTCTTATGCTGTGAATTGTATTGCGGACATTCAGTAGATGAGTTTAAGATCCCAATCAAATACACAAACATGTATACTCAAATAGTGAATTATCATTTATTAAAATAAATGTTTACAATCATAAGGCGATTGCCTTAGGACACTTCTCTCATATCACTAACAAGGCTGGAGGCCCAGCTTTGTCACGCGCAGCTGCAGTCTAGCTAGGAGGCCCTGAATAGCCTGCGGGCTGAGAATTTGGCCCTACAAGAGCATGCTGCCCGCGTGGAGGCGCGCCTCGGGGAGCGTCTGGCGGAACAATACACGGCTAACAAGGCAGTCAGCCAGGCGTGGTGCCAAATCGCCCGCCTGGAGTACACCGAGAGACAAGCCCGGGATCTTGAGCACCAGACTCAGGCCGAGCTGGCCAAGGTTAAGGTAGAGCTCCTGGAGGTGAGCCGGTCGGCTGCCGCATTACGCTCCAATTGACGGGCAAGGAGGAGGAGTTGACTGCTCGCTCGAGAGACCTTGCCCGGACCAGGAGGCAGCGCGCTATCCTGGAGTCAAAACTAGAGATAGCTCAGAAGGAGCTGGAGGCGGTACAGGCTCTTGCTGCGCCTCAGCAACACGCCCGTAGGCCTTAGACCTGTGCTATCCTTTTTTGCTTTCTCGGTTTGGGTAGAGGCCGAGCCTCCTTTTTGTAACAGCACTACTGTGAATGTCAGTTTTTCCTTTTGGATTTTTGCACGTGTATGCTTGGTGTTTAAGCGTTGGGGGTTCGGGCGCAAGCAACCCGCGTGAGGGGATGCTTGCCCGACCCATTTTAGCGAGCGAACCCTTGAAATACCCGTGCGCTGGGATTTCTGTCAGCCACTCGGGAAGGAGCGCGATTAAGCGATTCGGCACTTATGAGCGGCAGAGTTAAACACTTGAGCGCCATGGCTTCCCAGTGTTAACCAGTAGGGCAAGCTCAACGGAGCAGATGGAGACCAGATCTGAGTTGATTGAATGAGGCTGCTGACCCGGGCAGCTCGGGGCATCATCGTTGAGTGAATTTGATTTAGAGGAGCGGGGGTGATCAACGTACCCGGCTCAGGAGTCCGGGTGAGGAAGTCCTTAAGACATACCCGCCCATAGATCTCATAGAAACGAGAGATAGGGTACTCGGTCGGGCCTTACTCGAGGAGCATGGATCACCACGCGTCCGCCCGAGAGCTGAGCCGAGGGGTGGTGGGAGTGAATCCCGATTTATAGCTCATGAGAACGAGAGTCGGGATACTTGCTCAGGCCGATTCTCAGGAGCACGGGCTGTCACGTGCCCAATCGAAGACACTGAGCATAGTGGGGCACGGGAGCTGGGCCCGCTTGTAACTTGCTGGCAAGGTCAGAGTCTGGGCACTCGGTCGAGCAAGACTCAGGGAGCGTGGGTCGCCGCGCGTCCGACTGAGACCCGATTCGAGGGGTGGTGGGAGCGGATCTCGATTTGTAGCTCATGAGAACGAGAGTCTGGCCTCTCGGTTCGGGGAATCTCAGGGAGCGTGGGCCGCCATGCTTCCGACTGAGGCCGATCCGAGAGTCGTGGGAGCAGACCCACTTATAACTCGCGAGGGTGAGAGTTTAGCTTCTCGGTCGGGGATATCTCAGGGAGCGTGGTCGCCACGCATCCGGCTGAGAGCCGATCTGAGGGTCGTGGGAGCAGGCCCACTTATAACTCGCGAGGGCGAGAGTCTGGCTTCTCGGTCGGCGACATCTCAGGGAGCGTGGGCCGCCACGCGTCTGACTGAGAGCCGATCCGAGGGTCGTGAGAGCAGACCCACTTATAACTCGTGAGGGCGAGAGTCTGGCTTCTCGGTCGGGGACATCTCAGGGAACGTGGGCCGCGACGCGTCCAACTGAGAACCGATCCGAGGGTCGTGGGAGCAGACCCACTTATAACTCGCGAGAGCGAGAGTCTGGCTTCTCGGTCGGGGACATCTCAGGGAGCGTGGGCCGCCACGCGTCCGACTGAGAGCCGATCCGAGGGTCGTGGGAGCAGGCCCACTTATAACTCGCGAGGGCGAGAGTCTGGCTTCTAGGTCGGGGACATCTCAGGGAGCGTGGGCCGCCACGCGTCCGACTGAGAGCCGATCCGAGGGTCGTGGGAGCAAGCCCACTTATAACTCGCGAGGGCGAGAGTCTGGCTTCTTGGTCGGGGACATCTCAGGGAGCGTGGGCCGCCACGCGTCCGACTGAGAGTCGATCCGAGGGTCATGGGAGCAGGCTCACTTATAACTCGTGAGGGCGAGAGTCTGACTTCTCGGTCAGGGACATCTCAGGGAGTGTGGGCCGCCACACGTCTGTCTGAGAGCCGATCCGAGGGCCGTGGGAGCAGGCCCACTTATAACTCGCGAGTGCGAGAGTCTAGCTTCTCAGTCGGGGACATCTCAGGGAGCGTGGGTCGCCACGCGTCCAGATGAGAGCTGATCCGAGGGTCATGGTAACAGGCCCACTTATAACTTGCGAGGGTGAGAGTCTGGTTTCTCGGTCGGGGACATCCTAGGGAGCATGGGCCGCCACGCGTCCGACTGAGAGCCGATCCGAGGGTCGTGGGAGCATATCCACTTATAACTCGCGAGAGTGAGAGTCTAGCTTCTCGGTCGGGGACATCTCAGGGAGCATGGGCCGCCACACGTCCGACTGAGAGCTGATCCGAGGGTCGTGGGAGCAGGCGCACTTATAACTCGCGAGTGCGAGAGTCTGGCTTCTCGGTCGAGGACATCTCAGGGAGTGTGAGTTGCCACGCATCCGACTGAGAGCCGATCCGAAGGTCGTGGGAGTAGACCCACTTATAACTCGCGAGGGCGAGAGTCTGGGACACTTGGCCATTTATACGAGAAAGCGGATCTTCCACTATTCCCATGAGTTTACAGAATACAACTTTCTCTACCAGCCTGCCTGGCGGGAGCTTCTTTGTGCTAGCCTGCCGGAAGTCATGAGCACCCCTCCCTGGATGGCGTTTTGCCAGTTGGCCTGTTGCTCCTCCATCTCGACACATTCCTGGAACAAGCCGCGAGTGAGCGTAGGCCCCCGTTCGAGTCTTTCGTCGGCCAGGGGGAGGTTTCGACCATATTGACCCTGGTCCTGCCCGAGGGAGGCTTGCCTTCTTCGTTCGGGTGTAGCTATTGGGGGAGCTTGACCTCGTCCGAACTGACGGCACTCTTCTGTGTCATGTGTGCGGCTATGATGGAATGTGCAGTAGGGCCTCCAGCAGGTCGGCAAGCACCCCTGAGCCACTTGTTGCACTTGCCGATGCTCTGCTCCGTTTCGGTCCACGAGCCCCCGTGGGCTGCGAATGGGCCCGCCCGACGATCGGTTAGCCTGTACAAGAGTCGGGAACGATGCGCTGGCCGGCTCCTTCTTCCGAGCGGCCTGTGCTTCTTCCACATTGATGTATTTGACGACCCTTCCCAATAGGTTGTCTAAGTCTTTAGGGGGGCTTCCGGATGAGTGAGCGAAAGAAATCTCCCTCTTGCAATCCTTGGGAGAAAGCGTTAATCAAAACTTTGGGGGTGGCCGTTGGCACGTCCAGCGTTATCTCATTGAATCTCTTACTGTAGGCCTGGAGCGATTCCTTCGGGCCCTGCTTTAATGCAAACAAATTAATGCTGGTCCTGTTATGCCTGCGGCTACTAGCGAAGTGCTGGAGGAATGCCCTCCTAAGCCCTTCGAAACTGGAGATCGACCCGTTGGGTATCTGGCTGAACCACCGTTGGGTGGCTCCAGAGAGCGTTGTCAAGAAGGCTCGACACTTCACACCCTCAGGGTACTGGTGCAGTAGAGCGACACTCTCAAACTTCATGAGGTGCTCTTCTAGGTCGGTGGCCCCACGTACTCAGACATGGTGAAGAATCTGAGATGCCTGGGGACCGGATCCTCCAAGATCCACGAAGCAAGAGGGCTGTGCGCTCGAGTGCCCGGCGACGCGCCGACTAGGGTTTTTCTCGTATTGCGGCGCGGCAAGTGCGTTCGGCTGGACGCGGATGCCTTGACTGGCGCGGGCTCCACCGCGGCGGCCTGATTGTGGTGCGTAGGCGGGAGGGAAGAGGCCGAGTCTCCTTCTGGCGGAACGACCTTTCCCCGGCCTCCTGAGGTATTAGGCGCCACGGGCTCCTGGAGTCAAGTCGTTGGGCCATCAGCGCATGGCAGCCTCAGTGGGGTTCCTCGAGCTCGGGCGACTGAGAGGAGCTCGTACTCTTCGGGCGTAACGGTCATCGTGACCTAGTTGGGTGCTTCCATCATACGCCTCCGATCAGGCTAAATGCTTTCCTTCTAGCGCCAAATTTGATCGTGTCGCGAGGCGAGGTGGAAGTCCCAAGGGCGAGATGGTCCCCCGAGCAGTACGAGCGACTGGGGTGGTGCCGACCTGACTCCTATCTGGCGACTGCCTGCAAAACAGTGACCGTTAGCAAACCCGCCAGGGAGTTTCCCCGACAAGGCACTCCGACGGTCAAGTAAGTATACGCAGGAAAGTAGAGCAAATGGACATGCGGTAGTAGAGAGAGCTTGCGCGCATACCTACGGAATGAGGAGTGGAGGGCTTATATAGCCGGGAGAGCTGACAACCCTTGTCCGTATCGACGAGACAGGGGTGTGGCAACTGTCAGCTCATATGAGACCACTTGAAAGTACTGCGGCATGACGCGGGGTGCTGAGGCAGTATGAAGGTACTGAATTAGCGGGATAACCGCGAGAGGTGTCATAAATGGGCGAGATGCGCAGTACCCCGACGTCAAGATCGTACCATGGATGTCATGACATAGGGCGGCGTAGGGACGATCTAGTTCGTAGCCCAAGCGCCGACCGGCGGGTCCGAGTGTCGAGGACCGGGTCAGGTAATGGCCAGGGAGCGTGGGCCGCCACACGTCCGACTGGGAGAGTTGAGGCGCAGGGTACGCCCTGAGTCAAGGGTTTGCTAAGCTATGTCTGTCTGGCTTTGTCTCGGTTCTGTGAGTTATTGGATCCATAGGATGCTGAGGGAGTGTGGGCCGCCACGCGTCCGATTGAATGACTTGACCTCGATTCGGCTCGGGGTGCGGGTTTAGGTGACTGAGTTAGGAGACGCCCGGGGTCTACTCGACCGACTCCGCCAGGACTCCCCTGGTGAGGCCGCCGTCGACCCTTCTACTGGGCCCTCGTGGCGCCAGGCTGGCTGGCTGAGCGGGTCGGGCGACCCGTAAGCATGGCCGGGATCAACGTCCATTAGACACATTCAAACTCTCAAACCCAAAATCCCATAACCCCAAACCTTAAGTCCCCGTGGGATGAACTGATGGTTAATACGTGGGTATTGTCAACATGAGGTCTGGGATCAAAACTTGGCAAAGCCCATGTACCCATCCTCCCCATGTACTCACCACAACATCCAGGCTAGTAGCCTCATTGCTTTATCTTCTCCGTGTTGACCCTGAGACGAGTTGACGGGGACGCTGGGACGAACGACTCGTCTTTTGCCAACATAACCCCAAATCCTAAACTCCAAATCCCAACCCTACACTCCAAACCCGACACACACGACGTTAACGCCTTTCACGTTGACTCAAACCTTCTACCCCAAATTAACCGTCCGAGCATTTCATCGAAACTCAACGAAACATACCGATCAACGCCGTGATTTTACTTTCACCAACCTCGGCGTCGATCGCAAGGCGTGCGGTGATTAATCGTCTTGATTTCAGTTTTATCGCTCACTTCCGATGAACAATTCGAACACAAAATCATTTAAATATATATATTTTTTATAATTTACATGATCGTGATCAGTTACGTTCGCCGGTGGCGAATCCCGGCGCCGGCCGTCCTCTCACAGGAAGGGCACAGCACCGACGCGGTGATCGCCGTCGCCTTCACCAGCTGCACCAGCTCCTTCTTCAGCCTCCGGTTCTCCTCGTCCAGCCTCTCGCAGCGCCGCTTCAGCTGCTCGTGCTCCGCCTCCATCTGCCTCGTCTTCGTCCTCGCTCGCCTGTTCTGGAACCACACCTCCACTTGCCGCGGCCGGATGCAGAGCCGCTCGGCCAGATCCCGCTTTTGCTCCTGCAACAACATCCAGCCAGCCTCAACGATCGATCAAATCTAAGCACAAAAATAAACCACGATCGATCTTCGATCAATTATTACCGCATCGAGAGTGCTGCGCTCGCCGAAGCTTTCCTCGAGCAGCAGGACTTGCTCTCTCGTGAGCTTGAGCTTCTTCTTCTTCTTCCTCTCGCCGCCGCCGTTGCTGGCCGCTTTTCCAGTACTGACGACTTCTTCTTCTTCTTCTTCGTCATCTTCTTCCTTTAACTGAACAGGAAACAGAGCATCGAAATGAAGCGTAGCAGAAGGTGGGTTAATTCTGGTGCCGATTCCGAGTGCAAGCCTGGTGTCGCATTCTTCTTCCCCTTCCATTTTGGTTGGAAGAAGAGAGACAGGGGAAGGAGGGCTTTATAGATAAACCATTAACTCTGCCCTTAAATTTCCTGGCAGTTTCCTAATAATTTATTATGAATAGAAAATGAATGTTAATAATTAAATAGAAATTTTATTTATACCATAACATAATACTCAAATAAAAATAATAAATTACAATTAAAACATCATAATTCCAATCTGATAAAGAACGAAAATAGATCACTATATGAAAAAGAAAATAATTAATTGGACGATATGAAGAATTCAAACGGGATAAAATAAAACGTAGATCAACATAAATATTCTTTTATGAATATCAAGAATATCAAAATTATCTTAAATATCTAAAAAATAAAAATGACTAAAAATTAAAAAGATTCTAAAAAGGATTTAAACGATAGAATTAAGATTTGGAAAATAATAGATTTTTGAATTTTGAAAACATGATTAATGACAAAACCTCTCAAATAAAAAATTATACTCTTTTAAAATTAAAAGGATTTCAACCTGAATTCGACTAGATCTAATGGTCTGTGTGCTTGATCGATCAGTTTCTGTCAGTGCAGAATAAATCTCATTGAATTTTGACAAGGTTCAGTTACTGTCATGCAGATGATTATTGTTACTAGCTAGATCACAAAATCTAATTTTGAAGAGCAAGATTTTGGTGAAGCAATGAGTGCATGCATGCATGCAGTTGATAAGGGAGTTGACAGAATGATCCCCCTGCTGCTGTTGGGTCCAGCAGTCCCTGCAACCCTAATTCCCAAGCAAGAAGAACTCATGATTCATCACTACCAATCGCCATTATTATAACGTATGAGGAAGAAAGGTTGTGGACCTTAATTGTTTGTGTGTGCTCCATTAGATGATCTTAACTATGGCATTAACATCTCCTTCAATTCAATGGAGTCTTTGACTAATTAATTATGGCAGTAATGCATGAGAGTTGAAGGTTTAGGATTTGGAGGAAGGAGACGTAATTTTGGATTATGATAACAAGATCTTTCTTTCTTTCGTTTTTCATGGATGTGGATACTGAGAGGGAGAAGAAGATTCTGAGTTACACTTGGACAACCTTTTTTGATGAGTCAAGAGAGCATGATTGATCTATCATTAATGGGATTGCTAAGTTATCTGAAAATATGAAAGAAAATTACTTGTTTAGCTTTGCCTTTTTGTTTTTCTGAAAAAATTAAAAAAAATATTAGTATAGCATATAGGAGAAAGACGTCCTTTTTGTTAGAACATCTCACTTTGATTTGTTTTTAATCCCACCCTATTATTCAATTATATATAATTATCAAAATATCTTTGATACTGTTATCTCCAATCTAAATCTTAAACTAATTAGACTCGTTATAGTAATTACGATTTTATAACTATTATACATGTTATAAGTTGAAATTGTAATTGGTATAATATATACTTAATCTATTCAATGTTTGTAGAAATTCATATTGAAACAACTATAAAAGTGTAATTGCTACCATCCGAATTCAACATTCACATTGTAATAATTATGAAATAATAATTGTTACAACTTAAATTCGACTTGCTCACTTAAATTGTAACTACTACAACATGTTTAACAACTATAGTTTAATAATTGTTACAATAAACCCGATCGGTTAATTAAAATTCAGCATCTGTAATAATTTATGAAATAATACAATTGTTACAAACTATAAGAAAATATGCTGAAAAAAAAAAAAAAAAAAAAAAAAAAAAAAAAAAAAAAAAAAAAAAAAAAAAAAAAAAAAAAAAAAAAAAAAAAAAAAAATAAAAAATATAATAAAAAATAAAAAATATAACAAAATTAATAATAAAAAAAATAAATAAAAATTAGAAACTAAAATTAAGCTTGGAAGATAACAAATACTTTACAGTAAACCAGTATTGGATAAGAACAAAAATACTAAACAGTATGGGAAGACAATTGGATACTTATATATGGTTGAACAATAAGTTGGACCGCTCTTTGATAAAAAAAAAAAATCAAAATGAGGTTACCGAAAAACTTGTAGAATATGAGCCTTCATTTGATTCAAAACCTTTGGAAATTGTTTAGCTTTTGCTCTTTTGTCAAAGCCGCCTAAGACTTATCTAAACAAGACTTCAACAGCTAATTACTGAATACTTTCTGTTGGAATTCAAAAATTATTCATAACAAAGCCAAAGATCAATAGGTTAGTCAACTAGATAAGCTTCCAATCAACTACCTTAGTGTCTAGTCGATTGAATCCTAATCTAGCCGATTGGTACTCGAAGCCGCGTTTCTCATCCTTTAAGAACCGTGACTAAATAATAATTAGAAGTAAATTATTCAACACCAGAAATTTCTCAACATGACTAGTTCTGATTACAAGATAGTCTCCTTGCTCTAGCTCAGCTGAAGCAAAGATCAGATGCACTTTGATTTATTTGTTGAATGTGTTCCACTGGATAGGGATCAGAAATTCTGTTGAGACAAATTCATGGATGATCGAAAAGTAATTGAATATTACCAACAATGTTACTGGTTTATTTAACAAAAGGAAGGCCAGATGGAACTCTTCTTGCATATTCCGCATACAGCGAACCAAAAAATTGCCTCAAGAAAAATTCTTCATATCTGTTCCTCGTTAAGGACCAAATGCCTCGGCAATGATTATCCAAACTAGAATTGTGCAATTTCTTTGAACCGCTAAATAATAATGATCAATCAATCAGGTTTGTAGAAGAAGAATAAAAAATAAGCAAAAGATAGAAAATAATTCTTTCACAAAGAGGATACGGTATCCGTGTGTAGAAAAATCGCCAAATAACAGCTATGAAACCAATGAAGGAGACTGGATTGCAGAGCATAACCTGTGTTCCAGCTGCCCAAATGAAGAATCCAGAATAGCCAGGGTGGCGAACAAATCTGTTTCACAGAGATAGTGAAGATACAAGGAAATCTTAGTTACGGATCTTGAGAACATGAGAAAATCGATGAATATTCGAAAATTATGCTCTTGAAGAATTAACGTAATCAATTCCAGGACTGAGTTAAAGATAGTCAAGAATGATCCCAAGAGATGAGACTATGAGTTGAACCACTGCTCATTGGAGGAGATTCAAGCTAACCGATTGGGGAAATAACACATCTGAAACCATAATTGAGCATTCGCAAAGAAATCTTCGTTGTTTTTCAACAAATGAACAATCTCCAATAAACGGACATATGAAAATAATGTCTTAAGTGTTGATGAAAATCTAGTTAATGTAATCACAAATGATGGAGTTGTTCTCATTTTATTGGATAGTTCATAATTGATTCCAACACTGCTAGCGTCAGCATTGAATTGAGCTAAAGGGTGGATAAAATCCAGTAGTTGACCCGTGATAATGATAAATTGTGCGTTACTAGATAGAAATTAACATGTAAGAAGAACAAATTGTAAGTTGTTCAAATTGATAAGTTAAGCACAGAAATCTCAAAAAATAAGTAAATATATATACAATAACACTTGTTCTTCCTATGTCCTTTCATCTTTAGTTATCAAATAATTTTCTTCTTGAAATATCCACACGAACAAAAACAGATAAATTGTCCTACGCCTGTGCTGGTTCTATCTGATATATCATTCATATATGAAAATTGTGTTATATGTATATCTAATTTCTTATTTGTAAAGAAGTATTGCCAGCCCTAGTTCTGGTAAATATATAGATTGTTGCTTGAGCCAATCACAACAAAGGAAAAGTAATATCCTTTAATTTTGGTACTAAAATAGAGACAAGCCATCACATAAATGCATTCTAAATACCTGTAAATACCATGAGTAATCAATTCATGTTCATCCACATAATATCTTCTTATCATATGTGTGAAAGACCGGCCAGCAGTAAGGATGGCAGCTTTACGTATAAACTCTCCAAATAGCACCATCATAAGTCCAATATTACTAACCGACCAATGCTCTTTTAAACTCGGAAAGAAGTGAAACTCTATAGCATATTCCAGCAGTGCACAAGTCATTGCAATGGCATAATGCTGGCTAATCAAAAGTGCTGCACAATAAGCATATTATTAATGAATTAATCTCTCAGAATGAATTAGCATAAAAATCACAAGAATAGCCACATTTTGATCCTTCAATTTCATGAAAGCATAGATAGGCATACAGAGACCCATCGTGTTTTGATAAAAAAAAAATTACTTCAGCATAGGCACAATATCGTGGACAATGGAATTATTAAACTAGGTCATAAGTTCCAGAACTTTTGAAATACAGACGCTTGAAAAGAGTATGTGCTCGGTCTCCATCATAAAAATCAGTATAAGCTTCTACCAATTTTACGTGAACTAAAGGCCAACAAGAGCAACAAACAATTCATGGATTAAAGATGCCTGTTATTACTTACCAAATCTACAGCAGAAGACAAACTATTTAACGTCCAATTATAACAAAGAGGGACTTTTCCCAATGGAAAATTGACAACATCATTAAACCCAAAAGACCAACAAAAAAGAAAGACGCCCTAGAAATTCAAGTCAAGATTATATAAAATCTCATGCATGAGTTAATAGTTTACCTCTACACGACTCCAAACATATATACCAAAATAGAAATTGTTTCTAGCAATATGAACAAACATTTTACTGTCCAATAATTTTCAAATACAAAGGTAAACTAATCAAACCAACAAGTATAGAAACTAACAACTCAAGATGCACATACACAGAGAGAGAATAGAGCTACTCACAGCTGAGGGTAACACTGGACTGGCCATGGAAGAAGATAGCCAGCATGTATTCAGAGGAGTGGAAGCATATGACGGCAACAAGGAACTCCAATAGATGCCAGGAAGCTGTGCTGGTCATGGGAACTGTCAGCATTAGTTGACCAATGCTTTGAGACTTGTAACCCTTCCAATCAGGTGCAGCATCAGGGAAAGGAGTACAGGGTTAGGGTTACTCAGGCCTTGGCTTCCATTTCTATATCTATATATAAATGTATTGCAATGTTTAATGTGGAATATAAACCAAGCAAGGAAATTACTTGAAATTGGCTAATAATTTGGAATGAAAAAGATTACTCGTAAGACATCAATCCAAACAATTTGATTCAACAAAATACTACTTGTAAGAGTGATTAATAAATTCTACAAGATAACCTCAAAGTATTAACAAGGGAAACAGCCAATCTCACAATTCGAAAGAGGAAGAGTAAAAAAAAAATGGGAGAAGAACACTTAAATTCAAACTTTACTTATTTTTCAGCTTTACCCTTCTGAAGGTTCAAGTGATGAATACTTCTGAGACCAAATAGAGAAATATAACAAATATACAAAGAAGAATTAATGAGGCAGCCTTCTATTTAGTTTCAAGCCAAGACAACGAAGCTCCACAATTCCTTTGTTCATCTGAGTTTCACATCCCTTTAAATTTGTCCAAGCACTACAAAAATCTTCCTTGGCAGGCATCAAATCCCTTTAAGTGACACCTCGATCCCAATGTTCTCTCCCTGGCGAGCATCAAATGCTATAAACTAGAGCCCTACTATTGGTAAGTTAAAAATTTTAAACACACATTTGTTTAGAGGAAGTCGGGGTTGCACCTATTGAGGGAAAACTCTAGAAGACACGTTCAAGATAATACGGATGTAGACAACCAACAAATGCTTCAGTTAATCGATGTGAAATTATGACAAATGTTCATATCAAACGAGGAAGAGAAAGATAAAAAAAGACTTGGTTAGTGATAATAAAACAAGATAAAATTTATTTAAATATAAATGATGATACAATAGGGGATAGAGCCCAATGGGATAGAAGATACCATATAGCCCACCTAATGAGATAAGGTTGGTTGTTGTTGCATTTGTTTAGTTATTCTCTAATAAAGAAAAATATATTTTAGTAAGAATAATCCTTTGACAACCACTTCAAAACATTATGATTAGGCTTTTTATTTGGTGCCTGATTGCATCAACACCTACAACTTCCTCCCTCAAATGCTAATTCTTCCCCGCTTAACTCACGTCATCGAGCCCTCCTTGTGTCGAGCTTCGCTGCATAGCTCCATTCTTCTCCCTTGAGTTTCTCTCATGTCCCCTTACTGTTGGTGGTTGCTACAAGTCTAATTGCAACAAAGTTGTTCCCTAATGCTTACTACTTAGGTTGGTACTCAGCCATTTTCAAAAGCCCTTAGCGAGAGGACCCTACCGGAATCTTCCTTGACCTCTATGATTTGGTGAGTTTCCTAAACCTCCATTATTTTAATGATGCACGGGGTAAGCTAAAAGGAACATCACGGGGTAAGCTAAAAGGAACATTCAGGAGTACTCACTTGAACAAGAACTCAAACCACACTAGTTCGCCCCAAAAATCTATAAGCACCTGTAACTAATTGATCTACATAGAAACACCTAAATTGACACATTACATTCGAATTAATATAACACAGATTAATTTAATAAAAAATAACTATATACTCATCTTCACCCTCCTATGAGATATTGATTGAGCATACCACTAGAGTTAACCCTTTTATACAGAAGGTGAGTAACCGAACATTAACAAAAGTCTAAAACAGAAACTATCTAAATAAGTTTACATAAAAGTTCGTACTATACAAAGCAAAGAACTACAATAACTACAGTTAAATCATAAAAGGAAATTCAATCCATCAGGCATCATACAATATGTTAGAATTTCTATTTGCTGACCTTATCGAAAATAATAGCGATGATATAAAGGATAGAGTTGATTATTACATAGCCCTTCAGGCCTACACAATAATCATCAATCTCAAAGGTTGGAGGCACCATTTGTCCCCAAACAAGCAGTAAGCTCCCACCATGAATTCGAAATGAAACCAAGGGAATAGCTAAGAGGTCTCACCGACAGCAAAGCAAGGGGTGCCAACTCTCAAGTGAGAATGTTGTGCTGGGGAGTAATTTGTCAATCGCAACCGAAACCACAACGTTGTTAACAATTTCCCTGGCAGAAGCTAGCAACAAATTCTCAAAACAAAACTGGAAGGAAAAACATATAGTGGATGGTGATGATGTGTGTGTAGGTCAACGCGAGGGGGGAGAGGGTTGTTGGGTCGACTACAAGAAACTCACCAACAAAGATTCCAATAGGGGTCAACTTAGGTAGCCGGTGTCTAGGTAAAACTCTTGCAAATGGACCAACAAAAGCCAACAATAGTGAAGGGACTTGAGAAACATGAGGGAGAAGAGGCGCCTTGAGTAGCTCAGCTTGACTGGGGAAGGCTTGACAGTGTGATCTGTTAGTGGGGGAATGGCTAGGCTTTAAGGGCAGATGTAGCAAGGCTTGATTAAGGTGTTGCGAGGGGAGGAGACCTCACAGGAAAGTTCGCAACAGAGTCACACAGGCTATGGAAGTTACGTTAAAGGAGTTTCACATGAGGGATAGAAAAATTCATTTTTGTTGTGTTTATTTCGGTGAAAGAAAATCAATTCCATGAAAATGTACAATTTCTAATACAAGACATATTCCTCCTTGTTTACTCTAGCACATCCACTAGCAAATTGAAACCTGCAAAATCAATTTGGCTCCTATGTTTTTCACATAGGCTATGGTCAAAATTAGTTGGGACAAGAGGAAAGTTCATTCTTGATGTGGAAAACCCATTTTACCCTTCACCCATGGGCTCCCAGTTTGCAAGAAATTGGCAATGGTAAAAGATCATGATCAGTAAGGTAATGGATGCAGACAACGGACTACAAACTGCAGAGTGAAATCTCATTTGATCAAAAATATTAAAAAATGAAATATCATTTAATCTGAAACATTCACAAACAGAATTGAGTCATCCATTTTTTCTGAAATCCAACGTCATTGAACATGTGTTTCTATCAGGATTATTCAATCTGAGTAAAACTACACATGAGGGTAAAAGTAAAATTTTGATCTCTATCCAAAGTCACTAAGGATCTCTACATCCTAATCAAATTAGAAACCAGAGATTAAACAATAATCAAAAAGAAGAAACCAAAACAAATTGGGAATCCAAAATTGAAACAATTAAATGGTTGCTGAACAACTGATCTGCCTTCTCTTCCTTTGTAGCAAGCATCTCTTCTCTTCTACTTTGCATTGATCTCAGATTGAGACAAAAAAAATGGGAAACCCCAGCTGAACTAGATATATAAATTCCCAAGGGCAATTTAGTCATCTCAATTACAATTCCAAATATCACTAACTGGTTACACAAAAGCATAAATATAAAATCAAGCAGGTAGTCGAACTAGATGAGCTCTGTATCACTAGTTTAGGAGTCAGATCAGTGTTAAACGTTCAAACTGCATGTTGACATGGACATCGATCTGGTGGAGTCCATTAGTCAAACCAACCTAGATCCATCAAGATCATAAATCCCAACTAAAATAATTAAAAGTTTTTTTTTCTCACAAGGGCAAGTGAGTGCTTTTTGGATTAGAAATAATATATGCATGTACACTCTGAACAAAATCTTTTGAAAAAAGTCTTCCTCTCCTCTATCTACTCATAATTCCTAAAAATGAAAGATGAAAAGACAGTACAAACTATTCACATGTATTCTAAAAGATGTCAACAAGAGCCTATCTTTCCATCCATCAGCTCATTTGATTTCAACTCAGCTTCAAAAGAAACAGTTTTGAGACTCCAATCAGTTTTTAAACTTCATGCAAAAGAAACTCCAACCATGTTTCACAACGACATATTGAATTCACACAAACAATATGAGAACAATGCACCACAATCAACATGAAAGCACTGTAAACAGCATCGAAAACCAAACACAATTCAAAGTCAGTTTTCCAGAACCAGATCAAGATTATCCATCCATGTGACCATAAAATCATATTCAAATTCATATCAAATCAGATTAAGTTTGAACCTGAATCTTCTCAGGTTCAAAACTTCATAAATCATTTCGAATTTCCCAGATTTCCATCCACGTGAACAAGAAAATCAGGGATATAAATTTGGAACTAATAGATCATAGGCATCGACGACCTGCTGTAGCTACGTCCGTGAGGCCAGGCGGAAGAGGACGGTTGCGCGTGGACGATTGCACGATCGACGACGTTTGGGACCGCCGGCGTATGCGAGGTGGTAGAGGATCGGCCGACTTGGTGATTCTCCTGCGTTGTGGCCGTGAGTTAGGTCATAGGTGAGATGGATGAATCGATGAGATCAACGATGCCCGAGGCCGGCGGCTTCTCGCGGGTGGTGCTCGCCGGTTGGTCCTCTTCGTTCGGGACTCCGGATCGGGAACGGGAATGCAGAGAGATGTGTTTCGGTTGCTAGGGTGACTGACTGGTTAAGGTAGAGAGATTAAGTTAATAATATATATATATATATATATATATATATATATATATTCATTATATTTTTCATTAGCCTTAAAAACACCGTATTTTTATAAAAAAATATTAAAAAGAGGTCCCATATTCCTAAAATACGTTTGTTCAATATTATTACAATAATTAAATTAAATTAATTTTAAATATTTTATTAAATTTAATGAAGATGTGTAAATACTTAAATATATATCATTGATGTTTATGAATAAATATTAGGAATTATATTCATTCAAAAATTTTCTTATTAATATTAATAAAGAAAGGAAAAAATCAATTAAATAAGATTAAAAATATATAAAATTTAAATAATTAAATAAATTTGAATTGAAAATTTAATAATATTTAGAAATAAACCTAGTTAAAGTCTAAGTTTAAATCAAATTCAAACGTGCAAATAAAGAAATCAAATCAAACTTAATAAACATTTAAATAGCTTAGTTTCATGCTTCCAAGATGCATAGATAGGAATAAATGATATTTCCGACATAATAATCAGGTCGAATTTTTACAGAAACTCGTGATCTATCATTCACCCTCCATGTACCTCCCGTCTGTGTAGCTGAATTTACTCCCTTCATTTTCATGGAGCTGGCTTAGGGAGGTCGTTAAGATAGCGAATCTATTTTTTTAATAACTTAAGTTCATGCCCTTGAAACTTGATGTGATGGTAAAAAAAAGACAAGCTTCTCAAGCAATGGAGCTCGAATCACTCGTGATATCAAGTCATCTCCATGACCTATCTATGCTTTTTGTATTTATTGATGGGCGATGAAAATTTTCTATAGGATCAATGCGATGGTAAACGAAAAGACGAGTTTCTCAAGCAATGGGGCTCGAATTTGATATCAAGTCATCTCCATGGCCCATCTATTTCTGTATTTATCGATGGTCCGATGAAAATTTTCTATAGGATCGATGCGATGGTAAACGAAAAGATGAGTTTCTCAAGCAATGGAGCTCGAATCACTCGTGATATCAAGTCATCTCCATGGCCCATCTATTTTTGTATTTATCGATGCCAATGAAAATTTTCTATAGGATCGATGCGATGGTAAACGAAAAGACGAGTTTCTCAAGCAATGGAGCTCGAATTTGATATCAAGTCATCTCCATAGCCCATCTATGCTTTCTGTTATTATCGATGGCCGATGAAAATTTTCTATAGGATCGATGCGATGGTAAACGAAAAGATGAGTTTCTCAAGCAATGAAGCTCGAATTACTTGTGATATCAAGTCATCTCCATGGCCCATCTATTTCTGTATTTATCGATGCCAATGAAAATTTTCTATAAGATCGATGCGATGGTAAACGAAAAGATGAGTTTCTCAAGCAATGGAGTTCGAATCACTCGTGATATTAGGTCATTTCCATGGCCCATCTACGCTTTCTGTATTTATCGATGCTAATGAAAATATTTTATAGGATCGACGAAAAGATGAGTTTCTCAAGCAACGAGTTAGAATCACTTGTGATATTAGGTCATTTCTATGACCCATCTATGCTTTATGTATTTATCGATGGCTCGATGAAAATTTTCTATCGGATCTATGCGATGGTAAACGAAAAGACGAGTTTCTCAAATAATGGAGCTCGAATCACTTGCGAGTCATCTCCATGGCCCATCTTGCATTTTTGTATTTATCGATGGCCGATGAAAATTTTTACTATAGGATCAATACGATGAGTAAACGAAAAGATGAGTTTTCAATGGAGTTTGAATCACTCGTGATATCAGGTTATCTTCATGGCCCATCTACGCTTTCGATGCTTGATGAAAATTTTCGGATAAGTACACTAGGAAAAAATTCAGAATGAAAGTGCAAAATTAACAACTATTACAGAATATTCTGAACTCAAACCGTAATACTAATTTATGCATCAACCTCAAATGAAGTCCAACTCAAACGTGGATTGGTCAAGGTGGAGGTGGCTGGACGATCCTCCTCCCATGGACATGGAAGCCTCATTGGGCGGCGCAGAGCTCCAGGTGTTCTGATGGTGCAAGAAGCGGCTCTTGCATTGTTCTGCAACAGAGGAGAAACACTGCTGCCGCCGCCGCCGCCTGTGAGACCGCTGCTACTTCATCCTTCAGGCGATCTCCCTGTCCAGCCATTCCACTTGTTCCTGCTAGCGATCGAAGATAGCATGAGCATAGATTGATCGAGTGGACAAAAGGAAATGTTTTTTAAAAAAAATTGAATTTTTAATCTCTAGCTTGCTTGGAGTAATCATGGAGGTTGAGCAATCTGCGTCGTGTTTCGTCTGAGGCTTCCTCCTCCGGCGATTGTGGTCGGCCAAGCGCTTCCTGCAGCTCCGCTTGGCCTCATCGAACTCTTCAAGCACGTGAAACCTGGACAACATTTGCCAAAGATTAAAGCTCCGGCACACCTCTCTGTCTCTTTCCCTCGTCAAGGAAAAGAGAAGCAGGGAGGACTAAAGTTTCCATAAAGGGAAGCTGTTAAATAGTAGGAGAAGACATTGGGAAGAACTTGCTGCAGGTAAGAACTGTGTTTCGAGATAATTTCAGAGATTAAGCGCATGAGGAAATGATCAAAATTTGATTTTGAGTTGGATGTTTCTCGATCGAGCTCTTGATTACCTGCTGCATTGCTGGCAGAAGCGCTGCTGCAGGCCGTGGGCGATGACGACGGTGGCCTTGGAGTGGAAGTCGCAGACCCTGTGGCGGCGGTGGTAGTGCTTGGCGCCGGACAGGTCGGACTTGCACCCCTCGGCTTGGCACTGGCAACGAGACGGCTGCTGGCTGGCCGGCGACCACACGCCGCCGCCGGAGGAGAAGTAGGTCCGCTGGCCCAAATTGAGACCAATTTCGCCGGCGGCGCCCGCGAGGGTGTCCTCCCTCTTCAGGACAAGTCCCAGGGGAGAATAAGGATACTCGGCCGGCGGGAAGAAGCCGAGGCTGGTGCTCAAGTCATCCATGGTCGGATCTTGATGACAGAATAAGTGGCTTTGGAGGCCGGCGGCGGAGTCGGAGTCCCAAAGCTGCTCTTTTTGAGAAGACGCCATGAAAGCAGGGGAGAAGGAGGCATCCGAAGAACCCAACCCGTCCATCATCTTCCCATCAAACGGTGAACAAGAAACTAAATGAAAGGAAAGCTGCTCCAGCCTGCAACTAAAGTAGTTATTTAAAGGAGAAGAGAAGAAGAAAGAGAGAGAGAGAGAAAGGAGATTCTTCTTCTCTGCTCGGGTCGTAGTAATTGTACTAGTCGTCCATTATTGCAATTCTGTTGCTGCCTGCAATCTGCAAAAGCTTCAGGAAGTGGTGGGATTCTGAAAGCAATGCAGGGAGGAAGGTGGACTGATCAGAGTGCCACCATTGGAGGATAAGCAAAAGCTTTAGAGCAAGAATAACTAGAGCTTTTAGAAGAAAGATCAAGACGCCGCTGCTTTTTGCATGCAATCCTTGTCAGAAACGTCGATGGCGACGGAGGTACGAAGTAGGGAAGGTGAAGACTTTACTTTATCGTCTTCTTTACTAAGATCTGTGCTTTTGAGCTTTTTGATTCAAATTTTTTTTTGTTGCGAAGCTATGGAATTATTTCTGTTTAACATAATATTTAGGGTTTAGGATATTAATAATGACAATTAAATGATAAAAAATTTAATAATTATGTCAATTTATGAGTATATCACAACAACAATAATTAAGTTTTATATGGAGTTTATCTTTTTATTATATTATTATTTATATTAAAAAATTTATTTTATTTTATTATTAATCAATATTTTTCTTCCTATTTTAATGTACATATTTATTATAATTTAACATCTTCTAATTACTAAAATATGTATCGGATCTTTTAAACATGTTTTTCTAAGTTTTTAATTATAGGTACGATCTCAAACTTCTATTTAATATTTTTATTTTTTTTATGGTGTTCATTTTATAGGTTTGTGATCCTGTCGTGAGGTGAGATAGACTCCCAAGGGTGAGGTGGTCTCTCGAAAATCACGAGCTACCAATGCGGACTTCGGTGCGTGCTCCTGGCCTGCAAGACAAAGACCGATAAAACCTACCGGAAAAAGACCCCGGCAAGACACTCCGACGGTCAAGTCAGTCCCCGATAAGGCACTCCGACGGTCAAGTCAGTCCCCCGATGGTGGTGGTAGAACAAAAGAAAAATAATAGAACAGTAAACTTGCACTATTGTGCATACTTGGGACATGTGGAGTGGAGAGGTTTATATAGCCGGGGAAGCTGATAGCTGCTGCCCAGTCTGCTACCTTTTGTCTCGTAGCAAGGACAGGGCAAGACATACCCAGAGGTGGCAGGGTAAGGTGTCGCACACCGGAATAATGAAAAGGGCACTGTCAGCTTAATGGTTAGCGTCGTTGGGCGCCGCTCGGCCTGACACAGAGGTATGTGGTCGTGATATGGGGGCTCAGGATGTGGCAGGAAGATCATGGCGTCAGCGAGATACTCGCGATTAGTGCCAGAATGATGCCCTACCTGCGCCGACCCCGTATTCTTTTTGCTGGCTCTGTGTCAGGGAGTGATTGTTCTGTTGAGTCACGATAATATCTCAAGCACGACTGCCGACTGAGGGCACAGAACAAGGAGGCCTACTGGGAGCCTACAGTAGTGGTGCCGACTAAGGGCACAGGATAAGAAGGCGGACTAAGGGCCTAGAGTAGTGGTGCCGACTGAGGGCATAGGATGAGGAGGCCGGCAGAGGGCCCATAGTAGTGGTGCCGACTGAGGGCACAGGATGAGGAGACCGATTGAGGGCCTATAATAGTGGTGTCGACTGAGGGCACAGGATGAGGAGGCCGACTGAGGGCCTATAGTAGTGGTGCCGACTGAGGGTACAGGATGAGGAGGCCGACTGAGGGCCTATAGTAGTAGTGCCGACTAAGGGTACAAGATGAGGAGGCCGACTGAGGGCCTATAGTAGTGGTGCCGACTGAGGGCACAGGATGAGGAGGCCGACTGAGGGCCTATAGTAGTGGTGCCGACTGAGGGCACAGGATGAGGAGGCCGACTGAGGGTCTGGAGTGATAGCACGATTCAGTGACATATTAAGCAAAGCCTCCTCTGGCTCGGGCTTACCCCAGGAGCATGGGCCGTCACACGTCGGCTGAGAGCCAAACCGAGAGGGGTGCGGGGGTAGGCCCGCGACAGTCTAGACGCTCAGTCAGGCCGATTCTGAGGAACGTGGGTCGCCATGCGCCCTATCGGGGACATTGAGCTGAGTGGGGTGTAAGCGTATAGCTGCATATGTCTTCAAGATGCCTGGAGTTTGAGATTCCCCCAACTCGGGAGAACTAAGATTCAGTGGCGCTGTAGCTCGAGTCTTCTTGGACTCGGGCCTTCCGACCTAGGCCTTCCTAGCCTCGGGGGAACTAGGTCGAGCCGCCCATACAAGCCTTATATCCCATGGGCTCCCGAAGCCTATAAATCTATCTCATGCTGAAGAGGCGCCAGGCTGCCGGGTCAAGCTACACGTAAGCTGCCCCGGGATTATAAGCGTCCCCCTCGAGTCTAGTTGAAGGAGGCGACAAGTCCGACTGACTGGACTATCCTTCTTGCCCGATCCTGACGCATCCGAGTGATCGGCTCACGCGGCTCACCTCCTTAGTCGACCCGGAGTTGGCGACTCACTCGGATGGCAAGCTGTCTCAACAAATGTCTTTTCACTTTTCTGTCGTAGAATCATTGCGTATCCTTTCTGTAATTGCGGTCTTAATGGCCGGGGTCACGTGTCCTCCAGCCATTCGTTTTTCGAGTAATGAGGAGTATGCCGCCCCTCTTCACGAATGTTCGACCTGCACGTGTGATCTGTCGTTTCAGGAACCGTCTCGAGCTCGATCGAACGGTCTCGGCTAGAGCCCACCCTTTTCTCTACTCGCCATCGGACGGCTGATTTCATTTTCCGGTTCCTATAAATAAGATGCTTACTTCACCATTTTTACCATCGCGTTTTAACCTCGACATCGTCTGGCTGCCGCTTCGAGCTCTGTTAGGGTTTCGGCGAGTCTTCCTATTTCAACTTCCTTCTTCGGTGACTTTTCCTCCCCGGTTAGTTTCTCCGCCCTTCTATTTCACATGGATTCACCTTCTTCATCCTCCTTCCCTGCTGCGACCATGGTGACTGACCTGACCGCCCATGACCTGGATCAGCTTCGGTCAGATTTCTTAATCCCCTCCGACCACAAACTCCACCAGCCCAAATTGACTGACCGCCTTGACTCCGCCCCTTCCGACTATATCACATTGTCCCAAGACCACCTACAAGCCGGTCTCCGTCTCCCCATCCATCCGTTCATCTCTTCGATCTGCACCTACTTCCGCATACCATTTCCCCAACTGGCCCCGAATGCTATTCGGCTGATGTGCGGATCAGCTATCATCTTCACCTTGTATAAAATTCATCTCCAACCTGAATCCTTCCATTACTTCTTCTACCCCAAACAACAGGAGCTGGGCGACTTTTTCTTCCAAGCCTGGGCCAAAACCTCCTTTCTGACGAAACTTCCCTCTTCCAACAAAGGGTGGAAGGAGCGTTACTTCTTTGTTAAGCCTGTCCCGACCCCGAGCTGAGCCACGGCCTGGGTCGATGATCTTCCTTCCTCTTCTCCTCTTTCCAAGTACTATCGCACCTCCGCAGCCTACCAGTCGACAACATCCAAGCTGGACGTAGGCGCTTCCACGGAGTGCTCCTGCTGAGGGAGGAGATCCTTTCTACTTTCGGCCTCAGCCCTATGCCGACTCCTCGACTGGACCCGGTTGGTAAGTATTATGACGTTTCCTTCGAACATTTTTTAGTTCTAACTGAGTTTGTGCTACCATCGCAGTTTCCTGAATGTTGGCCGCAACCCTCATAGAAGGCTTCGGACTGGATGATGCCGAGCTGGAAGCTCGGATCGCTGCTGAGCTGCAAGCGAGGGAGGGCGCCCCGACTAGGGCTGCCCCAGTGGACCTGACTTCGATCGTTCTGAAGCAAACGCCTGCCGCCTCTGAGAAGGCGCCCCCAGCAGCGAGCGAACAACCTGCTTCCTTGAAACGCCGACGAGCCTCCTCCTCGACGGGAGACTCGCCTCATCCTTCTTCCAGCAAACGCTTGGAGAAGAAAAAGAAGAAGGTGGCTTCCGACTCGGGAGCCCCTCGTACCTCCCCCGCCATATACCGGTCCCCGACCCCTCAGTCTCCTCCGGCACACCTGAATTGCCACTGCCAGAGAGGTCAGGCACCTCGCCTGTAGAGGGTCAGATCAACCGACCAATGATGCACCTTTTGGTGCCCACTCGGTCAGACTGCCGCCTGGATGTGTCGCGGGGTGAAATACCCGACTGACTCCAAGATCTTCACATGTACGGGTCGGTGGCCGACCGCTATGTGCAAGGACTCGAGGGTCCTATTTCCGGGGGTCCAGCAGCAAGGCTGACTCCTTTTTTCTGGAGGCCACTCAGGTATATATTGGATTGCCTCCTCACTTTCTCCCTTCTTTCTTATTCATCTCTTAACTTTACAACCTCCTGCTTCCTGTCCTTTTGTAGTTCTGGGGGTTGTGCCATAGTCTTTTTATGACACTCCTGACTCACGGCACTGCTTGGGAAGAGGCCGAGAAGAAGGTGGAACATCTAGAGACTCGGCTGAAGCACACTCAGCTAGTCTCCAGCGAGTCCACTTTAAGCGACCTGCGAGCTGAGGTCGCCGCCCTCTAAGACCAACTAGCTCATTCGGAGGAGCAATTGGGAGCCGCTCGCAGCCAGGCCGAGATAGCCGACCTGGCTGTCGCCCAGGCAAATGCTAGGATCTCCACTCTGGAGTATTCCGAGAGGAAAGCTTGAGCGCTTCAGGCGAAAAGCTTGGCCCAGGCGAACAAAGCCAAGGCCGACCTTCAAGGAGCGTTTGAAATTGCCGAGTCCCTCAGATCCCACCTGGAGGCCAAGGAAACTGAGGCGACGACCCAAGCTAAGAGGGCAGAGGAACTGGTGACCAAGCTTACCTCCAAGGATCAAATGCTGCACGACCAGGAGGAGGAGCTTGAGCGGCTGAAGGTAGAGAAGGCCGAGTGGGAAACAGCTCGGGCGGAGCTGGAGGAGCTGCACTCCTATAAGGAGAGAGAGGCCGATCGGTGGGAAGCTCGTAGGGTTGAGTACATCAACTCTAAGGAGCTCACCGATCAGGTGTCTGAGCGAATTCGAGTTATGCTGAGGCATCAAACGCTCAGCATGCTCAAGCAGCTCAAAGAGGATGGGCACATATCCCCCGACCTGCCCTCTACAACCTTCAAGTTCACGGGCATGTCCGAGGACATGCCCGAGGTGGTCAGCCAGCCGTTCAAATGAAGATTGGGCCCTTTGTCTTCACTTTTCTTTTCGTGTAGAGGCGATTTGCCTCAAATTTTGTAATGTTCTTGCACTTTTAATAGAACTTTTCCTCTTGCTCAAACTCTTTTAAACGACACTGCCTTTACTTTCCAATATTAACGGCTCGGTTGTTAGTGGGAACGACTCGGGTGAGAGAACGATCCATTAACTCAGCTCAGTAAGTGATTGAGTTACCCACTTGCGCGCGAGGGTGCCTAAGTGTTTGCCACTCGGGCAAGAGCACAATTAAGCCACTTGGCCTTTGTCAGTGTAGGCCACTCGGGTGAGTTGACACAAAGTTGAACGACTGGCCTAAAGCTACATGCTTAAAGCTGCCATCTCGGGCAATTCAACATAGCCTCCTTGAGTCGGCTTGATTCTAAGGAGGCGTGGGGAGCCGCACACCCCGCCAAGAAGTTAAGGAAGTCGTGAAGACTTATCTGCTGCTGAGTTACACGGAGACGAGGGATGAGCCACTCGGTCAGCCAGTGTCCGGGGAGCGTGGGCCGCCACACGCCCGATTGAGAACCGAGCCGAGGGATCCAGGGGAGCATGCTTATTTGCAACTTGCGCCGATGAGGGCTTCTTGACACTTGGTCAGGCCATACCCAGGGTGCGTGGGCCGCCACATGTCCGACCGGGAGCTGAGCCAAGGAGTCTGTGGGAGTGCGCCCATCCATGGTTCACTAGGGATCTGGATTGGGTCAGCTTTTTCTGCCTCGACTGTCGGGTTAGCAAGTCCATGTCTTTTCAATTGTCACCTCCGTCCTATCTCTGAGGCAAGCTGATTCGTATCCTGCCTTCTAGCAACTGCATTAAATGGCAAAGGGACTTGTCCCTGTGCGAATCGATGTATCGAGCACTGAAACGTCAATCACCAGTCAATGGCGCCTCGGGCGGTGAACCGTTTGCCGCCAAAAGCATGCTCGCATCCCCTTGAGCCTCGGGATTTCCCAGGGATCTAATCGGAGGGTCCCAACTCGATCCTGCCTTTCCCAAGGCTCTCCTGGACGGCTAGGATTGGCCACTTCCCCCTATATATAGGTGCGAGTTGCGACTCTTGCCATCACCGGTGCTTCTTTGCCACTTCTGCCGCTGCTGTTTGCTTCGCAAGAATTCCAACACTTTCCGTTTTTCGGTCATCCTCCTCGGCAGCAAGATGTTGGCTGTAGCCTTGGAGAAGTTTCTTTTGGCTGACGCCGAACTCGCCGCTCAAACTGGCGAACACTCCGTCATTCAGATGTTGGCTTCTCTGGCAACAACTTCTGCTGATGTGCCCTCGTCGAGTAGTGGGAAGGTCCCGACGGGGGAGGTGCTGGCCACTGATCTCGAAGTCCTAGATGTGGACGACCAGACGCGGGAGACCAGGCACCGACTAGCTAACCCTTTACCTCCGTTTGGGGCTGCCACCGGCCTCCACCCAATGAAGAGGGTCAGGATCACACCTCCTACGGTGCCATCTATTGTGGCTCCCACTTTAGTGATCTCTGTTCAGGGGGCTACTCTTCCCACTCCTCCTACGACTCAGGTCGGTTCTTCAAGCATGCCGGCCCGCGACACCACCTCTGCTAATGCTGCAGGGTCTACTATCAGCTGGCCCTTGCACCTGGTTGTGCCATCCTGTGCCGACCCCACCACAGGCTATCAGGAGGCACCTATCACCGGGCCTGGGCCACGGGAGTCGGCTCAGGCAGTTCATTTATACGACCAGCTCGGCGAGCGTTTCTATGAAGGCCTATAGGAGGCTAGTTACTGGAGCCCTACTAGCCGAGCCAACGCCTTCATCTCGGAGGCCAGCCAGGTTTGCTTTTCTTTTTACTCGTATTTCTTTCTATGCCTTTTGATACCTGCTGTCTTACTTGCAGTTCTTTGGCTCGGCCTATGACATGGTCGTCTGCCTGATGAGTTACGCCCGGGTCCTGCAGCGGACAGAAGCCCCGGCGGAGAGACTGGAAACGCAACTCCATCATTCGGAGATGCAGTTTAGCGGGGATACACTAAACCAGTTGCGCGCCGAGAACTTGGACCTTCAAGATCGTGCTGCCCACTCGACAGCCTATGTTGAAGAGCTCATGTCCGAGTTGGACGCTGCTGTCGCCTCGACTGCTCAAGCGCAACGCCGCATTGCTAGCATGGAGCAAACAGAGCGTCGAGCCCGAGATCTTGAGGCCCAGGCCAACGCTGAGATGGCCAAGGTCAAGGCGCAGCTCCTGGAAGCGTGCCAAGCAGCCTCCGCACTGCGCGCCGATCTGAGGGCCAAAGAGGAAGAGCTGAGCGCTTGCTCGGCAGAGTTTCAGCGACTCAGGAAGGAGCATGGTATCCAGGGGTCGGAGTTGGAGACGGTTCGGCGGGAACTGAAGGAAGTCCGGGCTTATGCCGAGTCTCAGCGATATGCCTGTAGGCATTAAGCAATCGTTGTGGGAGGCGCTCCCTTTCTTTTTTGTAGAGGCCTAGCCTCGTTTTTGTAAGAACACTATTCTGAATGCTAGTGCTTTTCCTTTGCGTCTCTGTACTTGTATGCTTAGTGCTTAAGTGTTGGGGGGTCAGGACGCAAGTGACCCGAGTGAGGGGATGCTCGCCCGCCCCATTTTGACAAGTGAGCACTTGAAATACCCGAGCGCGAGAGTTTCTATATATCAGCCACTCGGGAAGGAGTGCACTTGAACGATTCGGCCTTCGTGACTGACAGAGTAAAACACTTGAGCACGATAGCTTCTAAATGGTAGCCACTCGGGCGAGACCGACAGAGCCTCTGAAGGCTAGAATTGAGTCGATTGAGTAAAATTGTTGCTCGCTCGACCTAGGAGTCAGGGCGAGGAGTCCTTAAAGTCGCACCTGCTCATCGATGGCGTAAAGGTGAGGGATACGACTCTCGGTCAGTTAGTACTAAGGGAGCGTGGGCCACCATGCGTCCAATTGAGGGCCGATCCGAGAGGTGCACAGGAGCTGAGCCCGCTTATAGCTCGTGTGGAGACGAGAGTCTGGACTCTCGGTCGAGCAAGACTTAGGGAGCGTGGGCCGCCATGCATCCGATTGAGAGCCGATCCGAGGGGTGGTTGGGAGCGAGTCCCAGTTTAGAGCTGGTGAGAACGAGAGTCTGGACACTTGCTCAGGCCAATTCTCAGGAGCGTGGGCCGCCACGCATCCGATTGGAGACACTGACCAGAGTGGGGCGCGGGAGCTGAGCCTGCTTATAACTTACTGGCGAGGCAAGAGTTTGGACTCTCGGTCGGGCAAGACTCAGGGAGCATGGGCGCCATGCGTCTGACTGAGAGCCGATCCGACGGGTGGTTGGGAGCGGATCCCGGTTATAACTTGTGAGAAAGAGAGTCTGGACACTTGCTCAGGCCGATTCTCAGGAGCGTGGGCCGCCACGCGTCCGATCAGAGACACTAAGCAGAGTGGGGCACGGGAGCTGAGCCCGCTTATAACTTGCTAGCAAGGCAAGAGTCTGGAGTCTAGGTCGGGGCAAGACTCAGGGAGCGTGGACTGCCACACATCTGACTGAGAGCCGATCCGAGGGGTAGATGGGGACGGATCCCATTTTATAACTCGTGAGAACGAGAGTCTGGACACTTGCTCAGGTCGATTCTCAAGAGCGTGGGCCGCCTCGCGTTCGATCGGAGACACTGAGCAAAGTGGGGCGCGGGAGCTGAGCTCACTTATAACTTGCTGGCGAGGCAAGAGTCTGGACTCTCAATCAGGCAAGACTCAGGGAGCGTGGGTCTCCACGCGCCCGACTGAGAGCCGATCCGAGGGGTGGTTGGGAGCGGATCCCAGTTTATAACTCGTGAGAACGAGAGTTTGGACACTTGCTCAGTCCGATTTTCAGGGGCATGGGCCGCCATGCGTTCGATCGGAGACACTGAGCAGAGTGGGGCTTGGGACCTGAGCCTGCTTATAACTTGCTGGCAAGACAAGAGTTAGAACTCTCGGTCGGGCAAGACTCAGGGAGCGTGGGCCACCACGCACTCGACTGAGAGTCGATCCGAGGGGTGCTTGGGAGTGGATCCCAATTTATAACTCGTGAGAACGAGAGTTTGGACACTTGCTCAGGCCGATTCTCAGGAGCGTGGGCTGCCACGCGTCCGATCGGAGACACTGAGCAGAGTGGGGCACGGGAGCTGAGCTCGATAATAACTTGCTGGCAAGACAAGAGTTTAGACTCTCGGTCGGGCAAGACTCAGGGAGCGTGGGCTGCCACGCGTCCGACTGAGAGCCGATCCGAGGGGTGGTTGGGAGCGGATCCCTGTTTATAACTCGTGAGAACGAGAGTCTGGACACTTGCTCAAGCCGATTCTCAGGAGTGTGGGCCGCCACGCGTCCGATCGGAGACACTGTGCAGAGTGGGGAACGGGAGCTGAGCCCGCTTATAACTTGCTGGCAAGGCAAGAGTCTAGACTCTTGGTCGGGCAAGACTCAGGGAGCGTAGGCCGCCACGTGTCCGACTGAGAGATGATCTGAGGGGTGGTTGGGAGCGGATCCCAGTTTATAACTCGTGAGAACGAGAGTCTGGACATTTGCTCAGGTCGATTCTCAGGAGTGTGGGCCGCCACGCATCCGATCGGAGACACTAAGCAGAGTGGGGCACGGGAGTTGAGCCCGCTTATAACTTGCTGGCAAGGCAAGAGTCTGGACTCTCGGTCGGTCAAGACTTAGGGAGCGTGGGCCACCACGCGTCCGACTGAGAGCCGGTCCGAGGGGTGCACGGGAGCTGAGCTCGCTTATAACTCGTGTGGAGACGAGAGTCTGGGATACCTGCAAGTTAAGTGAGGACCTTGCATTTCCACTATATCATTGCACTGGGGCGGTACATTTGTGTTACAAATTTTCACTCGACCTCTCAATAGGGTTGAAGGTGGATTGCGCTACATGGATGATCCAGCCTTTTTCCTTGTTGATTTTCTAAGTAATAGGCCCCCGAGGCGAGCTTCTGAATGATTTTGAAAGGTCCCCCCCCATTGCGGCTCCAGTTTGTTGACATCCCCGACCGGCTTGACTCTTTTCCAGACGAGGTCCCCGACCTGGAATGTTCTTGGCAGCACCTTCTGATCATACTGTTGGATCGATTTGATTGCTAGAGGGGGGTGAATAGCAATTTTTCGGCTCTTTTTGGTATCCACCCCTAAGGGTGACTAATCCAAGAATCCGTCGATGGATCACTCCCCGGATAACCTCTGGCTAGCCCTTGTCTCTCGTTGTGGGTGGAGAAACCTCGCCACAGCACTTCGACAACACCTGAGCACCAAGACTATTGTTTGGCCTTTAACCAAGACCAAACTCGTCAAACCTTTCAGCCAAGACGAAGTCCTCTTAAATAGAACTAAGTCTGAAACCCTCGCCACCAGTCGACTGCCCATTTACCAGTCGACTGGTCTAGCCTTACTTGCTAGCCAACGGCTAACTCAATGGCTAGTTTTCGGGGTTACCAGTCGACTGCTCCTGGGGCAGTCGACTGGTCCAAGCCTGAAAGCATTCTGTGAGTTTTATCAGTCGACTACCCCAATGGCAGTCGACTGCCTGTTAAATTCGACAACACAAAACCTGGACCAGAAAATTTTTTTGGTGATTTATCAGAGATGTTTAAGATTTCCGAAACTTAACAGGGGTTTGAGTGAAAGAAAAACTAAACTGAGGGTCTAGGTTGGCATGCTGGAAGTTTGAGAGGGGGTTATACACTGGATAGTTTTAAAGTTAAGGGCTAAATCTTGATAGATTAAAGGTTGGAGGGTTTAAGGGTTTGAAAATCCTAGACCTAAGGGGGCTTAAATGCAAAAGACCCCAAATAAAGGGCTGTTAGGGCTCGGAGTTTCGCCCGCACGCCACTTCTGCCCGATCGAAACCGAAGCCCACCTCCTCCACTCGAGTCCCTCGCCTTCCTCTTTCCCCCTTCGACGCCGGCGCCTCCACCACTCCTACCACTACTCTTCTTCGTCGTCGGCACACTCTTCTTCTCCTCGCGTTCGCCCGCAGCTAAGCACATCCAACGACGCCATCCTCTGCCGATTAGAGCCATCGCCGCACGAGCTGGTCTTGCTGTTAAAGACGACGACTCCTTTCCGCTACCGGAGCCCAATCGGAGGACGATCTAGAGGATTGACTGGCGGTGGATCAGATAGGGGTTTGGGGGCAGAATTCCCATCAATGAAGGCTCAGGTAAAAGGATCATCCCTATCTCGATTGGAGTCTAGCCTGATTCTGTAGATTTCGTCCCATGCCATTGGATTTGGATTTCAGTTTCCATACATATTTTGTCTCTGTACTGGCATGCGTGGATAGAGCTGTCTCAGTGGGATTGATACTGATTTGGTCTCTGATAATGCATAGGTATATTTGTAGATGGATTTCTAGTTTTGTTGGGATCAATCTATTACAACTCGTTGAGTTTTGATCTTGATAGGTCCACTGTGAGGAATTGAGTGGCTGCTGAATTGATGAAGGATTTTAGAGATTAATTGGCTTTGATCAGAGTCCTATTATCATTCTATATAGATTTTTGTTTCTGGGTCTTGATCTTTGAGTGGATAGGTAAGATATATTATTGAATCTGCCTTGGTCAGAAATTGGATGTTTGAATTCTAATCTTGATTTGCTGTGGATGAGCAGCTGATAGATCGGTTCTGTTCTTGGCTGTAGGATCTGTCATCAGCTTCAATTGAAGTTTTGGATGTTGCCATAGGGAACTTTTGATTTGTAGGGGATGTTTATTTGGAATCCTAGCACTAACTTTGATCCGAACTGGTTATTGATACTGTGAGAGGATGGATGGTTGTAATTAGAGTGAGGTATTGTTTATTGATGATCAATTGGGATCCCTGCCGTGAGCCAAAGGAGTCCTTGGCATTGGTAGAGGCGTGTTGGATTTTGGGTTAAGCTCACATTAAACTTACATGGAACCCAATCTCAATAGCTTAGTAAATTTATTTAACTAGTTACTACTTGTGTAAATAGTTAAATAAATGTATCCTTTGATACAGGATATTGATTTGGATTTTTAGTTGCGGACCATTGGACGGGAGGTTCTCTGTTGATACGAGCATCTTCATTTGAGGCGGGTACCCCTGACTTATCTTTTTAGATATTGTCTTACTATTATGCATAGTTTGTTATAGATAATAGTAAGTTTATACGCTGTACCTGCCTTTGTGTATTATGATCTGATATATGTTGTTTAGATGACTCCTGTTTAGTTCCATACAGTCTCGATATTTGCCATGCGTACATATGTGCTGAGATACAGCAATAGGTCACTTTGTATCTGTAGTTGGATTGATTCCTAGATATACCTTGCATGGATACCTAGGGTTGAATGGTTAGATCTGGATACATACGTTAGACCTATACCTTTCCCACCGATGTGTGGTTGGATTGATTCCTAGATATACCTTGCATGGATACCTAGGGTTGAATGGTTAGATCTGGATACATACGTTAGACCTATACCTTTCCCACCGATGTGTGGTTGGATTGATTCCTAGATATACCTTGCATGGATACCTAGGGTTGAATGGTTAGATCTGGATACATGCGTTAGACCTATACCTTTCCCACCGATGTGGGTTGGATTGATTCCTAGATATACTTGCATGGATACCTAGGGTGAATGGTTAGATCTGGATACATGCGTTAGACCTATACCTTTCCCACCGATGTGTGGTTGGATTGATTCCTGATATACCTTGCATGGATACCTAGGGTTGAATGGTTAGATCTGGATACATGCGTTAGACCTATACCTTTCCCACCGATGTGTGGTTGGATTGATTCCTAGATATACCTTGCATGGATACCTAGGGTAGAATGGTTAGATCTGGATACATACGTTAGACCTATACCTTTCCCACCGATGTGTGGTTGGATTGATTCCTAGATATACCTTGCATGGATACCTAGGGTTGAATGGTTAGATCTGGATATATGCGTTAGACCTATACCTTTCCCACCGATGTGTGGTTGGATTGATTCCTAGATATACCTTGCATGGATACCTAGGATAGAATGGTTAGATTCGGATATATGTGTTAGACCTATACCTTTTCTACGGCATATGGTTGAGGATCTGATTAGTGAGGTGGGTGTCGTTATCATACTTTACCCTCTAGGTTGTATACTGAGCTGTAGGCTCTGTATGAGTGTATACTGGCGATTATCGGCTCCCCTAGGGTCTGAGCCGTCGCACAACCAGGTTTCCTGTATTGATTGAGCTATTAGCACGATGCTATTATCGTGATGGAGATCATCGGCTCCCCTGAGGTCTGAGCCCGTCTCCAGTCATGGCTACATATTGCATCCGCCACAGGTGCTAGGCGTCATGATTGCATTGCCACAGGTGCTGGGCATCATATTTGCATAGCCACAGGTGCTGGGCTACATATTGCATCCGCCACAGGTGCTAGGCGTCATGATTGCATTGCCACAGGTGCTGGGCATCATACTTGCATAGCCACAGGTGCTGGGCTACATATTGCATTTGCCACAGGTGCTAGGCGTCATATTTGCATAGCCACAGGTGTTGGGCTACATATTGCATTGCCACAGGTGCTGGGCATCGTATTTGCATAGCTCCCGAGTGTTGGGCTTTATAGGTTGTACGCCACAAGTGTTTGGCTTCTTTATGCAACCATGAGTGGTTGGCGTACCTGTTTCCTGTTCACCCGACCGCCGGTCCGGTGGTGACTGAGGTGTGTACAGAACAGATCGTTGTACTATGTGATTGGGATGCATTGTACCTTTGTTGGTGCTTATTGTGTTTGAGTGTGGTATATGTTTGATATACACTTACAGGTGACCTACACATTTGGATTGTGTACTATTTTTGAGGTTATATAGAGGATTGATTACACCTACCTACAGGATAGACAGACTCTGGTATGTATTTCACCCTTAGTCTTTAGATATGCTTTATCCTCTATATTCGAGACTGTATCAGCGTGATTCTTATTGTTATATATAGCTTGCTGTGCATATATGTTTCTGGTATCCGCTGAGTTTATTTGGACTCACCACCGTTGCCTATATTTTTGTTTCCAGGATGATTGGTCGCCGGAGGAGCCCCAGTTGCCAGTCCCAGGTCCCTACGACTCCAGTGATGGGTGCTTCCGCGTAGTTATGTTCTTTGTCATCGTATTATTTGGTTTGTATTAGTTTTATGTCGTCGCACTTGTATTGCGTTTCATTTGTCTTGGTATTGTATTTTTGAGTCCTCTGATGGACTATGTGTTTGTTGTTTTGTTGTAAGTCGGACCGGTCCGCAGTCAGGTATGATTTACTTTGCGTTATGGTTATGTTATGTCTTGATTTTGAGGCCTGAGGCCAAATTATTATTGCGTGTGTTGTTTGTATGTGTAAATTGTCCGCCGGACAGGGGAGGTGCTGTCCGATTTTATATTGGACCAGCGGCTCCTGGGTCTCGGGGCGTGACAATTTATTTTGGTATCAGAGCCCAGGTTGCGGGATACCTTTGGGACTTGTGGATTTTCGGAGTTGTATCTGATACCGATTCGGTAGGTATCGGAGCTCGGGTTTGATGATATACCCGAGTACATTATGGATTTTCGGAGTCGTTTTTCGACGAGTTTGGTATTTGGGACTTGGCGGCGACGGGACATCTCCGGACGACAATGGTATGATATGGTATGTTTAGTTGCCTTGTATTATTTGTAATATTGGGCAATGATGCAACAGGTATGACTCGGAGTAAATTTGCTCCCGCACCGAGACGTGGTCCAGGGCGACCAAGTGGGCGAACATCCGGGTCTCAGGCGACAGAGTCACTAGAGAGACCGACTGGGATAGAGCCCGTTAGTCATGGTCAAACTCTCCCGAGTATTTCGAGAGTCTCAGTTTCATTGGTATCAGCGGTTCCCACCGTTCCGCCAGCTGTACCAACCCCTGTGGGGTCCATGGTATCATCAGCAGTATCTACTAATGCCTATTCTCTGGTACCACCAACGATACCTGTTCCGGTGTATCCAGCGATACCATCTGTGGTACCCACTTTGGGGTGTTCAGCAGTGCCTACACCGGCATATCCAGTGGTACCACCAGCCGTACCTACCTCGTTATATTCAGCGATACCATCTGTGGTACCCACCTTGGGGTGTTCAGTAGAGCCTACAGCGGCATATCCAGCGATACCACCAGCGGTACCATCTGTTGTACCCCCATCGGTGCATTCAGCAGTGCCTACACCCCTAGGAGTGCCTATATCTGTGCATCCAGTGGTACCACCAGTTGTACCCCCTACTGTGTATTTCGCTGTACCCCCAGTAGCGCCTGCTCTACCAGTTCACCCAGCTCCACCCGCAGTTTCGGTTCCGGGATTTCCCACGATCCCTATTACAACACCCGTTTCAGTATCTGCTGCAGCTCCACTGGTGGATCCTATCGTTGCTGGGGACTGGGCTAGGGCTAGAGCACGGATACCAGCATTGGCGGAGTCGGTGAAAGGCCGATTTACACTGTTCCATGGAGGACCTGACCCTCGGGTTGCTCGTTCTTGGATCGAGACCTTGGAGGGTACGTTTTACTATATGGCCTGTTCAGAGTGGGAGAAGGCAGAACTGGCTGCCTACCATTTGCGTGATAGGGCGACTACTTGGTGGGCCACTCAGCGCACGGTCATTGGTGAGCAGCACATCACCTGGACAGCTTTCCGTGAGGCATTCGAGAGTCAGTACTTCCCTGTTGCATATCAGATGGCTCGGCGTCAGGAATTTCTGAGTCTCAAGCAAGGAAAGCGCACGGTCATGGAATATAATGTGGAGTTCAGCCGTCTAGCTGAGTATTGCCCCCAGTTGGTGGCACACGATAGAGAGAGGATGCTTCAGTTCATCCAGGGATTAGCCGGTTATATTCGGCTTCATCTAGCCGGGTTTGGTACGACCTCCTACCGCGAGGCATTAGACAGAGCACTCCTGATCGAGATGGAACATAAACAAGTGTATGGTGATAGACAGTCGGATCAGGATACACTATCAGACCAGGAGCAGTTGTATGCAGGACAAAAGAGGACCCATAGGGACCATGATGTGCAAGGAAATCCTGGGGCAGCTCCTCGACCTCCCAAGGAGGAGCGCTCATCAGTAGGACCCTCTAGATCATCGCAGCAGAACCAGAGGAGTGATGGTACTATGTTTCATTGTTTTCAGTGTGGGGCCAGGGATCATGGGACATCAGAATGCCCCATTGGACAGAATGTATGCTACTCCTGTAAACTCCCGGGGCATCAGAGCCGTGAGTGTGATCAGAGGGCGACGCATCCATCGGCAGAGGCCAGCACTCAGAGGTGTCGCCCTAGACCATCGAGATCGCGCAGAGGAGGTCAGCGAACTCAGACTTGTTCACGACAGGAGCAGATAGCTCCCCCACCGGTACACATCTGTTGTATGCATGGCTTTCATCAGACTCCCACTTTGGTAGCACCCCAGTCTTCTGTGACCGACGGTTATGGTCAGACACATCTGACGCATCAGCCTCTGCAGCCAACCGCAACTTATTCGGTACACCAGCCGCAGCAGTTTGTTGCAGCCCCTGTGTTTCCATCCCAGCCAGTTCCGAGGATGCCACCATTAGGTACCGAGACGGGACGAGTATATGCGGCTACCCGAGAGGAGGCACCGCAGACCGGTGGATTAGCCTTTCGCGGTATGATGTTCATTCATGCATTTTTCTACTTAAGTAGGGATAAATGTTGATAGTCCTCTTTACTGCTTGGCACGGATACATTGGGATGGGATCTAGTGGGTATTTACGATTAGATCATGGGGTAGTGTACCTAGCAGTTGGCGAGATACTGGTTGTCAAACAGAGACAATGGAGTCTACTGGATTATATAGGTTGTTACCCTACCAAGGAAACGTATGATTAGTTTTTTGTCCAGCATTTACACGATATAGGGCTTGTTAGTATATACCGTGTGTAATAGTGAAATTTGGGGACCAAATTTTTATTAGTGGGGGAGAATGTTAAATTCGACACCTAACCCTCCAAGTTAGGATTTTTCACATCTAACCCTCCAAGTTAAGACTTTTCAACACCTAACCCTCCAAGTTAGGACTTTTCACACCTAACCCTCCAAGTTAGGACTTTTCCACACACCTAACTTCCCAAGTTAGGAATTTTCACACCTAACCCTCCAAGTTAGGACTTTTTCACCAAAACGGGCTTTTTAAAGCTTCTCTCAAACTCCCCCTATATTGGACTTACAAAGGCTTTTTAAGAATCTCTCCAAGGTTCCCCTTACGCCAAGAATGTAGCAACCATGCTCCCCCTTTATCTTAGCTCCTCCTAAACCTAGGGGTTCCCACAAAGGTGTGTTTGGTTTCCCAAATTAAACCCAACACTTCTCCCCTTTTGTCTAACATCAAAAAGAACCCAACAATATCCCAATCATTGGTTATTTTAATCCTTAATGATCCTAAACACAGTATACTAGACCCTCATACACTCGTTTTTCATCATTTGTACCACTTCCCAGCTGTTGATACAATAATCAGCCCTGACCAGTTGACTGCCCCCAGGACAGTCGACTGATACTTTGAAAATCAATTTTTCAGGCTACATTCAGAAATACGTCAGAAATTTCACAAATCTCCAAAAATTTCCAAATTTTGTGGAGAACTTTGTGGTACCCATACCTACTTGGGAAAAATACATTCCACAATGTATCTATCCCCATTCCCAAGTTGGACACAAAATCCAAAAATTTCCTATGAAAACTAAGGCAACTAGGAGGCAACCTCCCCTTAATCTATGTCTTCTCCCAATTTTCGATTTACCTAGGTGAAGTTCTACCAAACTTAACACCATAACACCAGTCAAGTTCTACCCAACTCAACTTCCAAGTTCTTTCCCCTTTGGACACAATTAAGGATTACCCTAAGCAATCTAATCCCTAGTGCCAAAAAGAACTCAACAAAACCTTGAACAATCTAAAGATTTACAAATACATTTGTTAGGATGTACCCCATCCTAGAAAAATAGGATTTCATGAAGAATATCAAATGTGCTTGACTTTTGGTACATTTTCTGATCTCCTAAAACATTGTCATTTTGTATCAATTCTCAAATCCATCTATAATTCCATGTGTTTGCTAAGGCTTATCATTATGATTTGACACATGAAATTGTCCTCAATTCTTTCCTTTTCCATATCCTCAATATGATGAAGGTCTCCCCCTTTTTTTATCTCTTAATCCTAGATAAATATTCACTTATCAAACTCCCTTGAATTTTCCATATGACCTCATTTCATATAATCACCATTAACCTATGAGGCTAACCTTTGTTCAAAGAGTATAATCAAGGATCTTAGTTTTAAGGTCATATCCTATCATCCAAAACACCTTTTCTATCTAACCCTTATAGATCAGCCGACTGCCCCTGGGGCAGTCGACTAGCAAATCGAATAGAATGGTTCTCAGGGCTGAGTTTACTCGGAGCAGTCGACTGATACCTGAATTTCAGGTTTTCAGCCCAAATTCAGAAATGCCTAAATAATTTCACAAATCTTCAAAAATTCTAAAATTTCGTGGAGAGATTTGTGGAACCTATGCCTACTTGGGAAAAATATGTTTCTAAATAAATGTACTCCAGATCCCAAGATTGGCACGAAACTCAACTTATCCTAAATTGTATCATTTAGACTCATCCCAAAAGTCCTAATTGTGGCATTTCCTTGATATATCTTCTAACACCTTGCCATGATATATTTTTAGCACTGAATTATATGGTATTTACCCATTAAACCTTATTTTTACCAAATTAACCCTATTTTCATCTTTTTCTCCCTAAAAATTCCTTTTAATGTGTCAATTTCCTAGGATTAAGACTTACCTAAGTCTTCCAAACCCTTTGACACATTTCATCTAATTTCCTAGGAGAAAACCTCCTGAGATCCATTTACCATGGACCCCAAAGGTTCCTAGAGCTCCCCCTTGAGCTCTTGGCCCTAGCCACCTCCCTAGGTGACTCAATCCACACTAGACCACACCGGTGAGCCCCCGGTGATTCATGGCCTACAAACTGAACCCTCTTAACATTAGACACCTTGTCTTTGGTTAAGTCATTTTCTTTCCCTTTGGATGACACCCCCTGGCCATCCTTGGACTTCTCCTTCTTGCCATGATCATATGCATTCCCAGCATATTTCTTTTTGTTGGCCTTGGAGACTCTAGACCGGTAACTCAAACCTGATCTATCATAGTTGGGTTTTAGACTACCCAACACCAAGTCTAAGCCCTTAGATCCAACCTTGAATCTTTCTAGGGTCTTTTCTAATTTATCAAGTCTTGCCCTCAAGGCTTGATTTTCTCTTTCTAAACCTTTAACCTTGGATTCCATATGTCCACTTTGGACATTCCTAGACCTATCCACTTTTCTAGGCACATTCCTTCTCTTCTTGGGATTAATGTCATGATCCTTGGGTACAAAGGTCTTAGGTCTAACATGATGCATGCTTTTTCTAGGGTTATGATCTACCTTGTTAACCCTATTCCTATCATTGTACTTAAATCCAAAATTATGCACTATTAAGCATTTTTCATTAAATCTAGCATGCATGGAGGGATAATTAACACTATTTTTAATATGTATAGAGGAACTAACATTTGAATTGCATTTCAACTTAAGGTTAGGAATTACCTCCCTTACCCTAGTAGTTCCTCCTTGACGTGAGCTTCTTTTCTTTCTCTCCTCCTTCTCTCATCTCCTTAAGTGTCCCAATTTCTTTAGCTCTCCTTTTCATGGACACTTGGTGTGAAAGTGTCCCAGCTCTCCACATGTGAAGCATCGGATTTTCTTCCTTTTCTCTTGGATTTCTCCAATCCTACAACCCACATTAGATTTAAGAGAATTTGAAATGGGTTTAGATTTTACCTCCTTTTTACCTAGTGAGCACTTGTCCTTATAGTGCCCCTTTTTATTGCATCCAAAGCATGTGATATGGTTCTTGATCTTTGCTTTGGTGGAGGTGGAGGCTAGGTTGACTTTTTCTTCAACCTTGGATGAAGTGGATGCTTCCTCTTGTTCCGGTGTAGATGAGGGTCTCTCCCCCCCTTCAATCCTTGAGGTGGATGCCCTCTCACTCTCTTCTTCTTCTTTGTCTTCTTCTTCGGATGTTGAACTTTTCTCCCCATCCGATTGCACCTTTTCCTCTTCTCTTGATGATGTAGAGGATTCCTCACTTGATTGTTCATTCTCTTGGGCTCTTGAGCTCACATCCTCGGGCTCTTCCACTAATTGACCTTATGTAGGTATCTCGTGACATTTTTCTAACTTATCCCACAATTCATACGCATTCTCATATTTACCTACACCACTTAACACATCATTAGGCAAAAGATTTACCAATATATCAATTACCTTCTTATTTGTCCGAAATTGTTCTTGTTGCTCTTTGTCCCAATATCTAGGACGAACCCTCTTTCCGTGCTTGTCCTTTAGAACTTTGAAGGGCTCTTCTATTGCCATCCTACATCCCCACTCCATTCTAAGCCATGTCTTCATTCACATCCTCCAATAGTCGAGATCTTCATGATTGTAGGGAGGCAGAGTGTAGATGTCATCCCCAAATTTGTCTTTCATTGTTCATCCCTCTAGCTTTTTCTCTTCTTGGCGGTTATTCCAATCATGAGCGGTCCTTTGCTCTGATACCACTTGTTGGATCGATTCAGTTGCTAGAGGGGGGGGGGGGGGGAGGTCAATAGCAATTTTTCGGCTCTTTTTGGTATCTACCCCTAAGGGTGACTAATCCAAGAATCCGTCGGTGGATCACTCCCCGGATAACCTCCGGCTAGCCCTTGTCGCTAGTTGTGGGTGGAGAAACCTCGCCACAGCACTTCGACAACACCTGAGCACCAAGACTACTGTTTGGCCTTTAACCAAGACCAAACTCGTCAAACCTTTCAGCCAAGACGAAGTCCTCTTAAATAGAACTAAGTCTGAAACCCTCGCCACCAGTCGATTGCCCATTTACCAGTCGACTGGTCTAGTCTTAATTGCTAGCCAACAGCTAACCCAACGACTAGTTTTCGGGGTTACCAGTCGACTGCTCCTGGGGCAGTCGACTAGTCCAGGCCTGAAAGCATTCTGTGAGTTTTATCAGTCGACTGCCCCACTCACACACCTAGGGTTTCCCTTCCCGAGTACACTTCTCTCAACACTCGAACCCTAGGATTTCCCGAGTACAATCACACATCACTCGTACCCTCACGAGTCGACTGACTCCTCATCAGCAGTCTCGACTATTGCCTTCGCGCCCTATTCATCTTCGGCTCCCGTCCCTTGGATGCACGCAAGCCTCCAGCTTGCCTCCATGCCATCCTTCATGCATGCCTCGAAGTCCGCGCCCCTCAGCTCATCGTTCCTACCATACCAAGGTCCCTCGGGTGCACACAAGCCACCAGCTTGTCTCCATGCCACCCTTCACCATACCGAGACCGTCCAGCCAAGCCAATATGTGTAACCTGCGCAACCTGCACACTCAACATACACATATCAAATACACAAGGGAAAATCGAACTTAAACCCTTTGCCCAAACATCAAAATACTTGGTCACACCGGACCACAGATTGCCTCAACACATACCTCTGCTTCATTTTCTGCCGATATGCGAACATTCGGGCGGTTGCCTTATCCCTGATTTCGTCGACCAAGTCTAGCTCGAGGCATCTCCTTTCGGGATTATCTTCATCATAGACCGCTCGCCAATCAGACTCACATCCGACCTCGACTGGCACCACGACCTCGCTTCTATAGACTAGCTGGAACGGCGTGCTTTCCGTGGTTTCTTTAGGCGTGGTTCGCCGGGCCCACAAGACACTGGGGAGCTCGTCCACCCACGTTCCTCTTGCGTGATCTAGCTTGGTCTTCAATCCCTTCAGGATCTCTCGGTTGGCCACTTCTGCCTGGCTGTTGCTTTATGGGTATGCCACAGAGGTGAAGGCTTGTTTGATATCATATGCCGAGCACCATTCCTGTATTTTCCAGCCTTAGAACTGCCTTCCGTTATCTGAGACGAGTTTATGAGGAATTTCGTACCGGCATAAGATGTTCTGCCACAGGAACTTGATCATGACTTGCTCGGTTATACGTGCTAGGGCCTCGACTTTTATCCATTTGGACAAGGAGTCGACCACCACTAGCAGGAACTTCTTCTGAGTTACGGCGATCGAGAATGACCCCACTATGTCCATGCCCCACTGATCGAAGGGGCAGGAAACCACCGATGCCTTCATTATCTCCATGGGTCGGTGCGGGAGGCAGTAATGCTTTTGGCAAGACAGGCATATGGAAACCAACTTATCAGCGTCTTTCTGCAGGGTCGGCCAGTAATAGCCAGCCAGCAATGCTTTCCGAGCCACAGCCCGAGCTCCAGCGTGGCTTCCACAGACGCCCATGTGAATCTCCCTCAGCACATAGTCTGCATCCTCCTCGCCCAGACACTTGAGTAGAGGCCGAGTGAATGACCTCTTGTATAATACATCCTCGACCATGGTGTACTGAATGACCCGCTTCCTTAGCAATCGGGCTTCCTCTCGATCGGTCGGCGTAATTTTTTCCATGAGGTAGGTGATGAGTGAGGTCCTCCAGTCAGACTCCAGCTCGAGCTCGGCTTGCCTCTCTATTTGCATGATCATCAATGTCGGGCCACCCGGCTGAGGAAGTACCCAAGAGCCGACCGAGTTGGCCAATTTAGCTAACTCATCCGCCTTGAAGTTGCTCTCTCGAGGAATCTTCTGAACCTGCACCTCCCGAAACTTGGCCTTCAGCTTCTCATAAGCTTCTATGAAGGCCTGCAACCGGTCTCTATTGACTTCGACTCGCCCGGCCACCTGCTGCGTTACCAATTGGGAATCAGAGTAGAGTATCACCCGCGTGGCTCCCACATGCTTAGCCGCCTGCAGTCCGGCTATGAGGGATTCATATTCAGCTTCGTTGTTTGTGGCCCGATACTCTAGTCGGACAGACAAATGCAGTTGTTCCCCCTTAGGGGATACCATCAGGATGTCAATTCCACTTCCTGACTGGGCTGACGAGCCATCCACATAGACTTGCCAAGCTTCCTTAACCTCTTCCGAATGCAGCTCACTTAGAAAATCTGCTAAGGCCTGCGCTTTGATAGCTGGCCGAGTCTGGTATTGGATGTCGTACTCACTCGCTCGGTGGTCCATTTTATCAGTTGGCCGGATGCTTCAGGATTGGAGGCCACCCGTCCCAAGTTGTTGTTGGTCAGCACTACTATAGGATGCGCTAAGAAGTAAGGCCTGAGCCTTCGAGCACCTAACAGTAGCACATACGCCAATTTCTCGAGCGTCGTATACCGACACTCGACCCCTTTCAGTAGGTGGGCAAAGAAGTACACTGGCTGCTGCTTGGTCCCCTCTTGCCCGACTAAAACCAAACTGATTGACTCGGCCAAGGCAACTAAATACACCGACAATACCTCTCTGACTTCGGGCTTAGCTAATACTGGCAGCTCAGCGAGGTAGGCCTTTAACTCCTCGAATGCTTTGTCGCAGTCGGCGTCCCATTGAAATTTGGTGGCTTTACGAAAGGTCTTGAAGAATGGCAACCTTCGCTCGGCCGACCGGGAAATGAATCGGGACAGGGCTGTGATTCGCCCGGTGAGTCGCTGCGCCTCTCAGAGGTTCCTTGGATGGGGGCATATCCAACAAGGCCTTGACCTTACTTGGGTTGGCTTCGATGCCCCGCTCGGTCACAATGTACCTGAGAAACTTTTCTCTCCGAGCGCCAAAGAGACACTTGGCAGGGTTCAGTTTGAGCCCGTACCTGCGAAATGTTTGGCAACTCTCCTCGACATCGGCTACCATGTCTTCTGCCCGGGTGGATGATAGATACCATTTTGTTGATTATTTTAATTGCTAAAATCCATGTTTGACCTATGTTTTTATTGCTTAATTGTGAAATTGCCCTAGGTTTTAGAACTTACTCTTATTTTGGACGTAATTGTAAATTTACACATATTTGGATTATTTGGCCACTAAATTCTTGATCTATTTTTGTAGGCATGAAGGGTTCATGAACCTAGGGCATACTGGGTCAAACTTGAGTCGGAAGTGGAACCGGATCGAATTATCAAGCTTACGATTAATCCGGGTCGTCCGATTCAAGAGCGGCTAGACCTGAGCCATCCGGGACTATCTGAAGCAATCCGAGCTAGGGTTAGGGTTGATCAAGAACTCTGATCAAGATCTGAAGGTTTCATCCCAATCAGAGCTAAATCAACCGTTGGATCAAGCTCGGAGGGCTCTAGATCGTCCATTCAAAGATGAGGTTGATGTGGACCATCCGTTGCAAATCTGGAGGATCCGAGCTACCACAAGGCAGATCCTGACCCCTGATCAACATCTGGAAAGTTTGGGTCAGATCAGAGCAAAATTAGCCGTTGGATTCATCCAAATCAATCTGGACCGTCCATTGATAAGTATTTAATCAAATTTCCACAGCAGCTTCTCCTCGTCGCGTCTTCGCCGCTACAGTAGTTCTTCATCGTTCTTCTTCGTTTTTACTTCAATTTTTTCTCCTATTCGAGGCGCGACCACCTCAACTTCTAACCTAGAACAAGTTTTGGATCATCGGATGAAGCTTCCTTGGAGAATTCAGCTCAGTTTCGCACCGGACAAGGTTGTTTGAGGGTTTCGACAGCTTTCTGGTCCGATTACTCGAATCTCACTCACAAGCCATCTCCGATCATCTGAGCCATCTGTAGGGGTTCTCAGGTGAGCTCAGAGCATCTCCAAATCACCTCCGCAATCCATTAAACCAAGATCGAGGAGTTCGGATTGGATTTTCCCAGCCTAATGCAGAGTGAGCTGAAATCGATCAATTGAAGCTGTTTCCACTGATTTGCGGAGCCGAAGGGGTTCTTGGCTTGCCCTTGCGTGACGAACAAGGAATTCTTGAGCTAGGGAAGGATTGGGGTTTAGATTTCTTGTTGTAATTTCGATTCGTAGCTGTAATTTCATTTCTGTAGTGTTTCAGTTTCTGAATTTCTTATCAGCTGCTGTAGTTTGTTTTTCCAATTCGATTCAGTGTTAATTAGGTTTAATTCCTGCAAGTAAATCAGTAGGTAGCTTGTTTAGTGAACAAGTGTTGTCAATTACAGTTTATTTCATGTTTCTTTGGTTGCGTTTCATTTTTTATTGCTGCGTATCAGTTTTTTTTTCCTGTTACAGCTTGCGTATCAATCCAGTGTCTGAAAGTTTCAGAATTCAATTCTAAATTTCTCATCAGTAAACCTAGCTTCTCTGAACCATTTCTGAACTCTAGATGTGTGTACTTGATCTTAGTTGTGTGTTTGTTCCTGAATTCAATCAGTTTCTGCAATTCTGAATACAGTTCTGAAATTCCACAATCAATTCTGCACTTACTGCGATTTTGAATTCGTGTCAATGCAAATTTCAGTTTTTCTAAGGCTTTTCTGAACCCTAGATTAGAGAATCGATTTCAGATTGTTTACTGCCCTACATTCCATATGGATGCTGAAATTCTGCACTCTGGTTCTACATTCCAGCATTCATTTCTACTCCAGATTGTTCAGAGTCGATCTATACTTGGATGCCGAACTTCTTTCCTCAACTCATGCAACTTATTTACTGCTAGCTTTGTTTTCTAAGGCTGCATAAATCAGTTTCAAGTCTTAATTGCTAGATAACAGTCCTGCATCAGTATCATTTCCGGCATAATCAGTTTTCTCTCTTTTGCGTGCCAAGTGCTGAAAATTTTGCAACTTTGTATCAAAAGGCAGTTTAGGCATTAATTGGTATCCAATTATATGCTGATTTTGGTGTGCTATGGTGCTTGAACTCAGCTAGTGTAACATTCGGCCATTACTGAATTTTTCTGCGTTTATTTGCTTTTGGAAATTGTAGCTAGTTGTGTGGAGTTTGTTTAAATGTTTGGATACTAAATTTTGTAGCTAGCAAGTGTTCTAAGTTGTTTGTTTCTGAAAATTGTATCACTGCCTTTATTCATTTGCTTAGCCTTTGTTTTGCATTTAGAATCAGATTGGTTTTCCGAAATTATTTAAGTGCCTTGATGGAGTTGTTCATTGGTTAAGTTCATCAATCGCCATATTTCGTTTAGCTCATTTAGTTGAGTTCTTGCTTTTCATTGCTTTTCCCATTTTTATTTGAAACCAAATCACATTCGAAACCCAAATTCATAAACGACACATAAACACAAGCACGAATCACACAACATCAACTAGTCCCGAGGAAAAATACGACCTGTGGCCCCTTTACTACGTTTTCATATTTTGATTGCAAAAAGGGTTTCCAGCACAGTTACAAATATTAAATTCTGATGGTCCCACAATTCGTGACAACTTTAATTACCTAAATCGGGTCCATCAAATTTTTGGCTCCGTTGCCGGGGAAGCAACTAGTTGATTTGTTTGATTTTTGCTTGTGTACTTTTGGACATATCATTGGGTTCTATTTTATTTTGCTTTATCTTTTGTATACGGTTGCTGCCATTTTTCTTGTTTGTTTTGTGACAGGACTGCCAGTTCAAAATCTTCTCATTTACTTACCAGCAGCCGTGTCAACAATTTCAGCAGAACCACCCTTGTAATCAGCAACCAAATCAATTTTTTCAGCCACAATGTCAACAATTTCAGCAAGATTTTCAGCCAAGTCAGAATTTTCAGATTGGGCAGCCACAATTCTAGAATTTTCAGCCCAACTTTCAGCAACCTTATCAACAAGATCAATCCCTTTTTCAAGGAATTCAGCAAGGGTGTCAAGGTAATTTGAATTTTCAGCAACCACCCTTCCATCAAGTTCAACCAAATCAAGGATTTCAGCATTTTAATCAAAATTTCCAGCGGCCTTTTGTATGTTTTCAGCAGGGAAATAATCAGTTTCAGCTTCAACCTCAGTCATGGCAGCAAGAATTTCAACCCATACAAAATTTTCAACAACAATTTCAACATTCACAGCCATACGATCCAAATTTTCAGTTTCAAAACCAGAATTTCCAGCCCACGCAATTTGAGTTTTCACCACCACAATTTCAACCTCAGATCCACGAATTTCAGGACTACAATTTTCAGCAATCTCACCCAACCTGTGAACCAAATTTTCAGCAGTTTAATCAGCCTGTTCAACCATTTTATCAACCCCCACAGTCTCAATTTCAACAAATGTTTCAACAAGAGCTTCAAAACCTCGAAAGGCAAATGGAACAAGTGGCTAGTGATTTGAATCAGATAAAAGCTCAAAGATCAGAACAATTATCTTCTCAAGCCACTTTTAATTCTGAGAGCCCCGGAGTTGGTTTTATATCAGTTTAAGGTGACCCTAGTGCATGGCCAAGTCCTTCTTCAAGTGATCTTAGAATTTTAGAAGAAGAAGAAGAAGAAATCATTAAAATCAGGGCACCTACAGCATGCATCCCTCCGGAGATTCTTGTTCAAAATTCATGTTTAAATTTTTCAGCTCAAGAAGAAGAAATTGAAGCTCCACAGGACCATTCTTATCTTTTATTTTGTGATGATAGTGTTATTGATGGTCCTAATTTTTCTAATGTTGTTGTTGCAGATATTTCAGGAGAAACATACATAGGAGATGATTCCACAGGTGTAGGGGATTGCACTAAGCCCCAGGGACCACCACAAGATTCAGAGAATGAACCAGAAAGTGTAGGGACTTGCATGGTGGAAGCAAGCACCCAAGGATCACCTGCTTTAGTTGAGTGTCCACCAGAACTTGAGGCTGAAGAGGAGCATGTACTTGATCAGGAGGAGGCCATGGATACATCTACTCTTGTAGAACCTCCAGGTATTCTCCAGCACGCTCAGGTAAGTATTTCTCCTCTTTGTTCAGAAAAATTCAGCGAGGTACCTAGTGCTGACTTTATTGGTTATGATGAATTTATTGATATACCTTGTGTAGAAACTGTTTGTGCAAATCCAATAGAGGTACCAAAAATTGATTTCCTTGGTCATAATGCATTACTTGATACATCTCTTGATATGGATCGCGAAATAATTTTAGAGGCACCTATAATTGATGTTGTTTGTTATGATGAATTACTTGATACATCTCTTGTGAATATGGATAGTGAAAAATTTTTAGAAGTGCCTGAAATTGATGTTATTTATTTTGATGAATCTCTTGCAATATCTTATGCTGAGGTTGAATGTGAAAAACATATGGAGGTATCTGAGATTGATTTTATTGGCTATGACACATTGCTTGATACATCCTTGATAGAAAATAATTGTGAAAATACTATTGATGTGCCAAAAGTTGATTTCATGGGGTGTGATATGTTTCTTGATATACCTTTGGAGGATATTACTTATGAAAAATTCATTGAGATACCAGAATTTGATTTAATTGGATATGATGCAGCTTTGGATTCATTTCATGCAGAGACTGATATTATTTTATTTCTTTCTGATCCTAAACGCTTGAGAGAGGTATTACATTATTTTGCAGGGTCCAGAAGACTTCAGGAGTGGGTGCTCCAACTGAACAGACTTCAACCTCCTGGAAGGACTTCTGAAAGGCATCAAGAAGGAGGAGAAGATCTTACTTTAATCCATAGCCCTCCATTCCTTCAATGGCTATTATACTTGAATCGCCTTCGGCCACCGAGCATATTTCTGCAAAGTTCAAGTGTGGGGGAGTCCAAATTCTCTCAGCCACCCATTTTCCTCCACTACCACGATGGAGGCTACTTCTGGATAGACTCCGTCCACCAGAAATAAAGGGGAGATTATTCTTTCTTGTATTTTCTTTTATTTCATTTTTCATTTTCATGCTTTCTAGAAGTAGAATTTTCTTTTAAATTGAGCCCTTGTCAATAAATGCATGTTAGTTCTCTTGGAAATTTATTTCTTGCATGAGTAGAAATAAAAGTATCCCTCTAGGTTATCTCCATAGCATTTTAGAGTCTTTTGAAAATAAATTAAATTTGGTTGTTAAAACTTAGGGTTTGAACTCATGGATGAAATCTTGGATGCTTGAGTACTATTTTGCTTTAGATTCTTAATTGAGGACTTGGGATGAATTATTTTTATCTAGTGAGAATTAGCCTTACTTTTGTGATACACATATGTCATTGTACTCTAGAACTTGCTTAGGTTCTTTCAAAACCATATTTCGATGATTGGATCACATCTATAGAGACTAATCACTTTGTTTACCTTTCCACATAAATTTTGGCAAAAATCATGTCTATTCTATTTGTCTTTCCTTATTCCTAATCTTAACCCCAATTTTTCTATGGATTTGTTTGCTTGGAATGTTTTCTTAATGCTATTTTGCCCAAGACGGACAAAGATTTAAGTGTGGGGGAGTGACTAGTGGTTTGGAAAGATTTGGTATCAAAGAGGCAATTCATGTCGGGAAAAAAAAAATTTCTGCAATTACATGTGCCAAGCTCAATTCGGTTGAAGAAGAGAATTTGTGTGCCAAATTCTAAGTGGCACGCAAACATCCAATTGAAGCCAAATTTCGAAAGAAGCAAAGCAATAAATTGAAGATCTAAGCAAGGTTGTGCCATGAAGAATTCGGCTGAAAGAAGAAAAAAAGAGAAAAGAAGGACAAAATCTGATCAGGAATTGGGAGGTCTGAGTTGGGAAGTCAAGATCAGCAACACCTTGTCAATTTCTGAGTTGAAGCTGAGAAAAAGTATGAATTCTGTGCAGGAATTTGAGTCAAAAATAGTTTGTGCAGAAGATGGAAAGAAGTGAGCTGAATATGATACGAGCTGGACTGTTCGGAATTGAAACAATTACAAGGGTGCTGACAAGGATTAAGAACAAGTCCATCAACCAGCCATCCATCAGAAATTTGAAGATGTATCAACTTGGAAACGGATTCATTGAAGCTGAATTGAATTTGAGCAGAAGCAGAAAAATTGCAGCATAAATCTGAAGCAATTGCAGCAGGTTCAGTAATGCAGGGATGATCATAGAAGCTGCCGAGCATAAATCTGAAGCTGAATTGCAGCTGTAAAGTGAATTGAAGCTGAAAAATCAGTAACATTTTGCTACAATCTGAATTGAAGCTGCAAAGTGCTGAAAATTTATGAAAAGCTGCTGTAAATGTCTACATTCGGAAAAAAAATCAGTGGGAGAAGATAGTAAGGCAGTTTTGTGCCAATTTCCAATTGAATTCATGCTTTCTAAATCAGCAATGCCTTGCTGCCTTAAAACCGAACCTGTAGAATGATTTTCAATTGAACAAAAACTCTTGGGAGCAGAATTGAAACTACTGAATGAAATCAGCAGTGAAGAAACAAAAACAGGGCACTAAAAGATAGTGAGGAAGCAAGGTTATCAAGCCATTAAGTGGAAGAACATTTTTTTTAATCTTGAAAGAGGGGAACTGCAAGGTGCTGAAACAATTGAAGAACTAATTGTTGAATTGCAGTGAAAAGAAAAAAAAATGGTTTGCAGATTGGTATCAACTTCAAGCTGAATTCCTGCTTCCTAAGTTAGCAAATGTGTAGCTGAGTTTGATCAGAACTTGTAAAGCAGTTTATTTAAAAGTTTGGAAGCCAAATTGCAAAGGAAGAGTGAACAAGATGAAGAGGAACTTGAGTAGAGACTTAGCTGCAACTTAAATCTGCAGCTGATATAAAAAAAAAGAAATCTGCAGCTGGGAAATCTGCATTGCATTGGGAGCATGCAATCTGCCGAGTGCTGACTTGGAGTTGCTGAAGTGACAAAAGTTGAATGCGAAGTAAGCTGTAAGATGCTGAAATCTGTTGAAGAAATGTTGCTGAACATATATTGAAAAAAATTCAGAATGGAAATACAAGTAGGACTTAAATTGTGAGACCATAAAAACTTGTTTTGTATCAACTTGAAACTGAAATTGTTTGAGAAATCAGATTCTTGATTCTGAAAGATCTGCCATGGAGCTGGGATCTGGAACAGAGAAAAAAAAAGAGAAGAATTCGGAAAAAAAAAGAGAGAAAAGAGAAAGAAGCAATTGGCACACAAAGAAGTAAAATGGCACAATTGGAGTTCTGGCATTGAAAATTTTCTCATCCGAGTCCAAGCTTTATTCCATTTCATTTCTGACTTTACAAGAAAGAAGAAAGAAGAAAAAGAAGAATGAGAAAAGTGAAAGAAGCAAGGTTGGCACAAAATTGGCAAACTTGGCACATTGAGATCAAATAGGTTTTTCTTCATCCAAATCAAAGGAATTATTCAAATTTGACTCCATCACACTTTTGAATTCGCTAGAGGACTGTCAAGAGGGCAAAGTTCATTGGAAACATCCTTGAGCACTCAAGTCTTCCACTTTATCAATTTTTCCATTTTCTTGGCTTTTATTCCATTTCTTACCATTTTCTATGTTTTCACTTGTTTTTGTAGATGTTGATCCTAATCATGAATAATGGTGGAGATTAGATAACAAGCAAGCCTATGGTAGTGCAAGAAGCATGTGTGTTTGAGTGAGCTCCACTTCCATCATCAACTTAGAACTTAAGGAGAGAGCCACCAAAATTTTCCTTGAAAGGCTAGTGAGTTAAATTCATCTCAATGACTCATGATGGATGAAAAGGCTAAGTTGTTGATTTAAGGACAAGATACTAATCCATAGAGCTTAGATTTTGAGAATTGACAACCTTAGGTAATTTCTTTTCATTTGCTTCTAATTATGCTTAAGAAAATCTAAGGGATACATACTTAGTGGTTTCGCGAGACGCTCAAGCTTAAGTGTGGGGGAGTTGATAAGTACCATTTTGTTGATTATTTTAATTGCTAAAATTCATGTTTGACCCATGTTTTGCTTGCTTAATTGTGAATATACCCTAGGTTTTAGAACTTCCTCTTATTTTAGACTTAATTGCAAATTTGCACATATTTGGATTATTTGGCCACTAAATTTTTGATCTATTTTTGTAGGCATGAAAGGTTCACGGACCTAGGGCATACTGGGTCAAACTTGAGTCGGAAGTGACCCGGATCGAGTTATCAAGATTAGGATTAAATCTGGGCCGTCCGATTCAAAAGCGGCTAGATCTGAGCCATCCGGGACCATCTGAAGCAATCCGAGCTAGGGTTAGGGTTGATCAAGCACTCTGATCAAGATCTGAAGGTTTCATCCCAATCAGAGCTCATTCAACCGTTGGATCAAGCTCGGAGGGCTCTAGATCGTCCATTCAAAGATTAGGGTGATCTGGACCATCCGTGGCAAATCTGGAGGATCCGAGCTACCACGAGGTAGATCCTGACCCCTGATCATCATCATTAAAGTTTGGCTCAAGTCAGAGCAAGATCAGCCGTTGGGTCTCCTCCAATCAATCTGAGCCGTCCAATGTTAATTACTTAAGGAAAAATTCGCCCAGCTTTCTCTTCGTCGCGTCTTCGCCGCAACAGTAGCTTCTTCGTTTTCCCTTCGTTTTGCTTGCAATTTTTTCATCCAAGGAGGCGCGACCACCTCAACTCTTCATCTAGATCAAGATTTGGATCATTGGAGATAGCTAGGGTGGAGAATTCAGCTCAAATTTCATCCGGACAGAGTTTGTTTGAGGGTTTCGGCATCTATGCTAACCAATCACTTGTTTCTCGTTCACAAGCCATTTCCGACCATTTGAGCTGCTTGTAGGAGTTCTCAGGTGAGCTCAGATGTTCCTCAAATCATCATCGCAATCCATCCGTTGAGATAGAAGAGATTGGACTGGAAAATTCCAGCCGCGTGTAGTTTGAGCAGAGTTCATCAATCCAAGCTGCGCTCCACTGATTTGCTGTGCTTAGGGGTTCGAGGCCAGCTCTTGCTTGACGACCAAGGAGATTTTGAGCTCGGGAAGGGATAGAGGAGTAGTTTAATTAGTTTACAATTCAGTTTTTGCTGTAATTTAATTTCTGCCGCAACGTTCTGTTTCTGCAAATTTCTGTATCAGCTGTTGAATTTGTTTCTGAATTGTGTAGCTTAATTAGGTTTTAAATCTTCACGTTAAGTAGTTTAGGAACTTGCTTAGTGATCAATCGAACTTAATTTAATGTCATTTCTCTGTTAATTGCTTGAGTTTCAAATTCCAGCTTGCGTGCCATTCAATTTCTTCATTGTCCTTCAGTTTCTGAATTTGTTTCAGATGGCTTGTTTTCTGAATTGTTTCTGAGCTTTTTTAGTTGTTAATTTCTGCTCTCGCATTAGATAGATAGTTTGCTTAGATAAAATAGAACTTAATTGTAGTTCCTTGTAATCCAATTGTTGCGTGCCAACTACACAGCTTGCGTGCCATTTACATTTCTGCAACTTTCTCTTCAGTTTCGAAATTTTTAGTTTATTTCCAATTAGATTGGTGTCTAATTTAAATTCCTTCAGTTGAAGAAATCATTTACTTGTTAATGCAATGAATCTGATGTTTGTTTAGCCATTTGGTTTTATTTCTACATTTGCCATAAGCTTGCTAGAATCGAATCCAATTCTGTAATTCAGAATTTCAATTCTGCACAATAGGTTACAAGCTGCCAGAATTTGTATCAAGTGAACTTAGATCTGTCAAACCTTATCCGATCCCTAGTTTGGTACATTCAATTTCAGTTATTCTGTTTGGCTTCACATCAGATTAGTTGGAAATTATGCATTAGCATTATTGAAACTCTGCATTTCGTGACTGCCTTTGTCATTTCTGCACATCAGTTGAGGGGATCTGAGTTGTTGTTTTCCATTCAATTGTTTCTGAATTTGCATTTGATTTGTTTGCCTCAGTTGCATCTGCTTTACATCAGCTTATAGTGTTGCAATTAGCAGGATTTTCAGCACATAGTTTTCCTTGTTTGCATGCCAAATTGGATGAATTTCTGCACTTTGTATCAAGAGGCAGCTGTGGCATTGTTTGGTATCAAGTAGCCACGATTTTTAGTGTGTTTTATAGCTTGAAATCATCTAGCATTGCAATTGGCCATTTCTGAACATTCCCTTGCATTTGCTTGCTTCCATCGATTGCATCTAGTTGTGTTGAGTTTGTTTGAATGTTTGGTTATTAGATTTCGCAGTTAACATTGGTGTTAAGTTGTTTGTTTGCGAAAAACATCATTCGCTGCTCCATTTCTTAGCTTAGCATTTGTTTGCAGTTTGAATTTAGATTTGCCTTTCCAATTTCAGTTAAGTCCTTTGGTTGATTCGATTTCCCTTGATTGAGTTATTACTTGCTATCGATCTCTTAATTCATTTGTGCAGTTTTCCTTTCTTTTTCTTGTGCTTTCATTCCGAATTTACAACCCAAAACCCAATTACTTATTTGAAACCCAAAAACACAAACGACACATAAACCGAGTTAGAATCAAACTATATCAACTAGTCCCGAGCAAAAATACGACCTGTGACCCCTTTACTATGTTTTCATATTTTGATTGCAAAAAGGGTTTCCAGCATTTCATTTATTCATATTCTAAAATCTGATGGACTCACACATTTCGTGACAACTTAACCTAGTATTTCGGGTCCGTCAATCTTCTTTGCTCAGAACCTGCGAAGTTCTAGCGCCCAGTGGGGAGATCGGGAAGTCGACAGGGATGTCCAACTCTGGCCACGGCTACTCGCTAGGGTACGCTAAGGGAAGAAGAGGTTTCTGGCGTGGCTTCGGCGCGTGAGGAGAAGAAAGGAAGGAGAGGAGTAGGCAAAAAAAATCGGCGTCGGTTTGTCTGCGTGCTAGGGCAACGGGCGGAGGAAAAGGAAAATGCAGATATAGGAGTGCCATTTTGCGATTAGCCCCTTTGATTTTTACTTATCCGACATAGGCCCTTAAGATTAGGCAACTTTGCATTCTGGTCTCTTAAATTTCCAGTATTTTAACATTAATAATAAATTATAAATAAGTAAAAACTCAATTAAAAAAGATTATAGATACAAGCCCAACTCTAAGCCATTAGAAACTTTGTACCACAACAAATTGATTGCAACATGACCCCATCGAGTGGACCCATTAATCGTGTACCAAACTAAAATCCGAGCAATTGAATAAGAGGGATTAACACTCTATATGATGTTGAATGAGAGGGATTTATCTCTAAAGTGCAACCTAAGATGTATATGACTTCTACATATTAATCCTTAGTTTTCATGAACATGAAGAATGTCTAAAGAATACCTTTGTTCACTTATCTCTCTAATTTTGGAACAAAGATTAGGAATCCAAATTAAGATGATTTGGAATTGACTATGACGATAATGAGCAAACTACATCATTGATTGCACGATAAGAATAGGGCTTTTGTACGACCTTAGCTAAATAGAATTTTTCAAAAGGTTTATGGATGGTTTAAAACTTTTTGACAAAAGAATATTTTGTATAATAAAAATTTAGAGATTAATTAATGTGAAAATACATATAATAGATAGATAGTCCCACATCTTGAATTTTAATATAAGCAATAATGCCATAGTAGTATAAAATGCGAACTATTTTAATTGTATAACTCATCTTTGCGCTTGGGGCAATGTCGCAGCTAGTGAAGTTATAATTGAGGCGCGACAATTGCTGGTTGAAAACTATTTCCAAACCCCCTCTTTGGCTTGGGTTTTGTCCACTGTCATTGAGAATTTTTGGAAGGGCTCCCTTTGTTTGCAGAGGGTAAAACCCTACAATTCAATTTTATAAAATTTTATTAATTTTTTTGAATACGTAGTTTTTGTATGTTAGTTAATGTTCATTTGGTTAGTTTCTTATGAATATGATCTTCAATGGAGGAGTGTTTCTTGGCTAATCTAACTTTTTATACATAGGTTGTTATGAAATGCTACATAATTCATCCAAATTCAAGAAGAAAAATAAGTTTTGATGAGTAAAAATTCCTTTGGTCTACTAATGGAAGATCATGGAGCTACAACGTGGCAAGATGATGCCAACGGAATATTCTTTGTAGGCGAATTGATCTGTATAATATTCTTTGAAGTTCGTCGACAATGACAATAATAATAATAATAATAATAATAATAATAAATAAATAAATAATAATTGTCCAATAGAAATGAAGATTGCACCAACTTTTATAGTTTATACTATCAGCAAATATTACAAAGTGGGTTTCCTTCTTCATACTGCTCTCCAAACTTATTTTCTTTTTCAAATCTCCTATCATTTCAACCCCTAATTTGGAGGAATTGATCAAAGCTTCCATCGTTTCAACCTCTAATTTGGAGGAATTGACTTTCTCATTTTCTTTCCTATATATCCTAACAATTATATCATCATGTTCCTATCTCAAGCCTTAGTCAGATTTTAACTAAAGTTTTAAAATTTTCATTCAAATTTTAAAGAATGTAAAATACACTATTTTAGGTCCAATTTAAGTTTTTGAAGCTTTATATACAATATAAAATTTTTGCAAAAGTTAAGTTCATTTTGGACCGCTAAAAGTGGTAAGAGATTAATTATCCCAAGTCAAACATATATAGTTTAGGTCTAAACCTACTCTGGGTGCCCTGGTATTTGCAAGGGCACATTTTGACTACTAATCAAGAATATATTAATAAAAATAAAAACCAACAATTATATAAAAATATTTTCAATCATAAAAATTTTAACACATGTATAGCCTTCCCCCCAGGAATGTTAGAGGGTCTCATGAACAACCTTTTCTCCCAAAAAAAGAAAAAGGAATATTAGAGGGTCTCATGAACAATAAGATTAGATTAAGCTCAACTAAATTTATATGATGCAACCCTTCACAAACATTTCTATGATGATCTTCTACAGAGTTGTCGAATCATAGTTTGAATTGCGAACTTAATCAATAGTCCAAATCAATTTGCATTGTCTTTTTATCCAATATATCTGATGCGGGATCAACTCAACATAATCCTTTGAACTTCAAACGATCATAATTTTTGATTCGAAACTTAGAATAAGACTCTGTTGGTGGCCACATGTACATATTTCAATGATCTACATTTATTATGAGAAATCTATAATCACTAACTTTTGAGCTCAAATTATACTATTTAGGCTCTCATCCGAGCTTCTAAAGATTTCATTACTATTTTTGACAATTCTCATTTTTATGGTATTTATGATATTTCTAGTATTTATAAGTTCTAGTTTGTCTAAATTAGTATCCTGCTTATTTAATTTCAATTTCTATCAATAGATTTCCTTTTTTGAAAAGACTTTTTTTTTATTTCTCTATAAGATTAGAATTGAGGTTCGTATTTCAAGATATCTTTTACTTTTCGGCAATTTACCAAAGGGCGTCCCTAACAATACGTAATTACCAAAGGGCGTCCCATGATTTCTATTTTACCAAAGGGCGCAGCCCTTTAAGTGAACTTCCTATTCTACCCTTGGCGCCACAATACACCTTTTCCATTACCATTCTCGAGACATCCGAACCACTTTTGCAGTAAAATAAGAATATGTGGTTTGGATGGCAAGGTCATTCTATCTCTCACCGCGAAAACGTAAATGATATTGTTGAAGGAGGACATTGTGCGTGCCCTAGTTGTGCTTTAGTCGTTTGCTACTCCCTCGATTCCCTCCGCCCAACCAAAACCTAGGCTCCTATACAGGAAAGTGATAGTGTGTGATCCTGAAGCTGCTTGAAGTGTTAACGTTGAAGTTGATACTGCTCGTCACTATCAAAGTAGGATTTAGGGTTTCTGCAGGTTTGATTTGCATAATAATGGCAGGTAAAAGGTCTGTGGGTGGTTCCTCATCGTCTTCTTCATTGGCATTAATCACCAAGGTATGTGATATTGTTTATACTTAATTTTGCTGAATAAACACTGCTTGTGATATTGTTTAAACTTATTTTTGCTGAATAAACACTGCTTGTGATATTGTTTATACTTATTTTTGCTGAATAAATTTGTAATGTATAAAAACTGTAGGGTTCAGATGAGTTTGGGAAAAAATTACATTGGTGCAGTGTTTTAGGCCATTTTAAACATTTTGTTGAAGCATTTGAAATTTTAAAAGATCAACACATTGCGAAGATCAAAGAGTCGCCCTTCAGTATTTTCTTGGACATTCAAGAATTGTAGCATATCCGGGGAATTTTGGTAAATATATTTGAAAGTTGGGATTCAACCTCGCAAGTTTTTAAATTCTCAGGTAATAGTTTTAATTATGAATTATAAACAGTATCTATAGTAAGATAAAACTTGGATATAGTTGACCTTAAATGATTGATATTTGATCAATTTAAATGAGTGAATTTAAGGTGAAATTCACTTCAGGTCGGTAGGCCTGAAATGAAATAATTTCAGGCCTACCGAGGGCCTGAAGTGAATTTACTTCAGGCCCTAGGTAGGCCTGAAATGAATTCATTTCAGGCCCAACGTGGGCCTGAAATGAATTCATTTCAGGCCCAACGTGGGCTGAATGATTCATTCAGGCCACGTGGGCCTGAAGTAATTCATTTCAGGCCCAACGTGGGCCTGAAATGAATCATTTCAGGCCCACGTTGGGCCTGAAATGAATTCATTTCAGGTCCAACGAGAAATAAATTGAATCCTATATTGTTGATGATAACTAAAGATTTTAATTGTTTCAGGTGTACCGGTTGCGTTCACCAGACGAGATGTTGCTTTGGTACTGGGTATAGTGGACCGTGGAGTTTCGATCCCTATTAATTCAACTGAAGCATCGGGTGACCTCTATCGTACTTACTTCTCAAAAGAAAAACAACCTACTAGAACAAGAATTGAGGACTTACTTAAACATTATTCTAAAAGTGTTGAATCAGAGGATGATGTGTTATTAGTTTGTAAATTTTATATTTTGTATATATTTGTTTGTGTTTTATTTTCGTCTAGTACATATAAGGTCCCTCTAGGGCTTGTAGATATAGTAGATGATTATGACAATCTTGGTAGATTCAACTGGGTGGAAGCTATCCATAAATTTTTGTCTCCCCAATTACCTAAGATTGGGGAATTATTTTCATCAAGTCAAGGAAACCAGAGGACCACAAACCTCCCTTATGTAAAGGGATTTGCTGGGCTTTTGGCAGTGAGTAGAATTTACCTAAATTATATTTTATAATATTTTGCTGTTATTAATGTAATTGGCTGGAAAACTTTGTGTAGGCATGGTTTTTGGAGCATGTACCCATTCAAAAACCATACAATGTTGAAGGACCCCGAATAAATAAGTGGAGGAATATTCCTTCGCATATTAGTAGGGTAAGGGACCTTGTCAACCCAATCAGCTCCGAAGAGGTAATTATTGTAAACTGTGATCTATGTTAGTTTATCTATGTTAGTTTGATATAGAAGCAGTAAAATTTGTGTACTTGGTAATTGACAGGTGATTGTTGAAATAATTCCTAACCTACATGAAAACACATTTTTGAGAACCTTGAGATTGGGGATGACATTCCACAGCCAATAGCGACATCACAAGGACATGACACAGAAGATGTAAGGCCATGTGGTGAATGCATTCTTAAAGACACCCTAATCAAGGAGCTAACAGAGGAGAATATATGTTTGAATGAAAGGGTTAAGGAATTACTTTCAATTATTGAAAAAAAGGGCATGGAGGCTCAAGAAAGCTATCCTGTAGTCAGTCCTCTTTCTGATCCAGTATCTTGTAGAACAAGGAGAGGACGTGACCGAACTCGGTATGATTACAGGGATACTCCAATTGAGAGTCCAGTATGGCACCAACTATTACATAAGGGGAAGCGGAGAAAGGAACAAATATCAAATGTCATGGACAAGGGAAAAAGGAAACTTAGTGAGGAGGATATGGATGAAGCAAGAGAAACCATTACTGTAATGGAAGTCATGTCTGAAGAAGATATAGAGGAGGAGAAAAGAAGGACCTTCGAACTATACAAAATGAGGCTTCAAGGCATTGATGTATGTGACTTATTTTCATATTAATTACGTCAAATTTATTGAATTTGGTCATTAATTAGTTTGGTGTAAATTGTATCGATGTAGTTTGTGAAGAAGCATTTTATGAAGTCGAAGAAGAAAAATCAAGATAAAGAAGTGGCCTACGTGATAAATAAATTGGAGAACCTAAAGTAAGTTATGAAACATAGTTTAGTTAATATATTTGGGGCTTTAATATATAATCTTATCAATTAACTTGACAGGTTGGATAATGAATTTATCTGGGAGGATGCACCCTTTGCTTTGAAATTGCATTCATTCTTACAAATCCTCAATGGAGAGGTTTTTACAAAAGGCGAGGTCATTGATGCCTTTTGTAAAATGTTATTTAGGGGAGCATCCACATCTGGTAGGCCATACCACAAGTCAATATATTGTTCAACCTTCTTCACAGTAAGTGATGTAAATTAGTAAGAATTAATAGATTGTAGAAGACCTAGTATTATGATGTGGTTATTAATAATTTTGATTTTGCAACTATTTAGGCTTCAATAAGATCGTCAAGAAAGTTTTCCATGCAACAAGTGATGAAGACGGATATGATAGAACAAGGGTTTAGATATATTTTAATACCTTTGTGCAGTGATAATACACACTTTCACTTGTTGGCGGTGGATACAGAAGCAATGACTTTCATTCATTTAAATTTCTTGCTAGTGGCCGTAAATATAAGCATGATTTTGACTCAGCGGTGAGCTACCTACCTTTATTCATATATATGTTCATCATTTGATAAAAAATGTCATTGAAATTCATGATATATTTGACAGGTAAAAGAACTTAAACAATATACTCGCGAGGAACTTACGGCTATTCATCCATATCTACAAAGTCATCATCCCTTGGACAAATGGCCTTCCGTTAGACAAAAATGTCCCCAACAAGAACATAGGTCAGTAAGTGAGGAAGAGTTTGAAAATTTTAAAATGATCAAAGTATTTTATTACCCAACTTATTGAAATCTGAAATACTATTTGTTATTTTCAGCGTGGACTGTGCCTTCTTTGTTATGCAATACGTCCGATGTCTCCTATACGATGAGAAGATGGATTTCAAACAAGGAGATATGACGAAAATGAGATTTGATCTGACAGTAAATATTATGGGAGACATGTATTGTAAAACATGAGAGTGTCAATCTCTTGAAGTAATGTTGTAAAAAAACATCCTTTGCTGGTGATTCGGCTCCATTTGTATAGAAATTGTGTAATTTGTATGAATATAATTTATTGTCCAGAAAAACAAAACAATTGTGTGATGTTGATTCACATCGAGTTGCTGCAATGTAGTGTACCAACTGATACGGTAAGAAAACAACTCATAATGATTTGGACAAAGTTTGCACACCAGAAATAACATCTCTTTGGTTAACTCTAACTACTGACATATATCCAAGTACTGATCTAGGTCCATAAGTGGGTTTCTGATACATAATTTGAAAACATGACTTTATCGTCTCGAAGGAATTGAAAATTGGTATGCATTCTGTATTGAATTAGTAAGATGGATTATCTCTACCATAAATTTAAAATACTTGTTTCAAATTGTAAATTTTAATAATTAAATAAAATTAAAGGATTTGGTCACAACTTATAGATAAATATAGAATATTAATCTATAAATCATGATTTTATTTAATGGCCAAGGTGAGCATGAAATTTACTTTTCAGGAATACGGTGGGCCTGAAATAAAATGAATTCAGGCCCACGGTGGGCCTGAAATAAAATTAATTCAGGCCCACGGTGGGCCTGAAATAAATAATTCAGGCCCACGGTGGGCCTGAAATAAATCATTTCAGGCCCACCGTGGGCCTGAAATAAAAACACTTCAGGCCCAAGGAGGGCCTGAAATAAAACCTTTCAGGCCCAGGGTGGGCCTGAATAGATCCATTTCAGGCCCAGGGTGGGCCTGAAATAAATCAATTCAGGCCCACGGCGGGCCTGAAATAAAAACACTTCAGGCCCAAGGAGGGCCTGAAATAAAACCTTTCAGGCCGAAGTTGGGCCTGAATAGATCCAGTTCAGGCCCAGGGTGGGCCTGAAATCAAGTCATTTCAGGGTCTCTGTTAAACATTAAATACTTCTGATTTAAGTTGGTGGATAATAAATTTGTAGTTGTATAGGTGTAAGACGTTTTTAGAAGATAACTGATAAATATTGGTACTTAGTGTGCACATAAAAATCCACTGATCTAGCCTTGGTGATACAGCAAGATCAGAGGGTTGGGCACCCAAAATCTCATCTCCTATCTCAACCCTAACTACTGATCTAGGTTTTTCAGAATTCCAGATATGGGAGGTCCATCAGTGAGTTTTGCTCAAAACTCACTGATAGACCTAAATCACTTATCTAGCCTTGGTGATACTGCAAGATCAGAGGGTTGGGCACCCAAAATCTCATCTCCTATCTCAACCCTAACTACTGATCTAGGTTTTTCAGGATTCCAGATATGGGAGGTCCATCAGTGAGTTTTGCTCAAAACTCACTGATAGACCTAAATCACTTATCTAGCCTTGGTGATACTGCAAGATCAGAGGGTTGGGCACCCAAAATCTCATCTCCTATCTCAACCCTAACTACTGATCTAGGTTTTTCAGAATTCCAGATATGGGAGGTCCATCAGTGAGTTTTGCTCAAAACTCACTGATACACCTAAATCACTATCTAGCCTTGGTGATACAGCAAGATCAGAGGGTTGGGCACCCAAAATCTCATCTCCTATCTCAACCCTAACTACTGATCTAGGTTTTTCAGAATTCCAGATATGGGAGGTCCATCAGTGAGTTTTGCTCAAAACTCACTGATAGACCTAAATCACTGATCTAGCCTTGGTGATACAGCAAGATCAGAGGGTTGGGCACCCAAAATCTCATCTCCTATCTCAACCCTAACTACTGATCTAGGTTTTTCAGAATTCCAGATATGGGAGGTCCATCAGTGAGTTTTGCTCAAAACTCACTGATAGACCTAAATCACTTATCTAGCCTTGGTGATACAGCAAGATCAGAGGGTTGGGCACCCAAAATCTCATCTCCTATCTCAACCCTAACTACTGATCTAGGTTTTTCAGGATTCCAGATATGGGAGGTCCATCAGTGAGTTTTGCTCAAAACTCACTGATAGACCTAAATCACTTATCTAGCCTTGGTGATACTGCAAGATCAGAGGGTTGGGCACCCAAAATCTCATCTCCTATCTCAACCCTAACTACTGATCTAGGTTTTTCAGGATTCCAGATATGGGAGGTCCATCAGTGAGTTTTGCTCAAAACTCACTGATACACCTAAATCACTGATCTAGCCTTGGTGATACAGCAAGATCAGAGGGTTGGGCACCCAAAATCTCATCTCCTATCTCAACCCTAACTACTGATCTAGGTTTTTCAGGATTCCAGATATGGGAGGTCCATCAGTGAGTTTTGCTCAAAACTCACTGATACACCTAAATCACTGATCTAGCCTTGGTGATACAGCAAGATCAGAGGGTTGGGCACCCAAAATCTCATCTCCTATCTCAACCCTAACTACTGATCTAGGTTTTTCAGAATTCCAGATATGGGAGGTCCATCAGTGAGTTTTGCTCAAAACTCACTGATACACCTAAATCACTGATCTAGCCTTGGTGATACAGCAAGATCAGAGGGTTGGGCACCCAAAATCTCATCTCCTATCTCAACCCTAACTACTGATCTAGGTTTTTCAGAATTCCAGATATGGGAGGTCCATCAGTGAGTTTTGCTCAAAACTCACTGATACACCTAAATCACTGATCTAGCCTTGGTGATACAGCAAGATCAGAGGATTGGGCACCCAAAATCTCATCTCCTATCTCAACCCTAACTACTGATCTAGGTTTTTCAGGATTCCAGATATGGGAGGTCCATCAGTGAGTTTTGCTCAAAACTCACTGATACACCTAAATCACTTATCTAGCCTTGGTGATACAGCAAGATCAGAGGGTTGGGCACCCAAAATCTCATCTCCTATCTCAACCCTAACTACTGATCTAGGTTTTTCAGGATTCCAGATATGGGAGGTCCATCAGTGAGTTTTGCTCAAAACTCACTGATACACCTAAATCACTTATCTAGCCTTGGTGATACTGCAAGATCAGAGGGTTGGGCACCCAAAATCTCATCTCCTATCTCAACCCTAACTACTGATCTAGGTTTTTCAGGATTCCAGATATGGGAGGTCCATCAGTGAGTTTTGCTCAAAACTCACTGATAGACCTAAATCACTTATCTAGCCTTGGTGATACAGCAAGATCAGAGGGTTGGGCACCCAAAATCTCATCTCCTATCTCAACCCTAACTCCTGATCTAGGTTTTTCAGAATTCCAGATATGGGAGGTCCATCAGTGAGTTTTGCTCAAAACTCACTGATACACCTAAATCACTAATCTAGCCTTGGTGATACAGCAAGATCAGAGGATTGGGCACCCAAAATCTCATCTCCTATCTCAACCCTAACTACTGATCTAGGTTTTTCAGAATTCCAGATATGGGAGGTCCATCAGTGAGTTTTGCTCAAAACTCACTGATACACCTAAATCACTTATCTAGCCTTGGTGATACTGCAAGATCAGAGGGTTGGGCACCCAAAATCTCATCTCCTATCTCAACCCTAACTACTGATCTAGGTTTTTCAGGATTCCAGATATGGGAGGTCCATCAGTGAGTTTTGCTCAAAACTCACTGATAGACCTAAATCACTGATCTAGCCTTGGTGATACAGCAAGTTCACAGGATTGGGCACCCAAAATCTCATCTCCTATCTCAACCCTAACTACTGATCTAAGTTTTTCAGAATTCCAAATATTTTTCTTTCAGGCCCAAGTTGGGCCAGAAATAATTTTATTTCAGGCCCAAGGTGGTCCCTGAATAAAATTATTTCAGGACCAAGGTGGTCCTGAATAATTTTATTTCAGGCCCACGGCGGGCCTGAAATAATTTTATTTCAGGCCCAAGGTGGGCCTGAATAATTTTATTTCAGGCCCACGGTGGGCCTGAATGAATTTTATTTCAGGCCCAAGGTGGGCCTGAAATAATTTTATTTCAGGCCCAAGGTGGTCCAAATACTCCTTCTCAAATCAATGAAACTTTGCTTCGGATTATTGGGTTTGTCTCATATATTATCTGTAATATGTAAATGTTGTCGAATTTTTTCAGTAATATTGAACCTTGTTTTTGCTAGAATCATTTGAAATGAGGACCACATTGGGCCTGATACAAAAGCATTTTAGGAAACCCAGTCAGTGCCTGAAACAAAATGATTCAGTTGTATAATGTAAGTTTAATGACAAACAATATATGTTTGTAGTTAAAATGTATGTAAACCATTTTGATAAACCAATGGAGCATTGCTTTGGATCCTTGTTATTGTCTAAAACTGTAATCTATAATCTGTCCTCTTGTCGATACTATAAGCAATATTGAACCTTACTTTTCCTCTACCCTATTTTTAAATCACAGCCCACGCTGGGCCTGAAATGAGATGATTCAGGCCCACGCTGGGCCTGAAATAATATCATTTCAGGCCCAGTGTGGGCCTGAATGAGATGATTTCAGGCCCAAGCTGGGCCTGAAATGGAATTATTTCAGGCCCATCGTGGGCCTGAATGAGATTATTTCAGGCCCACGCTGGGCCTGAAATAATCTCATTCAGGCCCACGCTGGGCCTAAAATGGAATTATTTCAGGCTCAGAGTGGGCCTGAAATCATCTCATTTCAGGCCCACTCTGGGCCTGAAATAATTCCATTTCAGGCCCAAGCTGGGCCTGACACAATAATGTTCAGAATTCAAATAATCTCATTTCAGATTTCAAATAATTCAATATTAGAATGATTAAATATTTTATATAAATATACATGTTGTGAAATTATTTTTAATATTAAACAAAAAAAAGAGTACCTACATAGACATTGCATACCACAATTTAATTCCATCCACATCATTACCTCATTTTTTCAGAATTTGGCACAGCAGGAGGTTTGTTTCATGGACCTATAATATTTTGAATTCTCAAAGCTCATTACCAGTAGTTAAAGTTTAGATAGCTAGGAGATGGTATTTTTGGTCTCCAAACATAGTCCTAATGATTATCAATTACGTGTTAATACAGTATCAGTTGGCACAGAACAATGATTCAACAAAGCAAACAAACAAACAAAGGGTCTCAAATGACATATATTCACAAACCATAGGACTTCAGGACTTCAAGACCAGAAATTACATTTTTGTGGGTTTCAAAATCCGAAAACTTCACAACTGCTCAATTCTGCTTACATCACTTTACACAAGAAGAAATGTATCATAATATTGAAATACTTCTTCAAGTCACAACATTAACAACAACTAGTTTTTTGACAATACTATAGCTGTAAAATATACAAAATCTTTACATTCAGTTATCCTCCATACAAAATATACACTTCACTCAGAATATTGGGTCACTACATATACCAATTAACTCAAGACCTTGGGGCTGGCGGCATTCTACATGTCCTTTTATTATGACCAAGTTGTTTGCACCGGCTGCATTTTAGTTTGACCTTGCCATTGTGTCTGGACTCTATCCGTGCCTTCTTTCGTCTACCAGGCTGCACAAGGCTACGGGGACATAGAACTGTAATGTCGTTTACTCCAGTAGGCCAAAACTGCTTGCTTCTACAAGGGAAAATACGATCCATGTAAACCCACTTCCAAGTTTCAGAATAAAAAAAATGCTCACAATAAGGAAGTGTATCCATGTTCCTGTAAATGATTACGGCAATAGCATGTGAGCAAGGAAGTCCTGAAATTTGAAACTCCCCACATTGACAAACCTTTTTTTCCAAATCAACAATGTATGAAGTGCCCCATGTTTCTACTTCCATTTCTGATTGAGAGTAAGGGTGAACCTTATAAGCTCTTGCTTTCTCTCTCCTTGAATCCATTTCTTTTGTAGCATTAGGTGTCAAAGCAAGCTGCCATTTGGAGACTTGCTCTCTACGGTTATAGAACCATTGAGCAACTTTTCTTCTTGTATTATCAATTAATCTGTTTATGGGAAGCTCACGTGTAGACTTGAACAAAGCATTTAAGCTCTCCACACAATTCGTGGTAAGCATTCTGTACCTTCTCCCTGTAAAGTGTGCATTTGCCCACCTTTTAGGGTCAATGTGTTGGATCGAGAAATGCGAGAGAGGGGGGGGTGAATGTCGCAATTCGTTCGGATTTAAAAGAGCAAGTGCACAGCGGAATAAAATAGAGTAAAACAACGCTAACACGATCGTCTTACTTGGTTCGGAGCCTAGGTCGACTCCTACTCCAAGGCCCACGGTCGTTGACCGTTTTCTGCGGGCAATTCTATAAGTTCGCAAAGTTTACAAATAGATTTTACAATAAGGCAGAATAGTAAACTTTAAATACAGAGCTCTTTGTTACCGACGTCCGGTGTAGATCAAAGTTTCGGAGCAGCAGGACGTCGTCAGCTTGAGTTGGAAGATCTCTGAAGCGTGTCGCGGAAGCAGAAGAGCGCAGAAGCGTCGAAGCAAATGATGTTCTTTGAAGAGGGTCGAGGCCCTCTTTATATAGGGCAGGGGGCGCCCGACATGCTCGGGGCGCCCCCCACGTGGCTGCAGATCCGGCGATGCTCTAGTCAAAGCTGATCTCGTTATCTTCGGGATTGTATTTGACTGGGGCACCCGACGCGCACGGGGCGCCCGATTGACCGGTCAAACTTTATCACCGAGGCTTCGCGAGGGTGAGCTGCAGCCGCCTTCAGTGGCGTGGCACAGTGGGCGCCCGAGACACGCGGGGCGCCCGACATGCGGGGCGCCCGACACGCGCGGGGCGCCCCCAATTGCGCTGCTGTCGGGGCGTTTACCTCTCTGCTAACTTTGGGTTGACTCTGGGGCGCCCGACACATCCGGGGCGCCCTACTCAGCTACGGCCTCACTCCTTTGAGGCTCTCTGAGCTGCAGAAACACAGTCCTTCGGTCCTGCATCCAGGGTTAGTCCAAAACAGCAAATAATAAGTTAGTTACAACAGCCTTAGCTGTCTTGGTTCTGACTTTGGATCTCCAAAATGGAGCCCTAGGTCGAACCGACGCCTAATGTTCCCTCGAGGGGAACGCGTCCTCACCTACTCCTCTCGGGAGAGTTTTACCTGGTGCCAACCGGATCCTCCAGTTGGACTTTTGCCCAGCAGTCCTTCGCCAGGTCTTGAGTTACCAAGCTTCCCTTCGCTTGGTGCCTAGCAGCCCTTCGCTAGGTTTTTTCTTCTGGCAGTCCTTCGCCAGTGCCTAGCATTCCTTCGCTAGGGCTTGTCCTGTCTGGCAGTCCTTCGCCAGTGCCTAGCATTCCTTCGCTAGGGCTTGTCCTGTCTGGCAGTCCTTCGCCAGTGCCTAGCATTCCTTCACTAGGGCTTTTCCTGTACACTCAAGAAACTCGTTAGACAACCATTAACCCTTAACTTTTGAACCTTTTTGCCAATATCAAAACACAGGTTTGACTTGGGTGCATACTGCACCAACACAATGTTGTGAAGCCACTTATGGGCAACTGGATGTTTTTCAAGCATTGTCTGCATTATCATATCATATTGGAGTGTTGTGTTGGCTCGTGCTGCTGCCCAAAACAAACCTACAGCAGCTCTACTCCCAGTATCAGTTACCAAATTACAACACATGTGGTGGCAACAAAAGGCATGATGCGCGTTTGGGTAGACTTTTCTAACTGCTGATATAATGCCCCGATGTCTATCTGATACTATGGTGATTGAGTGATCATCGACACCAAAGAACCTCTTTGTATGCTCCAAAAACCACTCCCATGCAGACCCACATTCAACTTCAGCTATTGCGAAGGCAACTGGAAGAACATTGTCATTACCATCAATCGTCGTTGCAATCAACATTACTCCCGGAAACTTTCCTCTTAGGTGTGTGACATCAATTCCGATAAGTCTACGCAAATAAGACCTGAAAACCCTTCGGCAAGCACCAAAACCCCAAAAACACCGCTGGAACTGATTGTCACCATTCCTGCATAGTGCCACATACGTTTCAGGATCTCTAGCTCTTAACTCACGCAGATATTGTGGAAGATCTCTATAAGCCTCATCATAATCTCCAACAACCTTTTTCAATGCTTTCTCCCTAGCTATGTATGCTTTTCTGTATGATATGGTCACTCCAAATCTAGCTTTAATATCTGATATAATCATACTTGGTTTGTATTGTTCATTATGAAGAAATTGCTCTTCAACAAAAGAAGCAACAAATGATGAAGAGCATCCATGATGATCAGCACTTTCCCTAACAGTTCCGCATTGGTGCTCCTTTATATATTTTGTAACAGTGAACTCTACTTCCCCCCTTGCTACTACTCTCCATGTACATGGTTGGTTGAAGCACACTGCTTTAACTCTATTTTTTCGGGTGTCAACTGGGTTATATCTCATATGCTTAACCATGGCATGTTTGACAAGTGCATTCTTGAATTCTTCTCTAGATTGGAATATCTGCCCCATAAAAAATTCATGCCCATCTCTTGCCTCTAACTCTCCAATTGGCCCAGCAAGCAATCGAGAATTTAAAATATAAGGATCTTCAGCTAATGGAAACTCCTCCTCTAAGTCACTGTACTTATCTAGGGGGAAATCATATTCCTCAATCTGCATATCATCGGCTTGGAATTCTAGTACACTTGTAATGGGTTCTAATTCATTTGCATTCCGGATTTCAATTCCTTCCTCCCCACTCCAAGTTGCCTCAAAGAATTCAACAACTCTTGAAGAAGAATTCAAACCCTCACCTTCTATATTAGTTGCTTCTTCATTTAGATCAATTGCCAAATTCCTTGTAATTTCTGATCCATTCCCCGTGACAGCATTATCATCAAGAGTATTCCATATTTCGGAGATAATTTCGTCAACATCATTATCATCCCTGAAAAATAAATTAAAATTACATTTAGCAAATTTTGAAAAACATAATCAAGGACCTAGGAAGGCTCAAACCTCTAACCTTGCTGAAAAACCTGGAAATTTTCCCACTTGAGGCTCATCCTCGGCCTGAAATGGAGGTATTCAGGCCGAGGTATTCAGGCCCAAACTGGGCCTGAATTGAAGTGATTTCAGGCCCACCCTAGCCCTGCAAATTTTTTATTTCAGGCCCTCCATTGGGCCTGAAATGTTTTTATTTCAGGCCCACCCCCTTGTGCCTCCCAGGGCCTGAAATCACAGGGCCTGAATTATATTGATTCAGGCCCTCCCAGGCCCTCAAATCCAATGATTTCAGCACCTGTAAGGACCTGAAATCTTTTCATTTCAGGCCCTGGGAGGACCTGAATTTCTTTTTTTTTCAGGCCCTAGGTGGACCTGAATTCATTTTTTTTCAGCCCCTGCCAATGCCTGAAAACAACATATTTGATTCACTCCTAGGGCCTGAAATCTAATGATATCATGCACTCCTAGGGATTTAACTCCTTTAATTTCTGGCCCTTCTAGGGCCTGATATGGTAATATTCATCCCTAGGTCGAATTCAAGCATTTTTTTTATCTTCATTTTAACAAATTTCACAGAGCCTTATTATGTAATCATATCACCCTTAGACTCCTCCAAACATACAAATTCTAGCAAGAGTTGATAAGTATAAAACCAGGTCTGATACAATATCAAAGATGACAATCATACGTACATTACTATTTGTATTTGTTACCAATCTGTTGCTTGCTTTTTCTCCTTCAACACCTATCTTCCTCAGCTGTCTTGATCAATTGAGTTGTGCAAAGTCGAAATATATACGTACCCTCGTGATGATTCGACTTTTGCAAGTTAGTATTATATATATAGGCTGAGAATATTTCCACTACCTTGCCATCCGAACCACATATTCTTATTTTACTGCAAAAGTGGTTCGGATGTCTCGAAAATGGTAATGAAAAAGGTGTATTGTGGCGCCAAGGGTAGAATAGGAAGTTCACTTAAAGGGCTGCGCCCTTTGGTAAAATAGAATCCATGGGACGCCCTTTGATAATTACGTATTGTTAGGGACGCCCTTTGGTAAATTGCCGTTTACTTTTTAGTCCAAGGGTATAGAGTACATATAAACATGTAATTAGCTATGAAAAAATTAATCCGCTATTGATAAGAAATATTTTTGTTTTTGGTTCTCTAATTACTTTCTCTTTAATTCTCGTCAGTTCCCAGAATAATCATTATCCTATCCGACATAAATATCTAAGAGGTGTCTTCAAGAGTTCATCTACGAAAGACATCTTCATATAAGTTAGGCTCCACCGACCAAAACTTATCGGAAGGTGAAGGCCTCCTTCATAGTCGTTAGAAGCTCAAATCAATCTACACTAATGGATCAATGGTCCAAATTGATTTTCTCTAAATATTTTGATCCAACATCTCTAAAGGGGCATTCATAGAGTGAAAGACCCCTTTATAAATGCTTAGTTATAAATAGTTATAAATAGTTATGTATTTATTTTGTTCCGCTGAATAAAACTTATGTGAAAGAGATTTTTTTTTTTGGTTTTATGTGGAATTAGAGCCATTTGATTAAAATTTAAATAAATTTGGAGTGTTAATTCAGTGAAGGTCTCCTTTAGACCTATCAAATTTAAATTTAAATCGTTCTAAAATCAATGATCCCTCCCCACTAAACCTTTCTAACCTAATGGCTTTGAGGGAATCTGAAGCACCAATATAACTTTTCAAGTAGTCCTTATTGGTGCGCAATAAACCTTTGGTCAAGATTGACTAGGTTGATCAAATTCGAGTTGACACGAGTTGGGAGTTTGATTTTTCACCAATATGTTAGTTGATCAAGTGAGACATCAAGAAGGTCAAGATTTAAATATTATTTATTCAAAAAAAAATTCTCTAACATCAATTAAGCAAAGGTTTAAATATACTCAAAAGAATGAAAAAAATAGAAAGGAAAATTTTTTAATACACTAAAAAATCTAAAAATCTTAAATGGACTCAAAATCTAAAAATGTAAAAGAGTAAAATAAATTTAAAAAAAAATGAAATTTTTTTTTGATCCACCTACATCAGTGACATTTTAACAAAATAAATCTCTAAATCCTTTTGCATCAGCCACCGGGGGGTTGAAAAAAATTTGTCATTGAGTTTAAAGTATTATCAATTGATAGCTCAGGAAGAAGATCCTTTAGCATTAACTTGGCAAAATCTCCTAGCAATTGCTGCATTTCTACTGGGAAATCAAGGTCGAAGGCTATTGCATTGTTCCTGCAAGGTAGCAAAGCATAAGCAACTCCTTCATGCTCTATCTCATCTAAAAACCATTTGAATCCTAAGTAGGCTGTCTTTATGTCCTATATAGAGTAACCGATATAGTGCTTGCTTTTATCTAGGCTCTATTATGAACCAGGCAGCTAACCCCTTTATTAAAAAAAAATATGGAACCGCCACATTATCAATTCCAGGCTGTCCACTATCATTGAGAGGTAAAATAGGGAAGTCTAAGTGACAAGTGCTTGGGCGGGGATCTATAGAGACGGTGAAATCCTCTGTCGAGTTTTGACCCTCCCCACCCCCCATCACTACGATCTTATCCCAAATATTTACCACTGAATCATATCCCCAAGGACAATTATGCGGTTAAGCTAATCCCTTTATTGCAGTAGGGCTTGGAAGCTGGATCTCAACCTCTTCTCCATCAAATTTGTCAAACCCAGACTTGGTATGATCCCATGCTTTGATATAGTTGGTTGGACTCTTTGTAAATAATCTAAGCATGGAATGTATGCATATGTTGCTGCTTCATTGGCTTCATCTCCCATGGATGGAATCTCTTCTTTAACTGAAATAAGAAAGTCTTCAGTAACTGTCTCATCTTCACCTTGAATTTCATTTTTGTGAGTTGATTCATCCAAGGTGTTTTGCTAATCCAATTGTTCTTCCCTGGCAAAAGAATCATCTTCCTCCATGGTATCGACAATCTCTTTGTTAGGCAATGCAGGAACCTGATCAGTTTCCATGTCCTCCAAAGGTTGCTTGTAAATCGGACACATTAGAAGATGACAATAAAGTTTCTGCTGGTTCCTTAACCTCAGCTGATAACAAGATGGTTTTCTCATCAATAATATCTTGATTTCGACTTCTTTAGAGGTGGAGCAGCAACATCAACATCAACATCAAGTTCATCTTTTGTTGTTGAGATCGGGCGCCAATGAAGTCAAATCATGTACTACACAGGAATCCTTTTTTTGTTGATGTTAGAGTTTGGTGCCTCGAATTCAGTTTGATCCAGCCCAAAAAGTTTGCGGTGCGATATATATGGTAAAAACTAAATTATGAAGAAAAAATTTGGGTTCTGTGGTGGTAGCGGAGGTCTCGAGTTGTTAAGGTGCGGGGGTACGGGGGCGGAGCCCCCGCGGTACAGATCGTTCCCTATTTAAAGGGCTTATTTTTAGGATTTTGTATTATGATTAAGGCTTTGAGCCGCCGACTTTGTATTCCACCATTCATAGTGATTTTTTCCTTCTCTGCTAGTGGTTTTTTTCCCGTCAAGGATTTTCCATGTAAATCTTGTGTGTTCTCTATTGTTCTTGTTGTCGTTTTTCGTGTTAATCTCGTTTCAAGTGGTATCAGAGCCAAGTTGATTTTGATTTTATAGATTTCAACTGGGATTAATGACAACAACAAGCATGAAATATGATATTCTTCTTTTGTATCACAACACCAGGTTTACGCTGTGGCAGGTTAAGATGCGAACGGTGCTGGCGCATCTGGACTTGGACGACGCACTGTTCGGGATAGACAACATGCCCTCGACATGGACAAAGGAGAAAAAGGAACGTAAGGATCAAAAAGCTCTATCTCAGATCTACCTTCACCTATCGAATGAGATTTTACAGGATGTTTTGAAGAAGAAATCTGTTGCTGCACTATGGCTAAAACTGGAGCAGTTGTGCATGACAAAAAGTCTTACGAGCAAACTAGGTCTGAAACAACGTTTGTATTCTCATCACATGGCAGAAGGTACGTCGTTAAGAGATCACCTGATCGTGTTTAAAGAAACCGTCTCTGACCTAGAGGCTTTAAAGGTCAAATATGACGATGAAGATTTAGCATTGATCTTACTGTGTTCTTTACCCTCGTCATATACGACTATTAGAGATACTATTTTATATAGTCGTGATACTCTTACTTTGAATGAGGTTTATGATTCATTATTTTCGAAAGAGAAAATGAAACAGCTTGTCGAAGGGTCTGAGGCTTAGGGTGAGAGTCTTATTATTCGAGGAAGGACCCAGGAGAAAAGCTCTGGTGGTAATATCAGGGGCATGTCAAAATCTAGAAATAAGGATAAGATCTGTAATTATTGCAAGAAGAAGGATCACATCAAATCAGAATGTTACAAGCTGCAAAATAAGAATAAAAGGGTAGGTGAAAATTCGAGGGGAAAACAACCAGAGAAGTCTGGTGAGGCTGATGTCGCCGAAAATCACAATGATAGTGAACTTCTCGTTGCCTCTGATGCTGATTTGAAGCAGAGTGAGGAATGGATTCTTGATTCTGGCTGTACGTTTCATATGTGTCCCAATTGGGACTGGTTTTCAACATATGAAACGGTTTCAAGTGGTGTCGTTTTGATGGACAATAATTCATCCTACAGAATCGCTGGTATTGGTACGGTCAGAATTAAGATGTTTGATGGTGCCATTCAAACACTTGGTGATGTGAGGCACACCCCTGATTTGAAGAGAAATTTGATCTCTTTAAGTATTTTTGATTCTAAAGGGTACACATACACTGGTAAAGGTGGAGCTGTGAAGGTCAGTAAAGGATATCTTGTTGTGATGAAGGGACTAAGGTCAACCACCAGTTTACATGTTCTACAGGGATCCATAGTAATAGGTGATGTTGCCGTCGCAAGTTCGTCTATGTCTGATTCTGATGTTACAAGGATTTGGCATATGCGTTTGGGTCATATGAGTGATAATGGCATGGTTGAATTGAGCAAGAGAGGATTCCTTGATGGTCAAAGTATTACAAAGCTAATGTTCTGCGAGCACTGTGTTTTTGGCAAGCAGAAAAGAGTCAAGTTCTCAGTTGGCATTCATAATACAAAAGGTATACTAGACTACATTCACTCTGATTTATGGAGGTCTTCTAGAGTACCATCTAAAGGTGGTGCACTCTATATGTTGACTATTATTGATGATTTCTCAAGAAAAGTTTGGACATTTTTTTTAAAACATAAGAGTGATGTTTTTACTATCTTTAAGGAGTGGAAGGTCATGATTGAGAAGCAGACAGGGAGGCAATTGAAGCATCTTCGAATTGATAACGGATTGGAGTTTTGTTCTGATGAGTTTAATGCCTTATGCAGAGCTGAAGTTATTGTGAGGCATCATACAGTTTGGTATACTCCTCAACAGAATGGTGTAGCAGAGATGATGAATAGGACTTTGATGGAGAAGGTACGTTGTATGCTCCTTAATGCTGGGCTACCGAAGTTTTTCTGGGCAGAAGCCGTTGCGTATGCCTATTATCTTGTCAATCGCTCTCCATCAACTGATATTGAAAGGAAAACTCCACAAGAGGTATGGTCTGGTACTCCTGCTAGTTATTCTGATTTGAGAATTTTTGGATGTCCTACGTATGCTCATGTTGATAATGGGAAGTTGGAGCCTCGTTCGGTAAAGTGCATATTTATTTATAGGCTTTAGACAAGGAGTGAAGGGATACAAACTTTGGTGCCCAGAGACCGAGAAAGTTATCATCAGTAGAGATGTTGTCTTTGATGAGACTAGCATGCTTCAGGGGTCTCAATCTAAAACTCCTTCTGAGGAAGATAAGAAAAAGACAAGCACACAGGTGGAGATTGAGATTGGGTCGATATCTACAGAGACTACTCCAGAACCTATTTTAGATGTTGTGGATGGAACGAGCTCATCACAAGCACCTTCACAATATTCCATTACGAAAGATAGGTCTCGGAGAGAAATTATATGCCCACAGAGATATGCAGAGGCTGATTTGGTCTCTTATGCTTTAAACATGGCTGAGGAGATTGATTCCGGTGAAGAACCTGAGACGTATTCAGAAGCAATTTGCTGCGATAATTCTGGTAAGTGGATAATTGCTATACGGGAGGAGATGGAGTCACTTGGTAAGAACGACACATGGGACTTGGTGAAATTACCTAAGGGTAAGAAGGTTGTTTGCTGCAAGTGGGTATTTAAAAGAAAAGAGTGAATACCGGGAGTTGAAGAAGTCAGGTACAAAGGCAGACTAGTTGTTAAAGGCTTCAGTCATATTCCAGGAGTAGACTTCACAGATGTATTTTCCCCAGTTGTAAAGCATAGTACGATTCGAGCCTTGGTATTGTGGTCATGCATGACTTTGATTTGTAGCAGCTGGATGTGAAGACAACATTCTTGCATGGGGTACTTGAGGAAGGTATCTATATGCAACAACCAGAAGGTTTTGAAGTCTCAGGAAAAGAGGATTATGTATGTTTGCTGAAAAAGTCCCTTTATGGTCTGAAGTAGTCACCTAGGCAATGGTATAAAAGGTTTGATTCGTTTATGATCACTCATGATTTCAGAAGAAGCAGCTATGACAGTTGTGCCTACTTTAAGAAGACTAATGATGGATCGTTTGTTTATCTGCTCTTATATGTTGATGATATATTGATTGCGACCAATAATAAGGAAGAGTTAAGAAAGGTAAAAGCCCAACTAAGTAAAGAATTCGAGATGAAAGATTTGGGAGCTGCAAAGAAAATACTTGGGATGGAGATTCTGAGAGACAGAAAGACAAGTAAATTATATCTAAGTCAGAAAGGATATTTTGAGAAAGTACTTCATCGATTTAACATGCATACTGCCAAGTTTGTTAGTACTCCGTTAGCTGCACACTTTAGACTTTCAGCTGATTTATATCTACAGTCAGATGATGAGGTTGATTATATGTCACGGGTTCCATATTCTAGTGCAGTGAGATCTCTCATGTATGCTATGGTTTGTACACGTCCAAATTTATCACATGCAGTGAGTGCAGTTAATAAATACATGACAAATCATGGTAAAGAGCATTGGAAGACAGTTTAGTGAATTTTCAGATACTTACGAGGGACTTCTGATATTTTTTTACATTTTGGGAGTAATAGAGATGCAGTTATTGGATATGTTGATTCTGACTTTGCAGGTGACCTTGATAAAAGAAGATCACTTATGGGGTACGTGTTCACTGTTGGTGGTTGTGCTATCAGTTGGAAAGCTACGTTGCAGAATACAGTTGCATTGTCCACTACAGAGGCTGAATATATCGCTATTACAGAAGCTTATAAGGAAGCTATTTGGTTGAAAGGACTCTTCGGTGAGCTTAGTGAAGACTTGCAGATTACTACAGTCTTTTGTGATAGTCAGAGTGTCATTTTCCTCACGAAGTATCAGATGTTTCATGAGAGGACAAAGCACATTGATGTGAGGTATTACTTTATACGTGATGTTATTGCTCGTGGTGATATTATTATGAATAAGGTCAGTACTCATGATAATCCTGCTGATATAATGACTAAGTCACTCCCTATAGCCAAGTTTAAGCATTGCTTGAACTTGGTTGGTGCTAGATGTTGAGATTTGCCTGTGGGACTTTTGTAGAAGAGGTGGAGAATGTTCTTTTGAAGATTTGTGAAATTTGCGTCAAGGTGGAGATTGTTAGAGTTTGGTAACCCGAATTCAGTTTGATCTAGCTCAAAAAGATCGCGGTGCGACATATATGGTGAAAATTAAATTATGAAGAAAAAATTTGGGCTCTGTGGTGGTAGTGGAGGTCTCAGGCCGTTAGGGTGTGGGGGCGGAGCCCCCATTGTAGGGTGTGGGGGCGGAGCCCCCATTGTACAAATCATTCCCTATTTAAAGGGCTTATTTTTAGGGTTTTATATTATGATTAAGGTTTTGAGCTGTCGACTTTGTATTCCACCGTTCATAGTGATTTTTTCCTCCTCTGCCCGTGGTTTTTTCCCGTCAAGGGGTTTCCACGTAAATCTTATGTGTTCTCTTGTTCTTGTTGTCGTTTTTCGTGTTAATCTCGTTTCAGTTGACATGGGCACAACATCAGAACCAACTTCATCACTTGAGGGAACGTCATCTTTTTGCTAAACTTTGTCATCAACTCCATGCTCATAAAATTATCAGACTGCTGAAAAGATTCTGAAATATCTTCTGAATCTGTTTGAAAAACTTCAGTTGACGATTCCTTGAACTCAGGTTTGATACATTTGACATCGCTACTTTTTTTTGTCAAGTGAGAGCCTTCAATTTCTAGGGCAGGTATGCTAGCTAGGTCCAGCTTGAGGTATGCCCATTTTTATTAGGATGTATACTAAAAGCCTTGCTTTTGGTTAAAATATATTTACATTTTAAAAGGGAATCGCAAAATCACATGGTGCATATTTATAATAGTATGTGCACAAAATATCTCATACTTTGCATTGTAGATAACATGGTGTGTGGTGACGCACAAAAGATCATGTTATCAGTTCCTTGCAGAAGTATAAGAAGGAGGCTCACAACCGAGATGGAGTTAGACAAACCATCGGGATAGTTGTAGTGTAATTAGGTGTGGTTTATCTTAACCATAGAATTACACTAGTGCACTTTGTGTGCATTGAGTAGGACCAAAAGATAGGTCATCCAATTTTGTACTGACTTCATAAATTGGATTAGACCTTAGATATATATTATGGAGTACGATCTCTAAATTCTGAAATAATAATGGGCACGTATAATTAATTATTATTTTTTTGATTTACCAATGGGCAAGATTTATTCTGCTAAATCGATAGGCTTGGTAAATTAGGAAATAATATTAATTATATGGTGTGTCATTGATTATTGAGGGAATTCGTGTCCTAGTTAGTCGGGATGATGATGCCCCCTTGATGAGCTCAAAAGGATCGTCATGTCAAATCTTGCAAGTGGACTATGGTTCGACATGATGAAAAGGTTGAGTGATACTAGTCAAGGATCAAGAGGATAATTAATTAAAATTATCAGTAATTTAAATTAATTATCGGGCATTCGATATCTTAAACACGGGGAGATGGACGACTCATAATAGGTGGAGCCCATATGAAAATATGGGGGTTGGTGAGAAAGTTCAATGGGGATCCTTTAGTGGAATAGATCTCCATTAATGGATCGAATTTGGATCCATTAGCCGGCCAAGACCCAACTCCTCCTCATGGTCCCTACCATAGCCCTATAAATACCCCATATGAGTCATGGATTAGGGGTTAATCAATCATAGAAAACATAACTTGATTATTCCTCTCTCTCTCTCTCTCTCTCTCTCTCTCTTAGGGCACACGACGCAAGCAAGGAAGCGACTGGAGGTTGTGGAGAAGAAGCAGGTTGTCGGCGACAGTTTTGAAGGAGAAGATCGGTTCACAAGGCCGAGACATCTTCTCCTTGAAGCTGGGAGTCACCGGAACTTCTTCACCCTACGGTTGGGGTCACTGGCGATAGCTTTGAAGGAGGAGATTGGTTTAGCAGCCAGGATATCATCTCCTTCAAGTTGTGGGTCACCAGAGGACTTCTATGCCTTTGCCATGGTCGCCGGAGCAAGCTAGGAAGGAGGTGATCTGTTCAGGAAGCCGCGACACCTTCTCCTTGGAGCTAGGGCAGTCGGCGGCTGATTTCTTCCAGTAGTTGAGATCGCCGGCGCAAGCTGTGGAGGAGAGGATCGGTTGGTTGCATCCGGGATATCTTCTCTTTGTGGCTAGGGCTGCCAGCGACTTCTCTACCTTACCATTGCCAACGCATGCTGTGAAAAGAGGAGGCCTTTGTGGCCGGCGGTGCAAAAGAGAAAGGGAGGTGGCTGCCGAGTGAAACCCTAGCCGTGTGTTGGCGATTAGCATTGCCTAGCTCTGGTGGCATCTCCTCTTCGTGAATCGCAAGCCCTAACCGATGTTGCCCCTCTTAGTGCGAAGGAAACCGCCGATGCCCTCATCTTCCCATCGCTGTAAACCCTAAGTGCGATCCACTTCTTCCTCGCGCGCCACCACAACTTCAATAGGAACTGAGGTCAGCTTATCTCAGGTGGGATTTGGATTTTAGAATTCATCGTATAGGATTTTCTATAATGGATTGATTTTGATTAGTTGGTGGATGAAATTGTGTTAACATTGAATGGTAAACCTTGTTTAGTTTCTGTATAGGAGATAAGAGATGTGGGGGGGGGGGGGGGGGGGGGGGGTTTCTTTGATTAGCCGAGGTCATTAGTGGAGTTGTTAACTTATGATAGTTGATACAAGAGGAATGGAAAGAGCTTGGTTAAATTTTGTTCATGGATAGATTTGTAAAGAGCTTAATTATGCCTTTGTTAGAAGAAGGTGGTTAGTTAATTTTTCTTACTTGATTTCTTCACCGTGCATGAGTAATCTAATATTATAATATTAGATGTAGCTCTCACTCCTAGAAATATATGTGGTTTTGTATCCTTGCCGTGAGCCACCTTTATTCCCGGTGATTGAAATTTATGTTGGGTAGCTTCCAATGTTCCTTATAGATTGGGCTTGGATTAAACCTAAGTTAAGCTAACTTTGGTAATTCGGAGTAAGATGGAATTCGACATTTATTTTAGAATTAATTTAATGAAGGTGATAATTAGAGTTACTCTTTTATGGTTAGTAGCTAATTTAGCTATTTTAATTAATTTTATAAAACGGCTAAATTATGTTCTTGGAACATGACCCTGATTTGATACGAGGTCTTGGATAGGAGATTTAATTGGATACGTTCTGAATAAAAGGCGAGTTACTTTTTCTTTGTATTCTTGTAGATCATTGATCTTAAATGCATGGTTGTTTGGTGTTTCTGTAACACCCCAATTTTTACAATTTGAATACCTGGGGAATTGTTTAAAGTTCGGGACGAACTTTCTATAAGAGAGGGAGGATTGTAACACCCCAAATTTGTCAAGGTAAAATCATGACAATGTATGAAAATGATTATAAGGAAATGATATAAATTTCATGCAATCACATGCTATGAAATGTCATAAATGCATGAAATATCATATTCATGAAATATGATTATCATGAAATGTTATGTGAATAATATTTATAAAATATTATGTAAATAATGTCATGAATTCAGGAAAAATATTAGGAAATATTATGAATTCATAAACATGAAATATTATGAAATTTCATGATGGACTTGGCTTAATGGGCTTTGATATGGATTAGTGCAAAAGATGATAAAAAGGAGGGAGCAAGGATTGAACCTTGGACCTCCTAGTTGCACTCTCCATGTCTTAACCACTACACCAAGCATTGTTTCTTGTTGAGAGAATAAGAAACATGCTTGTTAAGTGTGTAAGAGTGAAGAGACATGTCTTTTCATGAGAAAAGTATAAATAGGTGGAAGTTGGAGCAACTTCCTTCTCTCCTTTTCTTCTTCCTCTTCATCTTCCAAAACCGAGACCCCCTTTCTCCCTTCCCCTTCCATTTTCGAAAACAAGATCTAGGGTTCTAGCCCTAGAAAAGTTGGAAGGAAGAAAACTCTCCAAAGACCTTGTCACTACTAAGTTCAAGAAGGCTTAGAGGAAGATTCCAAGAGAAGGATTCTCACTCACCCTCCAAGTGTAGGGTACCCTACAATTTAAAGAGAAGAGTAAATTCAAGCGCAAGGATGTAAGTATCCTCTCGCCTGTGGCATAATTGTTGTTGAACGTTTGTTGTGTGCATTCCTTTGCAAAAGATCACAAGACTTCCCTTAGGAAGTTTCGGCCACCCCTTGTAAGGGGTCCAAGTGAAGTTTTCTTTGTCAAATCTTGATACATGCTAGTGCCCTAGGGATTTTAGACCCATAGGTGTTGTTTCCAAATTTTTGGGAGAACAAAACACTAGGGTTTCCCCTTGGGAGACTTTCGGCCACCCCCTTGGAGGGAGGCCTTGGTCCCTTTGGTTATAGGAATACATTCCTTAAAACTTAATGTAAATGTGTATGGGTTTTCTTAATGGTGTTATGTACAAAATTCTAGGGTTACCCCTTGTGTAAGTTTCGGCCAAGACCTAGAGAAGGGATTAGTGAGGGTGGAATTATCCAAAAGTTTATCCATGTTAATGTATGGTATGATGTTGTATACAAGATGTTTGTATAATTGGTTGTGTGAGAATTTGGTGCCAAAAACCAAGCCTACCCTATCCTACAACTTTCGGCCCAAGAGGATTGAATTAGGGTTTTGGGTTGTTTGTTATCCTAGGATGAGTAAATGGTTAGTAGTGTAGGTAAGGTGCTTGGATAAATATTTGTGTGAAGATTGGATGTCAAAAACCTAGCCTACCCTACCCTTGCAATATTCGGCCAACTTAGGAAGATGAGGGTTTAGGGATGATTGATTTACCTATGATGAACATTAGGGTTCAGGAAGGTGGAATTATTTTATGTGATGTGTATGTGAAATGATATGAGATGTATATGCATGAGATGATTAAATGAGATGTGTGATTGAAATAGGATGCATGTACGAATTATGAGGCATGTATGAAATATGATGAACATGTGAACATGTATGACATATGATGTATGTATGAACATGTATAAAATATGATGAATATATGAACATGTATGAAAACATGATGCATGTAAGGATGACATGTGATGTATGAACATGGATGACATATGATGTATGAACATGATGTGGTTGATAATATGCCTAAAAAGGAGATACTCTATTGAAACTGGGATCAAGAGCACCCGAATGTGTGGTGTGTCCCTAGGGGATCAAGAGCACCCGAATGTGTGGTGTGTCCCTTTGAGAAGTGATTAAGAGTACCTTTAGGCATATACATATATGAGTAATTGCATGATAAATTACTTTACTTTGAAAAGTTATGTACCCGACTCGGAAGGGGGTCGTTAAACAAATCCAATGAGCATGTTAAGGTCATGGCATTGGTAGGACGGAAGGGTCCTGCTCTAATTAGATTGGTGGCTCGCTACCCCAATTTATTAGGGAACGCGCATGATGTGGTACTACAACTGGGCCCTGGATGATGATATGATATTTTAAAGTACTTACCATTATGGAACCTTTTTGAAAAATATTTCTCATCATGTGATCTTGTTCCGTAAAGTACTTAGAGATAAATTGATGTGATGGTTATGATGCTTTGATGAGATGCTTATGATGCTGATAATTCTATCTGATTACTGTGTACATGATATGATGTATTGATATGGATTTTGCGAGTAGGCCCGGATTCTTACTAAGCATGTTTTGCTTACTAGTTCCTGTTATTTTTCTTATGCTGCAGATAGCGGTAAGAAATACTCGAACTAAAGGAAGAGGCAGAGGGAAGGTTGGAGGATGTGTGTGGTGATGGCTCGGGAAAGAACGAAAGATTCTATCTACCTTGTTTTGTCTAGAATCTAAACTGCTTCCCATAATTACTTTTGAAATTGTATTGCTATACTCTGAATGGGTGATGATCATGACTACTCTACTGTGATTGAGTTAGTAGTATGGAACCTATGTTATGCTAAATAATACTATCATTAATGTTTAAATATTGTAGAATGCATGCTAAGGAAAATACTAGGTAATTACTATTTTCTGTTTCTTATGAATGCTTCCTTTGCATGTAACTAAGACTAGATAACTCTGGCTATATTCCTATGTTGTATCTTGTTCACACCATGTTTATTCCATGCTTTAGTGTGTTACATGATCTTCCTGTTAGGTTGTAAATGCATGTAGATATAAAAGAAATGAAAAACCATGCTTGGTAAATGAGTCTTCAATAGGCATGCCTACTACACTTCTTGTAGGTAACTGTTTTGTTTGGATATACATGCTTAACATGATTGTATGATATGAGTGTATGGACCCGTAACCCCGCCTTTAGGGTAGATATAAGGTCGGGCGTTACAGTTTCAGAGTAGGACTGCCTGATCTTATTCTTTGTTTTGTTGATATTCTTCATTGATACTTTCTTTGCTTGATCTTTAAGCTAATCATATTTTATATCCATACAGTCTCCTTGTTGATTTTCTATTCTATAAAGTTTCACTTGTACGCGAGTACTTAAAAATGATCATTAATCACAACTAAGGTTGGTTGACATTAGAAATACCTTACCTATAGTTTAGTTGCATATTTGATTATTTTGATTTTTATTTATTGTATGGTTGCATCATTGGTATTTTGGTTGATTGTGCATTTAGTATAATGTACCATATCAGCACAGTTGTGTGCTGACTGTTGGGACCGGGTGCATGTTGACAAGGATACGGGTTCGTAAAATTTTAAATTTTTACGTGCAGCGGAAGAATTAGCATAAAATAATTTCTCAAATTATTTTAACCACGTATCTAGCATGCAACCTTATGATGTGTGGACATGATCATAAATTAAAACTTTGCGGAAAAGTAAACTAATTTACATAGTACCTCGCGTAACTCGAAGTAAGGGACGAGATCCAACGGTAGCGTCCCTTGGAAGCTCCGCCTCTATTCGCATCCACGCCGAGTTCTCTTCGGGATGACTTCGCAAAGTCACGAGTTTTGTGCCGACGAGAACTACTAGATTCTCTAAAGGCACAACTAGAAGATCAAGAGAGAAGAAAGGAAACTAACCACCAAGTAACGGAATCTAAATTCCGGGAAGGAAGGAGTTGCGATCCGCTTCTTCTTCTTCGGCACCTTCTTAGCGGATGAAGCTCTCGGCCACCCTTGGGATGTGCGCCGGCCCTAGGGGAGGAGAGAGAGCAAGCCCTAGAGAGAGAGTGGGCGCCGGCCCTAGAGAGAGAGAGAGGGCAAACTAGAGAGAGAGAGGGAGAGAGCTATTAGATCTCTTGATAACTCAATTGGAATTAAGGGCTTGCCTTTGGTTCCTTTATATAGTAGCATCTCCCTTGCCAAGTCTCCCTCTTAACGGAATTTTCATAACAAATTTATCCTATAAATTCTCTTATGAATTACTCCGTTTAAACCAAGTTTTATTATAACTAATTTTATAATAAAACAAATACTTCTCTCTTTTAATTATGGAATAAAATTTGTATAAAATTTTCTTATCATGGATAAATCAATTCATAATTGATTTTATAAATTAAAATTAAACCAATTCATGGTTCATTTTAATTTCCATAAAAAGAATAAATTTCTACAAATTTCTTTATAAATCTCTTTATATAAATTTCTTTATATATCAATTTATTTATCCATAATTCATAAAACAAATCGCGCTAGATTTATTTTATTAATTAAACCAATTAAATTGGTTTATCCCCTTTTAATGGCCGGCCAAACCAAGAGGGTGGACACCCTCTTTGGCCGGCCAAACCAAGCCGATCCCATCGCGAATTAAACTCATTTAATTCGCCCAATAAGCCTTCAAAAGACTTAGCCATTTTTAGCTTCCATTGCGCCTCTGATAAATTCAGATTCGACTTATTTCTCTTGATCGGAAAATCCAATTTTCAACTCGTTTTAAATCCCTCGGATTACTCGTAGTGCATATGACTAAATAGGCTTTCAATTTATGTTGGCCGTCTATAATCAACTAATAATAAAACGATCATGAGTGGCACCTAGTAGTACATCATGACCCCCAATTAATCAAAAGATCAACGGTTGGCCTCAGAAGTAATTCTGAAACCCTTCAGTAGCTCTAATGAATCGTGCCCCATTCCCTTCACCATCTTATACCCGCTTGGTTCAGGACATGGTCTGTTTATGTCAGTCCCCACTAGACTGACTACGTCACACCTAGCCCAAGTAGTGTCTTTCTCGTCCTTTGGATTTCTAATTACTCTCATGTATTTAAGAGACTCATACTCTAAATATGATATGCTCTGGCCAGAGGCTTTGAGTAACAATCCGACGATAGGCCTGGGTATACATCTCCTCGCAAGGAGTGGTGAATCCTTTGTAGGTTGTTCAAACATCTTCGGGCACTTCGGCTTATACCCAATCATCCTGGGTCCACACCTCCTTGGAGATGCTTGCTTAAGATGTTAAAGTATAAGTCTCCATGAGCAAGATGACTTGAACACCGCAAGTCAAAGGAACATCGCACTTAAGCTGCACTAAGAACTTCATTGACATATCTATATGTAGATTACCATATGAAGTTTTACGGCTAGTCACTCCAATGAACTAGTTCCCTTAACTAGCATCCAGGTTTATCTCTGGACATCCCAATGTCACCAGCCAGTGAGAATCAGCTGATTAGAGAATAACCCATGCTAGTCTCAACAGAATTGATAGTGTCCGTTTTTATCAATTCATCGACTAGGGATATTTTCAATACTTCACAATTGCACATTTAGAGATAATCACTAGTTGTGATCCCATCACAAATTCTCTTATGCTATGAATTGTATTGCGGACATTCAGTAGATGAGTTTAAGATCCCAATCAAATACACAACATGTATACTCAAATAGTGAATTATCATTTATTAAACTAAATGTTTACAATCATAAGGCGATTGCCTTAGGACACTTCTCTCATATCACTAATAAACTTCCACTTGGCCTAATGCCAATCGCTACGGTATCCAATACCACAGGCTCTAACATGACCCTCAAACTTGCTCTGAGGCAAGGCCTTAGTTAAAGGATCCGCTAAATTCCTTTCAGGGGGAATTTTCTCAATTTGTATATCATTCCTACTTATAATCTCTCTGATCAGATGATAGCGGCGAAGCACGTGTTTGGATCGCTGATGAGACCTTGGTTCCTTTGCTTGTGCAATAGCTCCATTGTTGTCGCAATAAACCGGTATTTCTTCATCAATGGTTGGAACCACACCAAGTTCTGAGACGAACTTCTTGATCCAGACTGTTTCCGTGGTAGAATCCGCTACGGTGTCTTGTTTGGAACTCTTCCAACTTATTGCGCCTCCATTCAAAGTAAATACGTATCCAGACTGAGATTTGGAGTCATCCTTATCTGTCTGGAAATTGGCATCTGTATACCCACGTATTACCATATCTCCTTCTCCATATATTAGGAACACATCCTTAGTCCTTCTTAAGTACTTAAGGATTGTCTTGACAGCCGCCCAATGATCCATTCCTGGATCCGATTGGTATCTTCTTGTGACGCTCAGAGCATACGATACATCGGGCCTAGTACATAACATAGCATACATGATAGATCCTATCGCGAATGCATAAGGAATCTTATTCATGCAAATCCTCTCGGCTTCTGTGCGCGGACACATAGACTTTGAAAGGTTGATCCTGTTGGGAACGAGATGGCTAGAGAGGGGGGGGTGAATCTAGCTAGACACAATTTCTTGCTTTCTTTCAAGCTTCTGCACTTCAAGGTTAGACAGCGGAAGCAAATGCAGAACAAAAACTAAGCAGAGAAAGAAACGCAAACCAAACAAACGCTAAGACGGAAATGTACAAGGTTCGGGGATAACTTGCCCCTACTCCTTGGCATGCCCGTAAGGTGGGCGATCCCTTGATCGTCGGCAGATCAAGCCCCGGTGAACACCGGATATCAAGCGCCTCCTTCTCGATGGAGTAACCTCTCCACAAGCTGTCTCAGTAGATGAATACAAGATTAAGCACACGAGACACTCGAGAAGAGAAGCTCACAAAGATGAAACAAGAACGCTCAAGCACAAAGCAACAGCGAGCACAACCCACAGCCCAGCCAAACTTCCCAAGTTTCTGTCTGTTCCCCCCCCCCCCCCCCCCGCTCCTCTGCTTCCAGCTTTGTCTCTTAAGCTTCGGCTCAACGTCGCCAGCTCCATCAGCACCACTGACTCACACCCTGACCCACTGACCTCTCTGAGCACTCAGTCCACTGAACACTCCTCCAGCTGAGCCTCCGTCAGTTGCCAGCCGCGCCTTCGTCAGTTGCCAGTAGCGCCAGACGCCGTTGAGACCTGAAAACACAATAGATCCAAACCTGCTCCAAGGAAAGCCTCCCATTGACCCTCCTTGAGTGTTTGAATCACCTGCTATCACCTGCACACTCCAATAGAGGCTTAGCAATGCATATCAAAAAGATATCAGCAAGTAGCAGAGAATCGGCAGTGAAAACAGACTTCTGACAACATATTTGAATTAAAGTTCTGCTCCTGATCGGTCCCCAGACCGATCAGGGAGGAGCCTGATCGGTCACCAGACCGATCCAGAAGTCTTCTGCACACTCCTGATTGGTCCCCAGACCAATCAGGCTCTTGCCTGATCGGTCCCCAGACCAATCAGGCTCCTGCCTGATCGGTCACCAGACCAATCAGGCTTGAGTGAACAGTGATTCTTTAATCAAATCCTAAGTCCCTGATCGGTCGCCAGACCGTTCTGGACCTGATTAGCAAGGGAACTCAACTCGCTGTTCGCTCCTTGATCAGTCACCAGACCGATCAGGAGCTATGCAGTGAGTGAAACACACACTCCCTGATCGGTCACCAGACCGATCAGACATCGCTGGATCGGTCACCAGACCGATCCACGAAGGAGCAGCGTGCCAACTCCCTAATCGGTCACCAGACCGATCCAGGGACGCAGACCTAGCCTTCCAAGCTAGGATTTCATTCACCTTAGCCCTCCAAGCTAAGGATTTTTCCATCTAACTCTCCAAGTTGGGAATTTGCACCTAACCCTCCAAGTTAGGACTTTTCACCTAGCCCTCCAAGCTAGGACTTTTCATCTAGCCCTCCAAGCTAGGACTTTTCACCCAACCCCTCCGAGTTAGACCTTCATCCAACCTAGCCCTCCAAGCTAGGCACCTGACCCTCCAAGCCAGGACTTTTCACCTAATTCTCCAGGATGGGAATTTGCACCTAACCCTCCAAGTTAGGACTTTTCACCTAGACCTCCAAGCTAGGACTTTTCACCCAACCCTTCCGAATTAGGACTTTTCACCACCTGGCTTCACTCACCAGGACCCGACTTCACTCACCGGGATTTCCAACACCTGGCTTCACTCACCAGGACCCGGCTTCACTCACCGGGATTTCCAACACCTGGCTTTACTCACCAGGACCCGGCTTCACTCACCGGGATTTCCATCACCTGGCTTCACTCACCAGGACCCGACTTCACTCACCGGGATTTCAACCTAGCTTCACAAGCTAGGACCTGGCTTCACTCACCAGGGTTTCATGCCCAGTCCCCGACCAGGACTTTAACCCAAATTCACTCAACCAAACTTAAATCATTGTCAAACACCAAAACAACAGCCGGGCCAGACTGTATGAACAATCTCCCCCTTTTTGTTGTTTGACAACCCGATTTAAGTTTAGGTATCAATCAATTAAAGTCCATTCAATTCTTATAAGGGAATCATGATCCTCCCCCTATAATAACCATAAACTTAATCAGCCATTCTCTCCCCCTTTGTCAAACATCGAAAAGGGTATGGTTATTAAGTTTAAACATACCTCCCCCTCAAACCAAGGGTCTCTCCCCAAACCCAAAATAATCAAAGGATACTTTTTGAATTGCATATGAGAGGCATATACCATAAATGTATCATGGCAACAACGTATATGCATCATACGCCAAAAAGTGTGAATTTCACATGAAAACATATACAGAATAATATCATGGTCAAGCATGTATATGTTTCATATGACAAGTAATAATGTAGCTTCATCAGACTTATGATTGATACAGAAAAATTTCTGATTTATCTATGAACGAACAATTTTCAGAAAAATTTTTGTAATTCTGATTCGTTCAAGATCGGACTGCATTAACACTTGGACTTCCATGTGAAGACATATACAGAAGTATATCATGGTCAAATACGTATATGCTTCATTGGATGAGTAAGGAATGCATCTGTATCTGACATATAATCCTGATCGGTCTCCGTGACCGATCAGGGTCGTTGATTACTTGATACAGAAGAATTTATGATTAGTCTGGGGAGCGATCAAATTTCAGAAAAATTCCTGAAACTCTGATACGTTCCTGAACAGACTGCATTAATCAATTTGCATTCCATAACAGGGGAGATGACTCTATTAATATTCATCATTTCAGAAAAAAATTTCTGAAACACGACATTAAGAATAAGAGTCATGACTCAACAAACCCTTTCTTATGAATTTGAACATTCCAACATAGGTTTGTATCAAATCATAATTTAGTACAAGTTTGTACCACTTGAACAAATTTGTGCTCCCTTAGTACCAGGTTTGTACCAATGGATGATCAAATATGTTTCAATTGTAATCGGTTTGTATCAGATTTGTGTGTTGTATGATCATTAAACTGATACAATTCGACAAGAAGATATTGGATTGAGGAGGTTTTGGATCAATTTGGAACGATCTGGGAGTTCCTTGATCAGAGTTGGTCTGATCGATCACCGGACCGATCAGAGTGATCCCTGATCGGTCAATGGACCGATCAGGTCTAATACAGAATGGTTTTTCAGTTTCAGAAACAAAATTTCAGAAACTATAAAATCAACTTTGTTTCAAATCTCAACCATTCCTAAACCCTAATACAATCATGTGTGATCCGTTTGTTCCTAAGGGTTCCTTCAATCAAAATACATTTCTTCAAACAATCATCAATATATGATACTAATACCAAATTCCCAAAACATGATCAACATGATTTGTGTCAAAGCATAGAGGTAATCCATTTGATTCTAAAGGTTCCCTTAATCAAAATATATATCATGATTTGTGTCATAGCATGATAGTATTTTCTAAGCATGAACTTGAGTATCGAAACATGTTTGTATCAAAGCATGATGAGTATGTTCTAAACATGATCATGTTTATTCCAAGGAGTTTTGAAAATCCAATCTACACTCAAGTACTGATACCTTAGTGATCCAATTAATATTAGGCATATGAATGACATTTGATTTGGTATCAGTTAAGTGGAAAAAGCAAACAAGTCATGGATCTTGAGTATTGGCTTTTGAACCATCATAAAATATGTGAGCATGCTGTTATTAACCACACTTTTCATGCCATAGACAAATGTTAATAACACATACAGTAAATCATGGCATACTTGATCATGTTCACCAATCAAAATACCTTAAGAAAAATTTAAGCCTAAACTTTAAGTTCATGTTCTTTGTTTGGTGATGTCTTATTAGTACAAACTATGTGTTAATCCTTGTTCTTTAGCATGCATTTATGTTGTATAACATATACAAGAAAATCATGACATACTTGATCATGGAAGAACTTAAATACTAAAGTAGATTATACCATGACTAAGTACTTTAACACATGAATTCCATAAAAATCACTAGCCAAGGGATTATATTATTATGAGAACTAAACCAATGGAGATCAAAGCATTTAATTTGAATTTTCCATAACCAACCATGTGAAAGACAATGTTTTCCTTGGTCATGGGTTTGGAGCACCAAATATCACCTCCCATGTTGAGAAATGCTCCCCCTCAAACTAAGCTATACAATTCGAAAAATAGAGGTTTTAGGTACCCAAATTTTGGGACCTAATGCATCTTTAATGAAGGACTTTGGCACCTATGCCTTAGTCATTTTCTTTTTGACCTTTTGAACCCTAGAATCATTTGATGATCTAAATTGAGTTCTAGACATTAGTGACACAAAGGTCGGTTCTTTAGGTCGGTAACCTATACCGGCCTTGTTGTAAACCGCCCTTTGGGAGTTTAAGATCATGTCTAGGGTTTTGGAGCTTGTTGAAAATTTTTCAAGAACAATCTTGAGATTTTCAACTTTGCTCTTCAAATCCTTATTTTCATCCTCAAGGAATTTGTCATGCAAATCATTTACGTCCTCAACCTTAGAGGATTTCAATTTTTCTACCTCCAACCTTAATGCTTTGACTTTGGCCTTAGATTTCTCAAGCATTTTGGTTAAACATGCGATAGCTCTATAGCATTTGTCTAGCTCGGGAGAGATTACCTCTTCATCATCCGAAGATGATGAAGGCGCGGTTGAGGAGCTTGATTCGCTATCACTTCCTTCATTTGAGTCTTCTAAGGCCACTAGAGCCACATGACAGTGGATATCCTCCTCCTCCTTGTCAATCTTCTTCTTCCTTTTGTTTCCTGCCACAAGAGCAAACCCTTTCTCCTTGGGGCCTTGGTTAGAGATCTCATGTAGCTCCATCTCACAAAACAAGTCCTCTAACTTAACAAAAGATAAGTCCTTGGAAACCTTGTAAGCATCCACCATGGATGACCACAAGGCATTCCTAGGAAATGATTTAAGGACATACCTCACTAGGTCTCGGTTCTCTACCTCTTCACCAATGGAGTGGAGACCATTCAATACTTCTTTGAATCGACAATGAAGCATACTTACATTTTCACTTTCTCCCATTGTCAAGTTCTGAAGTTGGCTGTGAAGGAGATCCTTCTTGGCAGTCCGGGTGTCTTGAGTTCCTTCATGGAGCTCAAGAAGTTTATTCCATAGATCTCTGGCAGAGGTGAAGGGGCCAACCTTGATTAACTGGTCCTTGGACATTCCGCACTGCAAGGTAACCACAGCTTTGGCATTTGCTTCACCCTTTCTAATTTGCTCAGCCGACCAACATGAGAAATCGAGGTCTCTGCCTTCGGCATCCCTTGGAGGGATGAAACCTTCTTTGACCGAGAACCACATGCACATGTTGGTCTTCAAATAAAACTCCATTCTTGACTTCCAATATGAAAAATCAGTGCCGTCGAGGAATGGAGGTCGGTTTGTGCTCAATCCTTCTCTTCCAGCCATCTTGTTGAGAACTCTCGGTTGTTAAGCCGTAAATAGAGCACCAAGCTCTGATACCACTTGTTGGGAACGAGATGGCTAGAGAGGGGGGGTGAATCTAGCTAGACACAATTTCTTGCATTCTTTCCAAGCTTCTGCACTTCAAGGTTAGACAGCGGAAGCAAATGCAGAACAAAAACTAAGCAGAGAAAGAAACGCAAACCAAACAAACGCTAAGACGGAAATGTACAAGGTTCGGGGATAACTTGCCCCTACTCCTTGGTGTGCCCGTAAGGTGGGCGATCCCTTGATCGTCGGCAGATCAAGCCCCGGTGAACACCGGATATCAAGCGCCTCCTTCTCGGTGGAGTAACCTCTCCACAAGCTGTCTCAGTAGATGAATACAAGATTAAGCACACGAGACACTCGAGAAGGGAAGCTCACAAAGATGAAACAAGAACACTCAAGCACAAAGCAACAGCGAGCACAACCCACAGCCCAGCCAAACTTCCCAAGTTTCTGTCTGTCCCCCCCCCCCCCCCCCCCCCCCCCCGCTCCTCTGCTTCCATAAGTTCCATGATTGGGACTTATGGAACTTTCGGCCACATCAAGGATAAGGCTAGGGATTTATTTTAAATTCCTCAAGCATGCTTAGTATGTCTTACTATGAAATAGTATGGATGATAATAGGGATTTATATGAAAATTTTTATGGGTTTGATACCCTCATAAGTTTCAGCCATATCAAGGATAAGGCTAGGGATTTATTTTAAATGCCTCAAGCATGCTTAGTATGTCTTACTATGAAGTAGTATGAATGATAATAGGGATTTATATGAAATTTTTATGGGTTTGATACCCTTATAAGTTTCGGCCACACCAAGGTCAAGAGGCTAAGGGAAACTCCAACCTTTCCAAGCATGATTAATAGGATTTTTATGATACCTTATGAGTAAGAATGGTGTTAAATGAACTCTTCCATGGGCTTGTTACCATTCTAGGGTTTTCGGCCAACTTTTGTTTTAGGTCTAGGACTTGGAGTTAAGTCCACTCAAGGATTCAAATAATTTTTCTATGGCATGACATGTAGATAAGATATGTAATCATGATCTAGGCAAATTTTCCATGGACCCATGGTCCTTGAGACTTTCGGCCAAGACCCAACCCTAAGGTTTGGGTTGGGTTAAGATTATAAAAATGCGTATTTATAAGTTCCCATGATGCTAGTACATGGTTAAGCATGATGTAAGGGCTTCTGTATGACTAAAGCCTTAGTTTATGTGTTATGTGGCATGACTTGTATGGTTAATTGTAGGTTATGATTTTTATCATGAATATTTAGATCATACACCATGAATACATGAAATTTATGTAGAAGTATATTATGATAAATAGAATAATGCATGTATGATTGATAAATGCTTATAATGAAATTATGACTCATGAAGGTATATGCATGTTTTGTGATGAATGTTATGAATCCTAGTAGTATGTGTTAGGTTTATATATAGCTTACCATTCATGTCTTATGATAGATACTAGGATCATGTACGTAAGATAAAATATATCTTGTATGAGATGTATGTTAATTTTGTATCATGATCATGCAAGCTTATGAACTCGGATAAGATTATGACTAGAAACATGATTATGTATGTATGTTCTATATTATGAACAAAGAATGATAAGCATGAATAAAGATGATAGTTATGCCTTAATTATAAGTATGAATGATAAGTATGAATGATGAAGGCATAACGATGATATGAAATAAGTATGAATGATAAGATGAAGCATGCATGTTTATTTTCATGCATAAGGCTTGTACCGGACCGAAGTAAGGGTCCAAGGGATGGGTACCTTAAGAACGCCCCGGTTCTGGACTACCGACTATGCTGTCCACGGTTCTGGCACTACCGAAGCTGTGCAACAGGGATGGGCACCTTAAGAACGCCCCAGTTCTAGGACTACCGACTATGCTGTCCTTACCCTAGTAGGTCGAGGCTAGCTACCTCGTATTTACTTAGGGATGCGCGCTATGAAGTATGTATGTGGTACAAGCCGGGGACCCCAATGATGTTACATTAAGCATTGAAAAGTATAATTTCAAAACTAAGCATCCTTATGTAGTAAATGCATTAGACTCATTCATACATCTATGTTATGCATCGCGCCAAGGTAAGATTATTTTATGCTTATATTTATGCTCATATTGTATATCATGAATAAGTAGGCATTATGTTTAAGTATGCTAAGAATCATGTTATGAATAAGTATGCATTATGTTTAAGTATGCTAAGAATCATGTTATGAATAAGTATGCATTATGTGTAAGTATGCTAAGAATCATGTTATGAATAAGTATGCATTATGTGTAAGTATGCTAAGAATCATGTCATGTATAAGTAATGCATTATGTTCATGTATGTTCATTTATGCCATGTATGACTATGCTTATGTTTATGCTCAAAGTTATGTTATGTCAGATGTTTGATATATTTATGTTGAAGCAACGTATGGTTTTAGTGAGTAGGAATAGGGTTTTACTAAGCCTATGTGCTTATAGTTTTATTTTTCCTCGTACCGCAGATCAACCTAGAAGCTATTAAGGGAAGCCGCAGGGGAGGCAGAAGCATGTGTGTGTGTGGCAGTGACTTGGCAGAAGATTCTTGTATTATGTTTTATGGTTATGACTAATAGATGACTTAAGACTTATGATGCTACCTTTATGGATAAGTACATACTGCTTATGATGATTATGAATAAGTCATGAAATGGTTAAGTTATGATATGATGTCATGTATGAATATTCCATGCGTTTAGTTGCATGATTATAAGCATGTTTAGAAAAAAAATGATTCCGCTGCATTAAGATATTGTCTAAGTACATGTAATGTTGAGCGTAACGCTGCCCTTCTCGCCACACCACGAGGTGTGGGAAAAAGGCGGGCGTTACACTCTTGGGCCTCGGTAGTAGGAGCAGTCGAACCCCCTTCAAGGTCCATTGGCAACTCTGACACACCGATATCTTGGGGGGCCTCTGGGACGTCTCAATCTGCGGTGGGCTCCTCCCCACCCTCGCAACCCTCAGTGGAGAGTCCGGCGGGAGCAGAAGATGTTGAACCTGGGACCAGCAACTGTTCATTAGCCTGGTCCCACTTCAGGAGCTGATTCATTACTCGGGAGAACATAATGTCGCCTGCACAGTAATAACAAAAAGACATCAGTTGGCATTAACCAGGAACTATACCAGATAAAAAACAACTTACGAAGGTTGGAGCTGAGGGTTGTAATTTTCGGACTAAGCTCAGCCCGATAAAGGAGCTCCTCGCATTATACCAGTAGGAGCCCATGGAATTCCATCCCAGTCAGGATACCCTTAGCTCTATGATATCCTGCGTTCTGCTGGAAGTCGCCGAGATTCAAGATAGGAGGCAAATTCTCCGTCCAGTGGATGAGACTCAAAGGTCGTTCAGGAAGCCGGATATAAAAGAATCTTTCTTTCCATCCCTTATGAGAAGAAGGGAGGCCTCCCAGAAACCGGTGGCCAGAGCGAGCGGTAAACCCAAATGCCCCTTGGGACCCAACTGGGATGAAAAAGAAATGGAAGAATCGGGGGGTCAGAGGAATGTCAAAAAACTTGAAAAGGACAAGAGCTCCGCCCATGTGGGAAAAGGCATTCGGAACCAATTGTTGAAGCGGGATACCGAAGTACTTAGCAACATTCATATAAAAAGGAGGGATAGGGAAGCGAAGCCCTAGTTCTAGTTGGCCCAGAAAGAATGTATAAAAATCCTCACAGGTTGTTACAGGCGATTGACCTGAGGCAAGGACCCTCACCTCCCAGTCTACCGGGATACCGTATTTCTGGCAGGCAACCTGGAGGGATTCCAACCTAATTCTGGAAGAGATGGCCTCATACAATTCTGCACAAAATCCTAATTCATTCAGGGAGCACTCGTCGTCGCTCGAGGTTTTCTTCTTCTTCTCCATTGGACCCATGGAGATAGAGTAGAGGAAAAAAGGATGGAGGGAGACATACTCTCGTCAAAGAGACGCAACGGCAAGATGAATAGCCAAAGAAGGAAAACTCTTGACGACAGTCAGGGTAAAGGAGGTTGCAGGACGTCGTTGCACCCGCTTTTATAGGGATACGCCGCACCCCTCTGAGCAATAGGGGAGCAGCACGTCGAGGGCATTAACAGGCTACCTCGGGGAACCACTAGCTCTGCCTGCCGTCGCTTCGTATATCCCGTAGTGCATATCAGGAAGATATCGCCGCACAACGAGGGAAGGGACAGGTGGCCCTATTACATATGCTGAGCCACCGCATCATTATGGTTGCCACAATGTTTGCAGGAACACGACACATATTCAAAAAATCACCCGAACTCCTGGGGGCACTGGTTGTATTTTAGGGCCCCACGGGCCGCCAGCCAAGTAGTAAAAAATGGAGGAACCAAATAGACTCAACTTCTTCATCACAACACTAGTCTGATCAGTCAGTCACACTTCCTTCGATCAGACTTGAAGGGAGAGACTTGTGATGGGGTTAATAGCCCATGGCAAACACGTGGAATGAAAAAGTTGCACGACACGACATGACTGGTTGGAGTGATCCTTCTTCCGGAGCTCCAGGCCCCCCCCCCTCTCGGGATAGTTGTGCCCGGGAGGAACAAATCTCCCGGGATCACCCTGGGAAGTCGGGATCACCCCGAGGAAGTAGATCTCTCCAAGTCACCTTCGATCGCAAATAACGAACCCCCTATTTTCAGATCCCGGGATAATGATCATCCGTATATATGGGGAGATCAGAGCCCATAATCCTCAGTCATTATCGCCCTCATCCTTACAATGGACTAGATTCAATGAGGGCGATGACCGTTATGGGAGGGGATCCCGTAACCGAAGATAGGGGGAATGTGGCGAGAAGCACGGAGACACGTACTATCGTCCCCGCCGCCATCGTCGTCAATTCCATCTAGAACCGTAAGAATTTATTTTGAATCTCAAAATCTATATTGAACTGTTAAATGCTTTTTTTTACTTATTTGTCAATTTTATTAATATTTTATTTGTAATCTTGTTAATTATTTTTAGATAACTATTGCAGAAAAATAACTTAATATTTTTCAAAGATAGAGTTTGTTGCATACATACACAAAAAAAATTTTGATTTTTTTTTGTAATTAAACAGATTTATTGTGATTTATTATTCAAAAACGTATTTTTAAATTTAAAAAATACTTTAAAAAAATTAATTTTGTCAAATCTAATTTTTCAGAAACGGATTATATTTTGAACATTATAAAAAATTTTCAAATTTATTTGAAATTAAAATCAAATTTAAAATTATCTTTCTTAAAATTTATCAAATTGAATTTCAAAATTATTTTCTTAATATTAAAAAATTTATTTTACTTTGATAATTTTTTTTATAGATGAGTCTGCCAAAATTCCAACTTAGATAAAAATTTAATTAATTTTTGAATAAAAATAAATTTTTAAAAATTATTTTTCCTAAATTAGATATTGCATTTTAAAAAATAATTTTCGAGCAAAATTTAAAAAATTAAATTTTCTAGAAACCAACAATTATGTTAGACATGTACTCAAAAATTTTCGAAAATTTTGGATGCTAGAATAATTTTTCATATTTTTTTTCAATCTGATTAGCTTAATAATTCCCTTAACATGTTTTATGTTTCAATGTGATCAAAGGGAGAGAAATAGGATTAAATTAATGGGGAAGGGTTAATTTCAATTTTTTTTGTGTGCTTACATTGTCACATATTATTTTTTTATGTTCGTTTATCCTAACTTAACTCAGGTTGATGTATATCAAAAAGGGAAAGATTGTAAGTATCCCAAATAGGTTTTGATGCGGTCAACCGAGTCAAGTTAGGTCCTGTTATGTTTTAATCCTTGTGACTAAGTGTGCAGGAGCGCAGAAAGTAGAGCGGAAGACACAGCGGTCAAGAAAGATGGCACAGGAAGGGAGCCAACGAGCTCAATGCATCTGAGGGATATGGAGTTCTGCGGAAGAGTACGCCGATGGAGCGAGAAGGACGTGCGCGACGTCCGAGAGTAATTTTTATCCATAGCTTAGCCGTTTGCGAACGTTGCGAAGCGGATAACTTCCAGGTCACATGTCAGGCGCCTCCAAACACTCAGGCGCCCCTATTGTGACACATCAGCATTCAGACAAAGTTGACCGGAGCTATAAATAGACCTCCCAGAGCTCAGTTCCAAACATCTATTGCATTGTACTCGAAATTCATTTATGTTTTCATTGTTTTCTGAGCTTTTCATTTTTGTAAAGAGGTTTCTCCGTACCAAGAAATTCATCTGGAGTTTGCGCTTTATTTTGTTTTGGATTAGCAACCTTCCTGGTTGCAAACCAAGTAAATCTGTGTGCCTCTTTTCTTTTTCTATCTAGTTCATTTTTATGTTCTTTATTTTTATTGTAAACTAACTTCCATCTTTGTTGAAGAAGAACAAAAAATAACTTGAGTCGTGATGTGCAGCGCGAAACATTTTCGCGAAACGCTCAGCGAAACAGTCAGCAAACCCACGTGGCTGACAAATCATCGCGTCTCAATCATCGCTCTGGCGTCGCGCGAGATAAACCCTAAAGCGCCGATCCGTCACCACCCGCTCCCCTTTCCCTACCCCTTTCTCGCGTGAGGGCAAGGATCGAAGGCGTGAAGGCCAGCGCCTCTAGGCTTCGCCTCCAGCACCTCCATCCTTCGTCTCCAGCGCCTCCAGCCTCGCGGTGCAAGAATAACAGCGCAAGAAGAAACCTCGCTCCAGCCTCCGCCTCCAGGCTTTGTCTCCAGCACCTCTAGCACCTCCAACCTTCGTCTCTTGCGCCTCCAGGCTCCAGCCTCCGCCTCCAGCCTTGGCCTCCAGCTTCCAGCCTTCACCTCCAGCCTCCAACCTCCAAGCTCCAGCCTTCACCTCGCGGCGCAAGAAGAAACCTCGCTCCAGCCTTCGCCTCTAGGCTCCAGCCTTGGCCTCCAGATTTCGCCTCCAGGCTCGAGCCTTAGCTTCTAGCCTTGGCCTCCACCTCCATAAAAGGTAGGCTAAGGTTTTTATTTGACTAAGGTTTTTATTTCAAAAGAAAGATTTCTGCCATATGTTTCATGTTTCAGCATAAGACAGTTACCAGCAGGACAAATCTGTTACTCTAGGAAGCTAAGGCAACTGTCTTATTCTGACCTGAGTTTCGCTTACCTACATATGTTTCATGTTTCAGCAAAAGACAGAATTTAGTGCCATATGTTTCATGTTTCAACACTAAATTCCCATTCAGGACCCTTAAAAGGAAGATTTCTGATAATAAGACAGTTACCTAGAGTCAGAAAAAGTTAGCGAAACTCAATTCTCCAGAAGAAACCTGTATTTTCTACTGAATCTCACGTTTCTAGGTTTTTATTTCAAAAGGGAAAGCTAGGAAGTTTAAACTTGCTATCACTGTAATTATACTTACTTGGATGGTGATGATTTTGATGTGGTTAATGTAAGCAACTAACTATGGAAGAACTTTGTAACTTTTTAATGTACCTTATGAGTGGTTAATGGAAGAACTTTGTAACTATTATGAGCTAACTTCTTTCTAAATTTAGTTGGCTCTATTTTTGTTGCCTTAGATGGTTGTGGAGTGACTTTTAGTGGATAATGTTTGAACAGTAATGCATTTTTTTCTCCTGCATCAGTGGTGCTGATGATATATTATTTTGTTTCTCTCTGATTTGTCAGTGCTCTCACTGGATATTATTGATGTTATTTTGTTTGCTAAAAATACAGAACAATTGTTTTGTTTGTTCTCACTGCATCAGTGGTGCTGATGATATATTGTTTTGTTTCCCTCGTTATTTTGTTCCCTCAATGCGTATTCTAGATATATTTAGCATTACGTAGTGTCATATTCATCCCATGCTATGTCAGTCAGTATTCAGGCATCTGAACCATATGATGAAAATTAAGCTAACATCTAAAATCTGACACGAAAGAAGCATTTTTACATTCATGTTGAATTTAAGATTGCACTAAAGTGCAACTGTTCTAGTTTGGTGCAAGCTGCAGCTTTTTCTCATGGTGTGACCAAGTAGTTCAGCCCTTCAGGTTTGGTATTCCTTTGGAACGTAATCAGCAGCATACACTCAACAGCTCACTAAATCAAAATGGTGATTCCAAAAGTCCGACCAAGCCTTAGTGCCAAATTGACAATCCAGAATTTAACCAAAATTCTCAGATACTTTGGCTGTACGATAAAAAAGCTAATACTGGTTAGCCAAAATTTAACCTGGCAGCAAAATAGTGCCACACCTATACGATGAAAACAAACCAGTACATCTGAAAGAACCATAAGCACATAGCATATCAACAGTGTGTGCTAGGCCAACTCAGCTCCTATCTGTTAATATTATCAAGCACAGCAATGTTTATGAAGAACATTGATGACTTTAGAAGTTAGCTTATTGCCCACTTTTCCAGTTATCTAAAGCTAACAACAAACAACCTAGAAACTTCAGTTAAACGGAGATTCGGTAGAAAATACAGGTTTTCATTCTTGTACATTTATATCTCTGCAAATAATGAATAACATTTCACAAGAGGCAATAGATACATAATGCAGCATAATGATTCACAGATAAACCAGCGGATACAATAGATACAAATCTCAACTGGAGACAATTTGCAGCCAAGTCTCAACTTGCTTTCACAAATGAAACGGCAATAACATCACGTTAAAATACATGCAATGTTTTCAACTTGCTTTCACCAAAATTTCAACTTGCTTTCACCAAACGACAGTCACATGTTTTCAACTTGTTTTTAACTAACAATCTAACAGTAACATTACGTTAAAATACAAGGGAAACAACAGCCAAACTTCAGAAACGACAGCCAAAATAGCTTCAGAAACGGCAGCCAAACTTCTAAGCCAACTTTGTTTTCAGTGGTTCTGGAACTTATCTCGCGCCGACGCCAGGGTGGGTTTCTGCCAACTTCAGAAATGGCAACCAAACTTCAGAAACGGCAGCCAAAACAGATATCAACTTCAGAAATGGACATGAAATTGAGGACTAGTTAACGATTGATGGACATGAGCAGAAGTAACAAAAAATGCATCAGCAACAAGTAACTAAAAATGCAACAGACTAGCCAAAACAGATAACAAACATCAGCAACAAGTAACAAAAAATGCATTGAGGACTAGTTTACGATTGATGGACATGACATTCCTCAAAGAACTATGATAAAGATACCATTAGGTATTTGAAATGGACTAATGGAGATCTTATAGAGTAATCACCGTTTATCGCTCAGACTTGAAGGAACACGTACAATTAGAAAGCAACACAAACAAATGATTACAAAGAAAATAGATTAAGATTGTATAGACATTTTCAAAGATGAGATCATATAGCCATTTTCAAAGATGACCAATTCTACAATTAGAAGTCTTAATCCAATAAGAGTGGGAAAATGTCAGAGATAGAGATAGAGGGAGATAAAAGAATATATTAATAAATATAATAAAATAAATAAATTACTTAATTTGAAGATTATAAGTAATATAGCTTTGTGTGGAACTCAATGGAGAGATAAGATTGCTGTAGTTGACCCTGAATAATTGGAACATATGGCTTGATAAAAATGGATGATGTTGATGGTTGCAAGCATTAGCAAAAATAATAATAAAAAAAAGCAATGTCAATTCAATGACTTATACGCTTATGTGGATGCAAAGCCTACCACTTTGGTAAGTGGTATCTCAATGATGAAATATCACCTTTTTTATCACGCAAAGTCTGACTTGGAGTAAGGTTTGCACTAATACATATATTATCTCATGCAACAACCAGTTGTCTTACCTTAATCCACCTAGGTCTCATTTCATTGCTTGTTTTGAATCATCCTTGGATCACAGGCCAAAGATCATCAGCAGAATCTTGTCTCATTAACAAAAGACAAACAAGATAGGAGCATATAAAAATCCAGAAAAGGTGGACTGGAAGTTTGCATGGAAAAAACTATCAATTGGACTTAATTAGTTCTCAATGGAAGATGGAGAAAAAAAACAATGGAGCCAACACAATAGGTTGAGACAATATGACTGGTAGCTAATATACTTAGAGGCCACTAAGTAGAGTATAATGTACAAGTTCCACTATGTTGAAAGGACATACTGAAACCATTCCGGTCAGTATAACACTTCACTAGATTGGATCTAGTACCAAAAGTATTCCGGTCAGTATAACACTTGATATAACATTTGCAAAACATTTGTCATATCGATTTCGAACCAATCAATATTTGATACAATTTGCAAAACATTTGTCACTTTAAAAAGCAAGATTGGATCTAGTGGTTTAAAACAATGTTTTGATATAACATTTGATATAACACTTCAGTAGATTGTTTCAGTAGATTGCAAATTGTCACTGAAGTGTTCTTTTTTTTTTACTTAACTTCAGATGGTTGGTTTGCAGATCGAATCAATCAGGAGCAATCAAGAAAGGAGAAGATATTGTTTCAAAACATTGCAAGAAACAATTTGCAAATCGAATCAATTAGGAGCAATCAAGAAAGGAGAAGATATTGTTTCAAAACATTGCAAGAAACAATTTGCAAATCAAATCAATCATGAGCAATATATCTTGCAAGAAACAATTTGCAAAACATTGTTTCAAACACAGTGATTGCGATAAGGAATCAGATGACACTTACACTTGATGTTATGTCGGATGTAGGAAATCCAACACTAGGAAGCGCACAGGCGGTCGGTGAAGCGCTGGAAACCTCGTGCAGATGTTGACGGCACACAAGAAGTCGGAGAACCTCGTGCCGAAGCCAACGACACACAAGATCGGCGGCGCGGCACAAGAAGAAACCTCGCAGCCACAAGAAGAAACCTCGCTGCAAAAGAGAACCCTCGCTGTCCAACCTCAGAAACCTCGATGCAGGAAACTTCGCTGCCCTAGCTGAGCACAAGCGAAAGGAGCGCAAGGGACGCAAGGGGGCGCAAGCGAAAGGAGCGCAAGGGGGCGCAAGGGACGTAGGAAACTTCGCTGGGAAGGAGATGGTGCGACAGAGATTGAGACTAGGGTTTTCTTCGCGTGGGACTTCTTTGTCGGAAAGCCACGAAGTCACTTGCCACGTGGGCTGCTGACTGTTTCGCGGAGGGATTCGGGAAATTTTTTCGCGCTGCAGATCATTTTCCAAATAACTTTTATTTGCAAGGGCAAGTCAACCCCTCCCCTCTGGCCGACCGCATGATCATCGACAGTATTTGTCCAATTTAATGTTATATTGTTGAATAAACAAAAAAGAGGGGAAAAAAAGAATGTCAATGTCCTTCTTGCAAAAGATGTTTTAAATGCAAGGTTCGATTGTGAATGGTGGGGAAGATGATGTTGAACTAGGTTCGTGAATGGTGGGGAAGATGATGATGTTGAACTAGGTTCTCGACTCACATGACAAATGGTTGATGAAGTAGAGCAAATGAAAATCTACAACCCGAAAAAGCTTTAGAATGAGAGAACTTCACAAAGATGATTTTGAATCCAAAGAGGATGAGGAACACAATGATGATATTGAGTTTGTGTCTGATGAAGAAGAAGTTAAAAATTATGGAGGAGAAGTAAAATAAATTTGATGTTAAGTTTGTGTCCGATGATATTGAGTTTGTGTAATTTTGAAATTTGAATTCATTTTAAATTTGATATTATTGTGTTAGAGTTATAATATGTGATTTATTATGTTAATTATATTGATACCAAAAATCCACCTAACGGCGCCTAATCCCCGCCTAGACGGCCTAGGCGTTAAATGTTGATCTAGTACCTGATTAATGTCTAGCAAATTTTAAAATCATGCTCATAATTTACCAATATGTATCTTATGAGGCCGACAATACTGATCATTTGGGAGGAAAGATAATCACTTTTAGCTCCAATATTCCAACACCTATTGATCACTATATTTATGAAACAATATTGAAAACTGCAAAATTATTTATTTTTGTTTTTGTTTGCATTAAAATTTAATTTTTTTTATTAAATTAATATGTGACGACCTTCTCTTTGATTAATAAATTTGAAACACAATTTATGCAAATTTTAAAATTAATATTTAGATTTTTTAATGTGTATTTTTTAAATGCAAAGAGAGAGAAAGAAGCCAAGGCATCCTCGAATAAATGGCTGAAAAACAAGAGCACCAACACATTTATTTATTTTTCACGACTTGAAAACTCATCAACTTCGTCATCATTCCCAGCATAACATGACCCTTTCACTAAAAAAAAACAATTTTTTTGGGACGAAAGTTAGCAACAAATATTTTTTGTTGCAGATTTGCGACAAAATTTACAACGAAAAAAATATTCGTCCCAAATTAACAACAAATTTGGCAACAAAAAATCTTTGTCGCAATTTAGCGTCAAAAACATTTTCGTTGCCAAATTTGTTGCAATTTGGCAACAAATTTCGCGACGAATGATATATTCATTGCAGATTTGCAACGAACCGATTATCGTCGCAAAAAAACAACGAATTTAGCAACAAATATTTGTCGTTGGACATTTGCAACGAATTAATTTGTCGCAATATTGCAACGAAATATATTTGTTGCAAATCTCCAACGAATTTTGCAACGAAAAATATTTTATTTTTCGTTGCAAATTTGGGATGAAATTTGCAACGAAATTTTAAAGGCCCTGTATTTTTTTTAAAAAAAATCTGATTTTTGCAACGAATTTAATTCGTTGCAGATTTACAATGAAATCTGCAACGAAAATTTTCGTTGCAGATTTGCAACGAAAAGATTCGTTGCAGAATTGCAACAAAAACGTTACGTTGCAGATTTACAACGAAATCTGCAACGAATATTTTCGTTGCAGTTTTGCAACGAAAACTGTTCGTTGCAAAATGTGATTTTTCAAAAATATAAGAAAAATTAATTAAATATCGTAGAAGGTCCTACGGAGGTCGGATCGAGACGAAACGAGTTTCTATGAGTCCGTATCGACGTCCTGATCGAACTAGCCACCTCAAACAAAAAAGTTTACTGAATAAATTCTTTTTCATATTTAAAATTATAGGTATGTTAAGAAGTTAGAAAAAAAATTAAGGTTAGAAGTATAAGTTTATTTCATATTAGGAAATTTGATATTCAGCGAATCTCTATAAAAAATCGCATTCGAGGTCGTCAACGTGATCATGAGATCGTCACGGTCCCATAGGAACTTGTTTTTTTGAAATTCGAAGTTCGTAGGGCAATCTACGAAATTTTGAAGCTCATCTATTTAAAAAAAAATAGAATTTTGCAACAAAATTTTTTCGTTGCAGATTTGCAACGAATTGGGTTATTTGTTGCAGATTTGCAATGAAATCTGCAACGAATCCTAAATTGGTTGCTAATCAGCAACGAAAAACAGATTCGTTGCAGATTTTTTTTTTTGCAAGACTTATAAAATATCATAGAAGGCTCTACGGAGGTCGGATCGAGACGAAACGAGTTTCTATGAGTCCGTATCGACTTCCTGAACGAACTAGCTGCCTCAAACAAAAATTATAGAGAATAAATTATTTTTCATATTTAAAATTATAGGTAGGTCAAGAGGTTTGAAAAAAGAATTAAGGTTAGAAATATAAGATTGTTTAATATTACAAATTTGATATTTACTGAATCTCTATCAAAAATCGAATTCGAGGTCGTCAACGTGATCATGAGATCGTCACGGTCTCATAGGAACTTGTTTCTTTGAAATCCGAGGTTCGTAGGGCGATGTACAAATTTTTGAAGATCCTCTATTTAAAAAAAATAGAATTTTGCAACAAAAATTTTTTGTTGCAGATTTGCAACGAATTGGGTTATTTGTTGCAGATTTGCAACGAAATCTGCAACGAATCCTAAATTCATTGCTAATCAGCAGGCCCGGCTCAAGGCATAGGCAATTAAGGCCTATGCCTAGGGCCTCAATAAAATTAGCGTCTATTATTAATATTAATTAATGAATCTTAGAGATGACAACTCATATTATTAAATGACATGTGATTTCCGATTCTACTTCCCATTTAAATATTTATCCTTATTTTCTCATTTATTTCCTTGTTAATTATATTCTTTAATTTTATATTAAATTTCCACTTATCATTTAAGTCTCACACTTATCTTTTTCTCCCGATAAATACAATCCTAATTTTATATATGTACTATTCATTTTACTATTTATTATTATTATTATTTTATTCTTCTTATGTCATTTTGTAATTAGATAACCCATTTAATCATATCTCTTATAAAATTCGGTCAATTTTTCTTTTTAATATCTCTCAAAATTCTTTACTAGTTATATCATAACTTCTCTCTCTCATTAGTGCTTCACATAGCTTTTTTTTTCTCACCAATAATTTTATATGCTTGTACTCTCTCGCGGATGATACTCTTAAGAGATATCCTTCTCTTTCCTCGTCGATAATATTTTTTTCGCTCTTACTTTTTCTCTTCAATAATAACATGAATTAGAGATTTTTTATTCATACAATGCAAAATAAAATACTAATCTTTTTAAATAACAATTTTCTTTTCATTTTTCGTATGATGAAAAATATTTGCTTGTCGAAATTCTAAATAAAAATATTGCCTTAGGATAAATGAAAATTATAAACACCAAATATTCTACGTAAATGATAAATCATTAATGGATTCAAATATAGTTAAAAAAACATAAGTGATTTACTACTTAATATGTGGGCAAAAAGACAATTTCATCCTGAACAAATATTGCGGACGGAGGACAAAATTATTATTAAAATTTGAATATAAAAATTTAATTATTAATTTTATATCTCATAAAGTTATAAAATTAAATTTTATTTAAAAATCTATTTTTAAAATTAATATTTTATTTTTTCAAAAAAATTAAATATCAATCTCGAGTTCTACTCTAAAAGGACGAGAGAAATATTTTTAAAAAAACTTTGAAGGATTAAAAAAAAAATTTACCTAGGACCTTAAGTATTCTCGAGACGGCCCTGCTAATCAGCAACGAAAATCTGATTTGTTGTAGATTTTTTTTTTGCAAGACTTATAAAATATCATAGAAGGCCCTACGGAGGTCGGATCGAGACAAAACGAGTTTCTATGAGTCCGTATCGACTTCCCGAACGAACTAGTTGCCTCAAACAAAAATTATAGAGAATAAATTATTTTTCATATTTAAAATTATAGGTAGATCAAGAAGTTTGAAAAAAGGATTAAGGTTAGAAATTTGATATTTACTGAATCTCTATCAAAAATCGAATTCGAGGTCATCAACGTGATCATGAGATCGACACGGTCCCATAGGAACTTGTTTCTTTGAAATCCGAGGTTCGTAGGGCGATATACGAATTTTTGAAGGTCCTCTATTTAAAAAAAAATAGAATTTTGCAATAAACATTTTTCGTTGCAGATTTGCAACGAATTAAGTTATTTGTTGCAGATTTGCAACGAAATCTGCAACGAATCCTAAATTCGTTGCTAATCAGCAACGAAAATCAGATTTGTTGCAGATTTTTTTTGTGCAAGACTTATAAAATATCATAGAAGGCCCTACGGAGGTCGGATCGAGACGAAACGAGTTTCTATAAGTCCGTATCGACTTCCCGAACGAACTAGCTGCCTCAAACAAAAATTACAGAGAATAAATTATTTTTCATATTTAAAATTATAGGTAGGTCAAGAAGTTTGAAAAAAGGATTAAGGTTAGAAATATAAAATTGTTTAATATTAGAAATTTGATATTTATTGAATCTCTATTAAAAATCGAATTCGAGGTCGTCAACGTGATCATGAGATCGTCACGGTCCCATAGGAACTTGTTTCTTTGAAATCCGAGGTTCGTAGGGCGATATACAAATTTTTGAAGGTCCTCTATTTAAAAAAAATAGAATTTTGCAACAAAAAATTTTCGTTGCAGATTTGCAACGAATCGGGTAATTTGTTGCAGATTTGCAACGAAATCTGCAACGAATCCTAAATTCGTTGTTAATCAGCAACGAAAAACTGATTTGTTGCAATTTTTTTTTTTTTGCAAGACTTATAAAATATCATAGAAGACCCTACGGAGGTCGGATAGAGACGAAACGAGTTTCTATGAGCCCGTATCGACTTTCCGAACGAACTAGCTGTCTCAAACAATAATTTTACTGAATAAATTATTTTTCATATTTAAAATTATAGGTAGGTCAAGAAGTTTGAAAAAAGAATTAAGGATAGAAATATAAGATTGTTTAATATTAGAAATTTGATATTTACTGAATCTCTATCAAAAATTGAATTCAAGGTCGTCAACGTGATCATGAGATCGTCACGGTCCCATAGGAACTTGTTTCTTTGAAATCCGAGATTCGTAGGGCGATATACGAATTTTTGAAATCCTCTATTTAAAAAAAACAGAATTTTGCAACAAAAAATTTTCGTTGCAGATTTGCAACGAAATGAGTTATTTGTTGCAGATATGCAATGAAATCTGCAACGAATCCTAAGTTCATTGCTAATCAGCAACGAAAATCTGATTTGTTGCAGATTTTTTTTTGTGCAAAACTTATAAAATATCATAGAAGGCCCTACGGAGGTCGGATCGAGACGAAACGAGTTTCTATATGTCCGTATCGACTTCCTGAACGAACTAGCTGCCTCAAACAGTAATTTTACTAATTAAATTATTTTTCATATTTAAAATTATAGGTAGGTCAAAAAGTTTGAAAAAAGGATTATGGTTAGAAATATAAGGGAGTGTTTGGTTTGCATTTTCCAATCTGTTTTCCATTTTCATTTTTGGTAGAAAATGCGATTTTCTGGAAAACATGTTTGGTTTGCATTTTCCAACTTTGTTTTCCAGAAAAAAATATAACGTTTTCTGGAAAACTGGAGAATGAAAAAAAGTCATTTTCCAGAAAATTAGAAAATGCGGTTTTTTAGAAAATGAAAATGGAAAATGACACAAACCAAACGCCCCCTAAGATTGTTTAATATTAGAAATTTGATATTTACTGAATTTCTATCAAAAATCGAATTCGAAGTCGTCAACATGATCATGAGATCGTCACGGTCCCATAGGAACTTGTTTTTTTGAAATTCAAGGTTCGTAGGGTGATTTATGAATTTTTGAAGGTCCTCTATTTTTTTTGAAAAAAATAGAATTTTGCAACGAAATTTTTTCGTTGCAGATTTGCAACGAATATGGTTATTTGTTGCAGATTTGCAACGAAATCTGCAACGAATTATTTTTTTAAATTTTTTTAGAAAAATAGAATAATTTTCATAATTTAAAAGTATAATAGCGTTTTATATTACGAAATTTGATAGTTATCACATCTTTGTCAAAAATCATATTCGAGGTCGTCAACGTGATCATGAGATCGTCACGGTCCTATAGGAATTTGTTTTGTCAAAATCCGAGGTTCTTAGGGCGATCTAGGAATTTTTAATAGCCCCTGTTTTTAAATAAAAAAAACTGGTCTTTGCAACAAATTTTTTTCGTTGCAGATTTGCAACGAAATTTGGGACGAAATATGTAATATTTGCGAAATATGTAATATGTAATATTTTGCAACGATCCAAGAGTTTGTTGCAAAATGTGTAATATGTGCAACGAAAAATTTTCGTTGCCGATTTGGGACGAAATTTGCAACGAAATTGTTTCGTTGCAAAATTCCAATTATTACCGCCCCTTTTTTGCCCTAGATCGGGAATACCTCTCATACTCACTCACGGGCGAACTTATATCCTCACTCACGGGCGAAAAGTTCGCGCGCACCTCACTCCCACTTCACTCCGGCGATTTCTTCCTCATGCGCACCTCCGGCGATTTTCTTCCTCACGCGCACCTCCGGCGATTTCCTTCCTCACGCGCACCTCATCCTCACGCACACCTCACTCCGGCTCATCGTTCCGGCAACTCGGTAGGTTTTCATCCTCTCTTTTTCTTCCCTTTCGCTTTCTTCTCCTTCTTCTCGCCGGTGGCTGTCTTTCTCGCCGAAGATGTTCTTGAAGAGTATTTTTCTCGCCGGTGGCCTAGCCGCAGGCAGCCACGGCCGGATCAGGACTGGCCATAGGCAGCCACGGCCGGATCGGCCTGGCCGCAGGCAGCCCAGGCCGGATCGGCCTGCCCACAGGCAGCCACGGCCGGATCGGCCTGGCCGCAAACAGCCACGGCCGGATCGGCCTGGCCGCAGGCAGCCATCTGCTTCTCCTTCTTCTCGCCGGTGGCTGTCCTCGTAGGATATTCTTTGCCACGGCCGGATCGGCCTGAACTGGGGGCTGCCATCTGCTTTGTCAGTTTATTACTTATTGATCTCAGTTTCTTGAATCATTTACAAGTCCTCTATTGTCTATTATTCTTTGTCAGTTTATTAATTACTTACACATAGTGTATTCGCAAGAACCCAGATTTAGCTATCATTATTCAACCATTAATTTTATCACTTGTAGATCAAATTGCTTAATTCACTTGTACATCTGCTTAATTTTTTATCACTGATCTATGTCACTTATAGATCAAACTGCTACCCCAGATAATCCTGATACACTCCAAAACCAAGAAGTTCGGTTGCCTGAACATTGGTTGTGCCATTTATCTTAAGGTATTATGTTTATGCATTCGTGAGTTATACTTGATTAATGAGTATTCAGACAAAGTAACTCTTGTTTTATAATTTCAGTATTTTGTCCTTCTTAAGCAGTCTTCTTAAATGTGTATATATTCTACCCTGATATAAAATTTTTAAAATGAGAAAAAAAACCCGAGTTATGCTTGCTTTCTTCATAGCCATAGCGGATATTTCATCTGAGTATTATTTGAGGGGTTTGAATTTTTCTAGTAGGGTCCCATCTTAGTGTTTTGGCAAGTTAGGATTGCAGATATTTTCCTTTTGTTAATCAGATAACTCTTGTTTTGGCAAGTTATTTTAATAATGATAGCATAATTATATTCTATAATATTTTAATTTCATTTATTATTTTTTTTGTATCCCCTCTTTTTTAATGGGAATTTAATATATAATGACCATTAGTTTATCTGATTTTAAACAGACAAAATGGAGAATGAAAGAAGTTGGATGTATAGTAAAAATTTACCAAATCGTGGGGGTTTAACTGATGAATTTATATCTGGATTGCGACAATTTATGATTTTTGCTTCTAGTAATGTTCAGTACATGGATGGCAATAAGATAAGGTGTCCGTGTAGAAAATGTCACAATGGAAAATTTTTTCTGCACGATAAAGTTGAAGAACATCTATGTAGATTTGGATTTACACCAAATTATTATAATTGGACATGTCATGGTGAACCATTCATAACTGATGAGAATGTTGAGCAAAACATACAAGTTTCAGTTAATGACGATCGTAGTTATTATAATAAGTTAAATCCATATTAGAGGATGGTATTTGATGTAGCAGGTCAGAATTTCATTCCCGATCCTCATGGTGCAAGTTATAGCTGTCCTCCATGAGTAGAACAAATGTTTACAACTTATACATCACCGTTGGAGGATCCGGGCGAACTACCACATGCTGATGAAACATATCTTCAATTTCAAAATGTGTTGGGTGCTGCTGATGAACCATTATGGGTTGGTTGTGATAGTCATACTAAATTATCTGCCACAGCAAGATTGTTGAATGTCAAGGCAGAATATAATGTGTCGCAAGATTGCTTTAATGATTTTGTTCAAGTTATGAAAGAGTTTTTACCACATGATCACATACTTCCCAATGATTTTTATAGTATGAAAAAATTGGTCAAAGAATTAGGTCTTCCAGTGGAAATAATTGATGTTTGCAGAGATGGTTGTATGCTATTTTGGGGACATGATGCTGAAAAAGATTTTTGTAAATTCTGTAATCAAGCAAGGTATAAGAGCACCACGCGAAGTCAACAAAGACGTAAAGCATTTAGTCAGCTGTTTTATTTGCCTTTAACTCCAAGGTTACAAAGGCTTTATGCATCTAAGGCAACAACTGAACATATGACTTGGCATGCAAATCATCAAACAGAAGAGGGGTTAATGTGTCATCCATCAGATGGAGAGGCATGGAAAAATTTTGATAGAATATATCCGGAATTTGCAAAGGAGACTAGAAATATTAGATTGGGGCTTTGTGCAGATGGATTTGCTCCATTTGGGAAATCAGGACGAAATTATTCATGTTGGCCAATTATTTTAACTCCGTATAATCTTCCATCTGGGATGTGCATGAAAACACCTTATATGTTTTTAACATTGGTTGTGTCTGGCCCGAAAAATCCGAAGAAGTTAATAGATATTTATATGCAACCACTGATTGCGGAATTGAAACAATTATGGGTTGAAGGTTTTCCTACCTACGATGTTCATACAAATCAGACGTTTATGTTGAAGGCAGCTCTTCTTTGGACAATAAATGACTTTCCTGCTTATGGTATGCTTTCGGGTTGGAGTACTGCTGGGATCTTAGGATGCCCAATATGTATGGAAAGATCAAAGTCAATCAGATTGAAACATGGGAAGAAAGCTAGTTATTTTGATTGTCATAGACAATTTTTACCACTTGCTCATAATTTCAGAAGGAATAAAAACGAATTCACTAAGAATAGAATTGAAAGAACACCACCACCATTGAGATTAACAGGCGAACAAATTTGGTACCGAGTGGTTAACTTTCCATCTGTTATTGAAGAACCACATGGTATAACATATGAGTATGGGAGAACACATAAATGGACTAAAAAGAGTATATTTTGGGATTTACCATATTGGTTTAATCTTATGCTTCATCATAATCTCGATGTAATGCATATTGAAAAGAATGTTTTTGATAATCTGATTAATACAGTGATGGATATCAATGGAAAAACGAAAGACAATTTGAATGCAAGAAAAGATATGCGACTCATTTGTAATAGACCTACTCTTGATGTTGATGAAAATAGTAGGGGACCAAAGCCAAAGACAATTTATACATTGAATAAGGCTCAGAAAGGTGTTGTTTGTGAATGGTTAAAATCAGTGAAATTTCCAGATGGTTATGCCTCTAATCTTGGAAGATGTGTGGATATGAAGGAATACAAATTGAGTGGTTTGAAAAGTCATGATTGTCATATATTCATGCAAAGACTCATTCCTATTGCTTTTAAAGAAATATTACCAAATTTTGTATGAGGTGCTATTATGGAGTTAAGCATTTTCTTACATGATATTTGCTCAACAGTTTTGAAATATTCGCACATGGAGACATTAGAGAGAGACATTCCGATAATTATGTGTAATTTGGAAAGAATATTTCCACCGTCATTTTTTGATTCAATGGAACATCTTTTGATTCACTTGCCATATGAGGCAAAAGTTGGTGGACCTGTCCATTTCCGATGGATGTACCCATTTGAAAGGTAAAATGCTTATCTTTTATACTTTAACTATCTGATTTTATACAACTTTATTCATTTTAATATATATAATATATCTAATAGAATTTATTTTATTGCCAACAGATTTTTATATCATTTGAAGAAAAAAGTTAAAAATAAAGCACGTGTTGAAGCTTCTATTGTTAATGCATATATTGTCGAAGAAATAACAACTTTTGCGTCATATTACTTTGAGCCTCACGTGCATAGCAAATGACGAAGACCAGGAAGAAATGATGAGGGACCTATTGATCCAAATTTGAAAGCTTTTTCAATTTTTAACTATCTTGGTCGACCAAGTGGACCATGTAAGCAGAGATATTTAACTGGCAAAGAATGGCGGGCAGCCCAAACATATATTTTACTGAATTGTCCTGAAGTATCATCCTATTATGAGTTAGTATATATTCTGAATATTTTTATATTGTTTTCAAAATTCTAATTTGATTTTTTATGTTAGGATTTTTGAAAATTTATATTCTGAATTGTCGCTGGAAGAGTTTGATCGCTTAACTCAAGAAGAGTTTGCGCCATGGTTCAAATCATATGTAAGTAGACATTTTCAAATTTATTTACACATATNCATGGTGCAAGTTCTAGCTATCCTCCATCAGTAGAACAAATGTTTACTACTTATACATCACCGTTGGAGGATCCGGGCGAAGTACCACATGCTGATGAAACATATCTTCAATTTCAAAATGTGTTGGGTGCTGCTGATGAACCATTATGGGTTGGTTGTGATAGTCATACTAAATTATCTGCCACAGCAAGATTGTTGAATGTCAAGGCAGAACATAATGTGTCGCAAGATTGCTTTAATGATTTTGTTCAAGTTATGAAAGAGTTTTTACCACATGATCACATACTTCCCAATGATTTTTATAGTATGAAAAAATTGGTCAAAGAATTAGGTCTTCCAGTGGAAAGAATTGATGTTTGCAGAGATGGTTGTATGCTATATTGGGGACATGATGCTGAAACAGATGTTTGTAAATTCTGTAATCAAGCAAGGTATAAGAGCACCACACGAAGTCAACAAAGACGTAAAGCATATAGTCAGCTGTTTTATTTGCCTTTAACTCCAAGGTTACAAAGGCTTTATGCATCTAAGGCAACAGCTGAACATATGACTTGGCATGCAAATCATCAAACAGAAGAGGGGTTAATGTGTCATCCATCAGATGGAGAGGCATGGAAAAATTTTGATAGAATATATCCGAAATTTGCAAAGGAGACTAGAAATATTAGATTAGGGCTTTGTGCAGATGGATTTGCTCCATTTGGGAAATCAGGACGAAATTATTCATGTTGGCCAATTATTTTAACTCCGTATAATCTTCCACCTGGGATGTGCATGAAAACACCTTATATGTTTTTAACATTGGTTGTGCCTGACCCGAAAAATCCGAAGAAGTTAATAGATATTTATATGCAACCACTGATTGCGGAATTGAAACAATTATGGGTTGAAGGTTTTCCTACCTACGATGTTCATACAAATCAGACGTTTATGTTGAAGGCAGCTCTTCTTTGGACAATAAATGACTTTCCTGCTTATGGTATGCTTTCGGGTTGGAGTACTGCTGGGATCTTAGGATGCCCAATATGTATGGAATGATCAAAGTCAATCAGATTGAAACAAGGGAAGAAAGCTAGTTATTTTGCTTGTCATAGACAATTTTTACCACTTGCTCATAATTTCCGAAGGAATAAAAACGAATCCACTAAGAATAGAATTGAAAGAACACCACCACCATTGAGATTAACAGGCGAACAAATTTGGTACCGAGTGGTTAACTTTCCATCTGTTATTGAAGAACCACATGGTATAACATATGAGTATGGAAGAACACATAAATGGACTAAAAAGAATATATTTTGGGATTTACCATATTGGTTTAATCTTATGCTTCATCATAATCTCGATGTAATGCATATTGAAAAGAATGTTTTTGATAATCTGATTAATACAGTGATGGATATCAATGGAAAAACGAAAGACAATTTGAATGCAAGAAAAGATATGTGACTCATTTGTAATAGACCTACTCTTGATGTTGATGAAAATAGTAGGGGACCAAAGCCAAAGGCAATTTATACATTGAATAAGGCTCAGAAAGGTGTTGTTTGTGAATGGTTAAAATCAGTGAAATTTCCAGATGGTTATGCCTCTAATCTTGGAAGATGTGTGGATATGAAGGAATACAAATTGAGTGGTTTGAAAAGTCATGATTGCCATATATTCATGCAGAGACTCATTCCTATTGCTTTTAAAGAAATATTACCAAATTTTGTATGGGGTGCTATTACGGAGTTAAGCATTTTCTTACATGATATTTGCTCAACAGTTTTGAAATATTCGCACATGGAGACATTAGAGAGAGACATTCCGATAATTATGTGTAATTTGGAAAGAATATTTCCACCGTCATTTTTTGATTCAATGGAACATCTTTTGATTCACTTGCCATATGAGGCAAAAGTTGGTGGACCTGTCCATTTCCGATGGATGTACCCATTTGAAAGGTAAAATGCTTATCATTTATACTTTAACTATCTGATTTCATACAACTTTATTCATTTTAATATATATAATATATCTAATAGAATTTATTTTATTGCCAACAGATTTTTATATCATTTGAAGAAAAAAGTTAAAAATAAAGCACGTGTTGAAGCTTCTATTGTTAATGCATATATTGTCGAAGAAATAACAACTTTTGCGTCATATTACTTTGAGCCTCACGTGCATAGCAAACGACGAAGACCAGGAAGAAATGATGAGGGACCTATTGATCCAAATTTGAAAGCTTTTTCAATTTTTAACTATCTTGGTCGACCAAGTGGACCATGTAAGCAGAGATATTTAACTGACAAAGAATGGCGGGCATCCCAAACATATATTTTACTGAATTGTCCTGAAGTATCATCCTACTATGAGTTAGTATATATTCTGAATATTTTTATATTGTGATTTTAAAAAATCTAATTTGATTTTTTATGTTAGGATTTTTGAAAATTTATATTCTGAATTGTCGCTGGAAGAGTTTGATCGCTTAACTCAAGAAGAGTTTGCGCCATGGTTCAAATCATATGTAAGTAGATATTTTCAAATTTATTTACACATATGAAGACTTTTACAAATTTTTATATTTTAATTTAGGTCCACACTAATCAAGCGCACCTTGAACATGATTTATTAATTCATTTGTCATGGGGTCCAAAATCATTAGTACGCACTTGGCCGGCATATTTTATAAATGGATATACTTTTCATACTGAAGAATATGGAAAGGGCAAGACTACAATGAATAGTGGAGTTTGTGTTAGGTCATCCAATGATGGTGATGCAAGTAATGATTTTTATGGTTTGCTGGATGAAATTATAGAGATAGAATATCCAGGTCCAGAAATGCGAGTTATTCTATTCATGTGTCGTTGGTTTGACCCTATTAGAGGGATGAAGGTCCATCCACGTTATAATTTGGTTGAAATTAATCATAAGAGATTGTATAAGAAATATGAACCATTTGTGTTGGCACAACAAGCAATTCAAGTATTCTATGCTTCATATCCCAGTTTGAAACGTGACAAAATTGATTGGTGGGATGTTTGTAAAACAAAAGCACGGAAAAAAATTGAGGAACGTTGGGAAGACATTGCATATCAACAAGACCAAGTTGGCAATACAATTCAGACCGAGGAGTATATTATTCCAATGTTACGAGATCCCAGCGGAGTAGTGATAAATGTAGATACAAGTGAAATTGATGATGATGATAATGAGGACGAGGAGGAGGACGAGGAGGACGACGACGACAACGATGAGAATGACAATGATTATGACGACTTTGATGTTTAATGATGGGTAAGTGTTGTTATTTTAATTTTATAAAAATTTTAATAATTTTTTATCAATTTGGATACTCTTTTTACTTATAAAATTTTTTTATAACTTTTAGTTTAATTAATCTCTCTGTCTTAGTTAGTTACAAAAATGTGTATATATATAGTGTCTCATTACATTTATAAATTTTATCTGTTAATGCTTTGTATTTTTTGCTATGGGAAGAAAGAGATCGGCGAATGGAAAATATGATGTGTCAACAAAATATGATGATGAAATATTTTAAATTAAATTCAGTTCCATTTCAGAATCCTCCAAATTTTGGTGATGATGGTGGTGATGATGATGGCGATGATGGAGGCGATTGTGCTGCGTGATTTTCTTTGGTAAGAAGATTTGTTATTAGATTATTTTTTTTACTATTTTTTAATATAGTTAAATATTTACTACTGTCATTTGTAAATGATTAGCTAGCCAGTTGTAATATTACAACTTGTAGAGAGCCTACTTTAGTTTTCTAGGAAAGGTGTATTCATGCTTTAGGACTTTTCCATCCTTTTTAGTTATTTTCCATACTTTAGTTTGTCTCGGGGAGTGGCATAATGTCTCCCTATGGTCTAAATGGAGATTAGTTTAGCTTCCTAACAGCAGGCTGGACTAAAAATCAACATTCAGCGATTCCTGTATCTTCAAACATTTTCTCAGCTTTAGCTCTCTGATTCTTTTCCTGTTATCAATTGAAAGAATAATATCCCTTCACATCCTCAGTAACACTCTCATTATCAGCTAATTAACATCCTAGAAGTAATAATATATGAAAATGTGTATCAGTTGGCACTGTAAGAGTCTCTGGATTCTAGATTTCTCATATTACAGTTTCAAAACATTGAAGTGAAAGGAATTTTGGATTGAAGTATGAAGAATTAAGATGGGTAAAAGGGTTTCATTTAGCTCTGGAATAATTGAGCTTCAATTCAAAGCAAGGCTGATCAGGATCAACATCAGGAATTGACACAAAATAGATTCGGTTTCCTCTCTTTCTTTTTTTTTTTACTGATTTGATCTCAGAAAATTCAAAGATCAAGATCACTAGGGTTGCAAGCTTTGGATTCATGGCAGGATTGACTAAAAGTGAGCCCTAGTTTTTTTTTCAGACTTGAATTTTGAAGATTTTATCTTAACAAAGATTCTCATTTGGCACCAAAACAATAGGAGGATTGAATTCAATTCGTTTCAGATCAGAAAACAGCTTGAAAGATTGGCACAAACTGTCACATTTCCTGTATTTTTCTCAGTGCTGCAGCTTAAAGCATTCTTTATTTCTGCATCTTTTTTTTAAAAAAATCTCAATCCAACATCCCTTGGAGGTCGGCAATAAGAATTCCATCTTAGCAAATCTGAATTTCTAGAAATGCAATTCAATTCCTGCAATTCAGTTTCAGAAATCAGATTTCTGAATTGTTTCCATGAGAAACTTCAGGCCTATCATTGCCATAAGTAACAATCTTGAGTTACAGATTCTCCTCTTAGATTCCTTCTGTTCAGGAGTTTGTAACACAAACTCAGCACGCTTTCAGTTTCTGATTTCAGACTTCAATGAGATCTAAAAATTTAGGCAAGCGTAGGAGCTTAACTTAATGTTATTGGAGTCATGGACTGCAATCCTAGCTCCTGCAATTCAATTCTCACATTTTGTTACAACTTCATATTTGTTCCCAACTTCCAGATCCATTTCTACACTTTAAATTTCTAACTTATGGAGCTTGGATAAAGAAGAATAACATTTATCAATGAGAAATAAGAAGTTTACTTGAGTTTCTAAATAACAAGGAAGCTACACAAAGTGTTTGGCACACAACTAATACAAACTGATACACAAACTGCTACCCTACAATCAATCTGGCCAGTCTCCACTATTAAATTCTCTAAAGTTGCATTCTTTGAAAAATAGAAGGCTTAGGAAGGAGAGAAGACACTTGACAGTAGAAGAATAAGATCTTCACTTGCTCTTAATTTTGAGGTAGACATGCATGCTTGGTTTACAGAAACAGGATATTAGTGTCTGTATATGGAGCTTATATAAGATTGTTCATGGAATTTCTAGCTTATTAGTCCCACCCGAGAGCCATGTTAACAAACTTATATATTCTTGTTGTCCATCACTTCTGATGCTCTGATCATTTTAGATGTGTCAATTTTACTTTCTTTTTCCTTTGATTTTGTTCTTTTTGGCTCGATAGTATTTCAAGTATTGACTTTATTGCTTTTCCACTATTTCAACCAGGAAATGACGTCGAGAAATTTCTCATGTTTGACAATTGGCAACATTATTGTACAACAACAAGAAGATATTGTTGAAACAAAGCTCGCTTTTGGAGTTAGCATCATTGAAACTGATTGTGAGGTTGATTTTGCACCATCCCTTGATTATAAAGAGCCATGGTAGCGACAAACTTCGGCTCTTAGAAGGAAGGCATCAGTTCAAGGTTCAATTGAAGCTACCCATGTTTGTTCTCGAGACATTAGACATTAGCATGTTTGAATATTTTATTTCGTGTTTGTTGGTACTATTTGCATGTATTTGAATGACTAATTTTGAATGTATTTGTTGGTACTAATTTTATTTGGTGTTTGTTGGTATTATTTTCATGTATTTGAATGACTACTTTTGAATGTATTTGTTGGTAGTAATTTTATTTGGTGTTTATTTTTAATTAGTATGTTGGAAGTTATCTGATGTATAAAAATTATTTGAAAAAAAATTATTATTTTTAAATATTTTTAAAAATTGCGACGAATTTTGCAACAAAAAATTTCGTTGCAAACTTATCATAAATCTGGACTGAAAACATATTCGTTGCAGATTTGCGACAACCTGTTCGTTGCAGAATTCGTTGGAAATCTGCAACGAAATTTTTCGTTGTAGATTTGCGACAAAAATTGTTCGTTGCAGAATTCATTGGAAATCTGCAACGAATTTTATTCGTTGCAGATCTGCGACAAAAAATGTTCGTTGCAGAATTCGTTGCAGATCTACGAATGGATTTGTTGCAGAATTCGTTGCAGATTTATATTAAATATGCAGATTTGTGATGTAAAAAATTTAACTATGTTTGTTGCAAATTTGCAACGAAAAAAAATTCGTCCCAAATTTCGTTGCAGATTGGCAACGAATTAAATTTGTCGCAAATTTGCAACGAAAGTTTTTCGTTGCAAATTGGCGACGAAGAAAATTTGTTGCAAATTTCGTTGCAGATTGGCAATGAATATTATTTGTCGCTGATCTGCAACGAATTTTTTTTGTCGCAAATTTGCAACAAAACTTTTTTGTCGCAGAATTTGTTGCAGATTTGCAACGAATTTTTTATAGTTCGACCCAAAATTTGGCGACGAGAATTTAGCAACGAAAATATTTTCGTTGCTAAATTTGTTGCCAAATTATTTTGCAACGAATTTTTTTTTCAAAATTCGTTGCAAATTTTGTTGCAGATTCATTATTTTTTTGTAGTGCGAGGTGCCCTCGGGCCCCCTCCTCCTCAGGGTAATTCCGGGAGGGGTCTTTTAGCTCGAGTGAGCGCTATAACTCCCGAGGTGCTCTCGGGACTCAACCCCCGGGGTGATCCCGGGAGGGGTCTCCTGACTGACCTTCAGGGGCATGCCCCCCGAGGGGGGTCTGAGGCCTGGGAAGGAGGGTCACTTCGACCTATCGTGTCATGCCACACAGCTTTTTCATCCCATGTGCCCGCCACGGGCTATTCAATCTCATCACAAGTCCTCCCTTCAAGTCTGATCGAAAGAAGTATGGCTGATTGATCGGACTAGTGCGGAGATGAAAAAGCTGAGTTCCTGCGGGACCTCGTATCTGTGGCAGCTCCTTCAGTAAAGGGCTCTCGGATTACAATCTTCGTCCCGAGTTCCGAGAAATCCCCTTTTTGGTTTTCTCTTTCCCAAAAAGGCTTTTACGACTTTTGAGGTATTATGATGATACCAGTCTCTCCGTTATAAAGGCGCATGATACTTTTTCTGATGGTAGCAAGGTACCTTCGCAAATGCCTCGTCGCCACGTGCTTCAGTGACCCTCTCCACGAACTCTTACTGATGTGCGCCGCTGTAGCTGGCTCACGTCAGGCGACTATTCCTAGCGCGGCGGTTTCTTGCTTTCCACGTGCCTTTTCCCTATGGCGTTCAGGCAGGCAGCATCTTGGGTATAAAGGGGGGAAGACGAGGATGTTAGGTCCACCTACGACTTCGTGGCTGGGTGCCCTTCGTCTCCCTATAATTAAGGCCTCTTTCACCCGTAAGTAGTTTGTCTCTTTCTTGCCTCTTCCTTTAGGAACCATGGAAGGTTATCGAGCAGAGTGGTATGAGTCTACCTACTCGAGAGTGAGACCGGAGGCTCTGCAGGCGGCCATCGAGGCCTACGACATCCCGGCCGAGATGGCGGTGGTTATCCTCAAGGTAGACCAGACGCCAGTGGAGCCTCCTATAGGCATGCCACCCTTCTTCTTAGGACAGGTAAAGTTAGGACTCCGTTTTCCTATCCCCCTTTCTTCATGAACATAGCCTCCTACTTTAATATACCTCTCCATCAGATGACCCCTAATGCCTTCGCCCAGATGGGGGGGGGGCGTATATTGTCTTCAAGTTTTTTGACCTCCCCCTGACGCTTCATCTTTTCCATTCCTTCTTTGTCCCGATCGGTTTTAGGGGAGTCCTCAGCTTCGCGGCCCGACCGGGCCATAAGTTTCTAGGAGGGTTTCCCTCTTCGCACAAAGGGTGGAAGGAGAGGTTTTTCTTCATTCAACTGCCTGTATTGCCCTTCAGTCCCCTTCATTAGATAGAGGCTCTCCCTGATCCTCCTTTTTAGGGGAATTTCGTTAGAGTTCTGCCTATCGGCGTGCTAAGAATGTACTTGCTGGCATGGAGTTGAGCAGTCCGGGGTTGGTGCAAAGTGAGGAGCTTATGTTCCGAGCGGGTTTTAGCCCCAAAGTGACCCGAATCAGCTTCAACCTCGGTATGTTTGTCTTTCTGATTAATGCCTGTTAATTCTGACTGATGTTTCCTTGTTTATCAATTGCAGAGGAAGTCATGCTCGCCAATATGATGGGTCGGCTTATCAGGTGGGAGGAGGCCAACAAGGCAGCGCTGAATCCTCCCCCGGCCATCCCTGAGGCACCATCTGTGCCCACCGAGTCCTTGGAGGGGACTGCTGACGCGCTCCGTGAGACGGCTTCGCCCGAAAGGGTAGAAACCACTGTTACATCCCCGCCGGTTGCGAGCCAAGAGCCTTCAGATCAACAGGTTGACCCTATGGCGGATCTTCCCTCTGGAGGTGGCTCCCCCCTATTGCTGTCTGTCCCCAGGTGGTAAGCGAGGGGTATTCCCCTCCTATCACTCCCTTGGCAGTCCAACTCACTGGTCGGCAAAAGATGCGACTCCCAAATGGCTTAGGTCCCAGACGGAAAAAGCTGTGCTCCGCGGGCCCCGACCCCCTCCCTTCTGTGCCTGAGGAGGTAGTCACTCCTTCCGGGGGGGGGGGTGCCTGTTCCTCCAACTTCTCCTGTTCCTTTGGCCGCCACTCCAGAGACGGTCGGCACAGTTCCTAGCTTTCCCCCGACCGACCCGGTCAAGGTCTCGAAGAGTAAGGAGGTATTGCATACCCAATACCGGATGAGACTTGACCGCCTAAAGAAGAAATTGGACGCAGCATTGGAGGCCTTCATACAATCCTTCCCCCCAGTGCAATTGAAGGAGGTTCCTCCTGAGGGGGCCTTGTCTGAGGGGAGTTCTAGTTCAGAGGAGGGTGACTCCGTCCCCTCCAACCTGCCACCTGAAGCTCCTGTTGTCCAACGACTTCCTCCTCGTCGAGATGCGCCATCATCCGAAGGAAGGGCGAGCACCTCCAGGTCCCCAGGAGGGGCACCCGTGCAAGTCTCGACTGGACCGCTAACTATTCTCCGGGAGACTCTTCTGAAGGTATAAGTTACTGTTGAATTAGATATTTTTTTTATACTCTCTGACCTCTTGGTGCCGTGACAGGCAACCGAAGACTGCCTAACAGCCGACCGAGGTTTGTACTCCTGGGCTCGGGTTGAAGCTTTAATCCGCCGGGCCCTGCGGGCAGAACCTACCGCCGATCAAGAGCGCCGGGCAGGCCTGATGCAGGCAGAGGTCAACAGTGCTCTCCGTGCGAAGGTAGAGCATCTACTGGGCCTCGTGCAGGACAGGGAGATGAACCCTCAAAATTCCCGGCACCGAGAACGCCTGGCTTCCGAGAAAGTTGCGGCCGATACCTAGGAGATGCTCCAGGTGATGCAGGAGAGGGACCAGCTTCAAATGAGAGAGAAGAAGTTGTCGGATGACATCCGACTTATGGCCGCCTCGACCGAGAGACTGAACGCGCGTGTTCAGGATCAGGCGCATCAACTGGGTCAGAAGGAATCCACCCTCCTGATGGCAACTGATCGTGCGTCTGTCCTGGAGGATGACTGGCCCAGACTCGGTCGGAGGTCTGGGCCACGTCGGACAGACTCCGAGAGGCTCTGGCCGATCATGATGAGATGTCAGCCGAGCGGGGGCAGTTGAAGAGTGCCCTTGCAGCTGCTGAGGTTGGGCTCCACGACCTTCGAGCTGCTGAAGCTTCTCATTCCCAGGAGACCGAAGCAAACTTCAAAGCGAAGTTCTTGGAGTCAGCTGAATTTCATGCTATCATTGTCAACCAAGTAATGAAGCGTTTGCAGCAAGGTCTTCATGGGGCTATCGATCAGTTAAAGAAGGATCAGCTTCTACCTCCCCATGCCGACCCCCGTTTGTGAGTGACTGCAGAGTTAGAGAGAGGCTCCCCCCAGGACCCAGAAATGTAGGACCGTATGTTTACCAAGGAGCTGTGCCCCACTGTAACAATTTTGATTAACATGATCATTTTACTTTTCTGTTCTACGCATATTCTTAGACTCGATTCCACATGTCGAGTGTCTTTGCCTCAGGGAAATCAAAGGAGTAGAAGTTTTTCCCGAGGTCGATCCTGGGTACGAATATCCCGCAATAACTCTGCGAGCCTCCGGCACTAGCCCACCTTTATTTCCCTGTTGGGCCCCTTTCAATCTTTCCTCCTTTGAGTGGAGGGTGGTTCTCGAACCGTCGCCTCTATCCCATATGCAATGTTTCTGAATGGACTCATAAAAAATTGCGGGTTCCTAGGTGTGGTGAAGGCATGCTAACTGATGCGACGCTTCAAAGTTGGCGTCCGTTGCTATTCCCAGGCCACACCTGCATTAAATGCGCGGAGAGGCAGAAGTTACTATAAATTGGGGGAGAAGGATGTACTGTCTTCTACATTCATTCCTCCTTCTTCCCTTTTTGCGGTGAGATGTCGGTGCCTTCTCCTCCACCCCTTTCTGTCGCTGGAGCCCTTGCCACATCCGGAGAGGGTGGCGGAGATGCGGTAGCGTTTCTGTCCGGGGAGCCCAGCGAAGGTGGAACTTCGCGCCACACATTCCTTGCCGAGGAGCATGGCGGAGATGATGTCCAGGGTCTCACTGAAGATCCTGGTGGAGATGGGACTCCAAGATTATCCTAGGAGTCCAGAATAGACATTATACGGCCCGCCAGGGGGCATGGCGGAGATGACATGGCCAAATGGTTGCCTCCCCTGGGCGGCCTTATTTTCCTCCAGCGCCATCCTCTTCCGAATCCTATTTTCCCCAAGTTTTGGGGATCAGATGGTGTTTGCAAAGGATGGTGAGGCAGTATTACCGGGAGGGGAACTTCTTCTGTTAGGCAATTCTTCTTTGCGTCTCCTATTCCTGCTTCTAAACGTTGCTGCGAATTCATATTCGCGGGAAGAAATAGACGGGGTCTTCAAATGGAGTCGTGCTACCCATGTGTTACCTCAGGCGTCCTCATCTGTTACCGACTACTCGGAAGGAGTACCCAGAATGCGACCGAAGATTCAAGGATCGCATCGACGGACTCTCATCTGTTACCGACTGCTCAGATGGAGTACCCAGAAGGCGGCCGAAGATTCAAGGGTCGCGTCGACGGACTCTCATTTGTTACCGACTGCTCGGATGGAGTACCCAGAAGGTGGTTGAAGATTTAAGGGTCACGTCGACAGACTCTCATCTGTTACCGACTGCTCGGATGGAGTACCCAGAAGGTGGCTGAAGATTCAAGGGTCGCGTCGACGGACTCTCATCTATTACCAACTGCTCGGATGGAGTTCCCAGACGGTGGCCGAAGATTCAAGGATCACGTCGACGGACTCTCGCGCACCGCCTATTTAGAAGACGGTTTCGAGCCCAGTGACCCTGCGAGAATAACATCGAAGAGAGGAAAGGCCCAAGCAGAAGAGCTCTTTCTCTTACAAGATATTCCGATTGTATCTTGATAATTCTCTGAGATATTGACCTCCATGCATTTTTCATATAAATAAAGTAAAATTTGTGTCCCCTCATGTATGTGTATGTCTGTATTGCCTTGGTACTTTAACGTCTCACCTTTTTTTCCTTTGGTCGGGTAAGCCCCCTTACCATTGCTTCCGCAGCGCCTCCCTATCCCGGGCGTTCGAGATATCGCTGGGCATCAAGGTTGGCATCCATGGTGGAGAGTCTGTAGCAACCCGGACTAAGTCTGAGTACCCCGAGCATCGGCTGCACCGATGGGTATTAGGGTTTTGAGTACTTGGTCGGGCGTGGCAACCCAGACCAAGCTTAAGTACCCCGGGCATCGGCTGCACCGCGAGGTATTAGGGTTCTGGGTACTTGGTCGGGCGTGGCAACCCAGACCAAGCCTAAGTACCCCGGGCATCGGCTGCACCGCAAGGTATTAGGATTTTGGGTACTTGGTTGGGCGTGGTAACCCAGACTAAGCCTAAGTACCTCGGGCATCAGCTACACCGTGAGGTATTAGGGTTTTGGGTACTTGATCGAGCGTGGCAACCCAGACCAAGCCTAAGTACTCCAGGCATCGGCTGCACCGTGAGGTATTAGGGTTTTGGGTACTTAGTTGGGCATGACAACCCAGACCAAGCCTAAGTACCCCGAGCATCGGCTGCATCGCGAGGTATTAGGGTTTTGGGTACTTGGTCGGGCGTGGCAACCCAGACCAAGCCTAAGTACCCCGGGCATCAGATGCCCCGCGAGGTATTAGGGTTTTGGGTACTTGATCGGACGTGGCAACTCAGACCAAGCCTAAGTTGTAACGACCCGGAAAATTCTCTTAATATTTCCTTAAAATATTAAGCATGTCTAGATAATTTTCCGAGGAACCTAAAAATATTAATGCGAACTTTGGCCTAGAAAATCTATGTTTTCTCATTTAAATTGGGAAAAAGGGCACTAATGGGCCTTATATGGGCTTTTTAGTACCAAAATTATTGGTGGATTTTAGGTAAAAATTTATATAAATATAAAGGATTCTAATGGGAAATATTAACATAATTATGGAGGAATTTTTAGAGGATTTTCGGAATTTTAGGGAAATAAAAAGAAAAATAAAATAAAAATAAGGTGCATGGACCAAGGATTGAACCTTGGACCTCTTGTACAACCATGCATGCTCTAACCAACTCACCTAGCAAGGGAATGTTATGAGAGAATGAAGTGGATATTGGTTAAGGCTTAGAAGAAGATGAAGGGTCATGGAGAGACTCTTCATTTACCTCCTTGATGGGTTATAAAGAGGGGGGTTTGGGAGTTACCTTTTTTTTCCATCACTTTGCATTTTCTTCCTCCTCCTTCCCTCATCCTAGCCGAACACCATAGGGAGGAATTGTCCTTGGAAAAGCTTCACAAGAGGGTCTCATCTCCAAGATCTAAAGGCTTCCCAAGGATACAAGGACAAGGAGGTTCAAGGGTCCAAAGATTTAACAATTTCCTTCTCTTTTAAGGTTTAAAAATCAAGATCAACCAAGGTAAGACTCCCTCACCTGTGGTATAATAGTTTCTTATGTTTTAGCATGATTTATTGGTTGGTTTTTGGGATTTGATGTTAAAAGAAACAAGAAAAGCAAACCAAGAACCCTAGGATCTCCTATGGGTTTCGGCCACTAGAAGTGTAGGGTCAAAGATGATGCTAAAAATCTTTATAATGTTGTTTAATGTTCCCTTATGATGTTTAGAGATTAAATATAATTTTTGGAAATTTTTGGGGTACCCTAGAATATCCTAGGGTTTCGGCCAACATCAAGAACCCATGTGTAGGGTTGGGTTTAAAACCTCAAGTATGTGTTTTATGTATTAACATGATATAAGGGAGATGGAGGGTGTTTATGTGAATGTTTCACATGGCCTAGAGACCCTATAGGTTTCGGCCAAGTACCCTACTAGGGTGGAAAGTTAGGACTTATTTCAAGTAAGGGCCCCAATGGCCCCATGGTAAGGTATGGTTGGTATTTAACAATTGATTTGGGGTTTTTAATGGAATTCTTCCATACCCCCATGGCCTTGAAGTTTCGTCCAAGAGTAAGATTAGGGCTAAAGGATTAGGGTTGGCCTTAAGTAGGGAATCAAAGGGTTCCTATGGCCTAGTATATGTGTATGAGATGTTGTTTGGGAAGTTATGTGAAGGTTTATGGACCTAGGGTTCCTTGGGGACTTTCGGCCAAGGACATAACCTAGGGATAGGGTTGGGTTAAACCTACCAAGATGCTTGTGTATAGGTTACTAAGAGGTATGTTTAAGTAAGATGGAAGAATTTTTATGTTAACCAAACCATTAGTTTATATGTCATGAATTATATGATTAGGTCATAAATGTTTAAGACATATGCCATGATCTATGAATGATATGTATGTATGCCATGTTTTATGAATAATATGTATGTATGCCATGTCTTATGAATGATATGAAGGTATGCCATGTTTATGAATAAATTGTATGTATGCCATGCTTTATGAATGATGTGTACATATGCCATGTTTAAGAATGAAAATGATGAATGAAGTTAAAGTTCATGCCTTCAAGGCATAACGATGATGTTAAGTATGATGAATGAATGAATATGCTATGAATGATTATGAATGAAGAAGCATGTGAAAGCATTTTATTTTATTTTATGGGCTTGTACCGGACCTAAGTAAGGTCCACGGTTCTGGACTACCGATGAAGCTGTCCACGGTTCGGGACTACCGATGAAGCTGTCCTTACGGTTCGGGACTACCGATGAAGCTGTCCTTACCCTAGTAGGTCGAGATTAGCTACCTCGTATTTACTTAGGGATGCGCGCATATGATGAATGAATGTGGTACAAGCCAGGGCCCAATGAATGATATGATTATGTTAAAGTATTTAAAAGCATGTTTTTCAAGATTAAGCATCCTTATATATGTATATATGCAATTGCCACATGCATCCATCCATGTTATACATTATATTTATGATAAGAATATTATGCAAAGTAAGTTTATGCAAGATATGTTTATGCAAATGATTTTATGTATGTTTATGCTAATATGTGATGCCATGATTTAATTATGTTTATGCTAAGTTAGAATGCCATGATTTTATTTATGTTCATGCTAGTTTAGGATGCCATGATTTGTTTATGTTTATGCTAAGTTAGGATGCCATGATTTATTTATGTTTATGCTAAGTTAGGATGCCATGATTTTGTTTATGTTCATGCTAGTTTAGGATGTCATGATTTAATTATGTTTAGGCTAAGTTAGAATGCCATGATTTTATTTATGTCCATGCTTATTTATGATGCCATGATGTAATTATGTTATGCTAAGTTAGGATGCCGTGATTTTATTTATGCCCATGTTAATTTTTGAAGCCATGATTTAAGTAGGTTTGTGCTAAGATAGGATGCCATGATTTTATTTAGGTCCATGCTAAGAAAGTTTATGAGGTTATGTTGATTATGTTTGTGTCTATGCCAAGTATTATGCCATGCTATGAATGTTTACGATGTTGATGTCTATGCCAAGTATTATGCCATGACATGAATGTTTTATGGTTATGTTTATGCCATGCTACGAATGTGATTAAGTTATGTTCATGCCATAACGAATGTATGCTAAGTGATGAAAATGCTTATGTTCTAAGTAAAACACTAAGTATGTTAATGTCTTATGTGCTCATGATTAAATGATGAATGGTTTTAGTGAGTAGGAAAGAGTCTTACTAAGCCTGTGTGCTTATAGTCTTATTTTTCTTATACCGCAGATCACGCAAGGGGACAGTAAGGAAGCAGCAGGAGGGCATTACAGCATGTGTGTGATAGTGACTTGGCCAAGAGACCATATGTTTGCTCGTCTTACGATAGAACTTTACCTTTACTATTAAGTACTTGAATGTGACTCTATGACATGATGCTAAGTATGACATGATATGATGCTAAGTATAAAGTTAATATGCCAAGTTCCATGTTATGATGCTAGGAATGGTAGTAAGTGCATGTAGGTGTAAGTTTAAAGGTTTCCGCTGCATTATGATGTCTACATGCCCTAAGTATGTTAACGTAACGCCGCTTTATGAAAAGAGAAAAAAAAAGCGGGCGTTACATAAGTACCCCGGGCATCGGCTGCCCTGCGAGATATTAGGGTTTTGGGTACTTGATCGGGCGTGACAACCCAGACCAAGCCTAAGTACCATGAGCATCGACTGCACCGCGATGTATTAGGGTTTTGGGTACTTGGTCGAGCGTGGCAACCCAGACCAAGCTTAAGTACCCCGGGCATCGGCTGCACCGCGAGGTATTAGGGTTTTGGGTACTTGATCGGGTGTGGCAACCCAGACCAAGCCTAAGTACCTCGGGCATTGGCTGCCCCGCAAGGTATTAGGGTTTTAGGTACTTGATCGGGTGTGGCAACCCAGACCAAGCCTAAGTACCTCGGGTATCGGTTGCACCGCGAGATATTAAGGTTTTGGGTACTTGGTCGGGCGTGGCAACCCATACCAAGCCTAAGTACCCCGGGCATCGGCTGCACCGCGAGGTATTAGGATTTTGAGTCCTTCTATAGTGCGTGGGTAATTTGAAGAAGACATCTTCCTTTATTCCTTGAATTTGCTGCAAGACAGCAAAAATATTCAGAAGGACAGACAATATATAATGTAAATCTCACCGGGACCGGAAAGGCTATAAACAACGGCCTGACTCGGACCTCCCGAGCTTCTGGTCCTTCTCACTTTGCGCCTGATCTACTCCTTTAGCTAGTCTTCGAGACCCCTTGGATTCTTTCGCGACTCTGTTCTGACTTCCCCGCTATAGCACAGTCGAGACACCAGCTGGTCCCCTTTGACTTTGACCACTCAATCACCTACAGGGAATTTTATCTTCTGGTGGTAGACAGAGACCACCGCTTGGAAAACGTTAAGCACTGGGCGACCTAGGATAGCGTTGTAGGAAGAGGGAACGTCCACAATCAAGAAGGGAGTCCTCCTGGTTCGTTCCAACCTGTCGCTGCCCAAGGAGAGTGATAGGGTGATTTGCTCCACCGGCTGTACTCGATACCTCGTGAAACCGAACAGTGGGGTTGAGACCGGGAGCAATTTATCTTCATCGATCTGCATCTGATTTAAAGTCGCCTTATACAAGATGTTCATGGAACTCCTGTGTCCACAAAGATGCGCTTAACCTCGTAATTAGCAATACGAGCTATGATCACTAAGACGTCTTCATGGGGAGCTTCCACTTCTTCCAGGTCGGCTGGTCCAAAAGATATTGTAGGGTCGGGTTCCTGACTCTGGCTGGTTAAAATGGAGTAATTTTCTAGTCGCCGGGTATGAGACTTTCTTGCCCGGTTAGAGTCCCCTCCAGTAGGTTCTCCGGAGATGACTCCCACATGTCCGGAAGGTGGGCCACGCATAGGGGCCTTGACTTTGTGAGGATCTCTTTCCAAAGAGAGGGATCTTCGGGGCACGGGTCCCCGACTCCTTCCTCGCGATCATGATCGGGACCAATGTCAGGCCTCGCTTTCTCTCGCCTGTTGCCGCCGTGGGGACCTTCGACGATAACCTGATTTATTCCACTTCGCCAAATTTTTTCTTCAAGGCGTGACACTCCTCGGTGGAGTGCGTCAAGCCGTCGTGATAAACGCAGTACTTTGGTGATGGCTCCGGCTGTTCGGTATCTACTATCTCAACCAGTCGCCGCCTCCCAACCCACTTGTCCTTCCTGGGGTGCAGGTCTTTCTCTCAAGCTGGGGCTGGGGCTGGGGGCTCCCTCCTATCTGACCGGGGAACCGTCGGAGGGGGGATTCCAACGGGTTCCTTGCGGTGGGCGTATTGCACTTCTTCCACGTTCACATGCTTGACGGAGCGCCCGAGAAAATCATCGAAATTGGCGGGGGACTTCTTCACCAAGGATCGGAAGAAGTCCCCTTCAGCGAGCCCTTGGGTGCAGGCACTGACAAGTATTTCTGATGTCGCGCTGGGCATGTCTTGCGCCACCCTGTTGAACCTCTGGATGTACTCCTTGAGCGGATCCTTAGGTTTCTGCTTAAGGGCGAATAGGTTAAGTGTCGTCTTCTGGTAGTGACGGCTGCTGGCGAAATGGTGGAGGAATGCGGTTCTAAACTCCACGAAGGAGTTGATAAAACCTTGCGGCAGTCTCTGGAACCACCGCTGGGCTGCTCTGGACAGGGTGTTTAGGAACACCCGACACTTGACCCCATCAGTATATTGATGCAGGAGTGCCGCGTTCTCGAATTTGCAAACATGATCCTCCGGATCCGTCTTCCCGTCATAATCGGGGATCCCCGAGCCGCGGAACTGCTTCGGCATGGGGTCTTCCACAATCTCAGAGGAGAAAGGAGTAGAGGGAATCTTATGAGAGGCCTTAGGTTCCTCCCTCTTTCCCTGTTCTTCTCCGTGCCTCTACGCGCTGGAGGCCACTGAGTGGGCCTTCTCGATATCTCCTGGAGACCCCTTCGGAGGGCCCGAAGCTGCTTCGTCCTGTCGTCCCACCGGAGTGACGATCTTCGTGAGTGCGAGATGGAGGCTCTGGGGATATCCTCCCGCGCTGGCATCCCTTGTTGCGAGGCAGCCTGTTCGACTTGGTGTTGTTCAAGAGCTTCCTTGATGGTGTCGGCCACCAAGCGATCGAGTTCATCTCTTGTAAGGACAATGGGTTATCCCTCCAGTCCTGCCATCGGTGCTCCTTCAGGTGCTTTCCTAGTTTCCCACAGACGACGCTAAATTTGTTCCGGAAGGAATCGACGATGATGTCCAGTCACCGGGGTTCTGCCCGCGTGGAAGTCACTGTGGCGGGGAGAAACTCAGTGCCTTGCGAGATCAACACGAGCGTTAGGGGAACACGCCGGAGATTGTCCGGTGGAGCCCACTCCGACGCTCAAGTCAGTGTATTGAGGGAGAGTAAAAGCAACAAGAAAGGAGATGTCTGTAGAGTTAAGAGAGCGTAACCCCTTCACCGGAGGGGTTGGACTACCTTTTATACCAATGGCGGCAGGCTTGATGCGTTCCCTTGATCTGTGCCACGTCTCTATGACTCATGCCCCGTCGTCCCCCTCTTTTGGTGGTTACCGGATAGCCTTTGAAACGATCTACGTCGTTATTCCGCTTCGTCCCGTTGCGACATTTAAGGGTCGTGATGACTCCCTATGACGGGGACGCGTATCCGTAGATCCGAAAAAAGAAGGGAGAGATCACTACTTGAGGTCGCTCGTTACTTGGGCTCCGCCTTCCGAGATGATCTCGAGGTCTTCCAGTTAGAATGAGCTCTGTAACTCTCGAGGTGCCCTCGGACCCCCTCCTCCTTAGGGTGATTCCGGGAGAGGTCTTCTGGCTCGAGTGAGCGCTATAACTCCCGAGGTGCTTTTGGGACTCAACCCCCGGGGTGATCCCGAGAGGGGTCTCCTGACTGACCTTCCGAGGCGCACCCCCCGAGGGAGGTCTTGAGGCCCGGAAAAGAGGATCACTTCGACCCATCGTATCATACCATATAGCCTCTTCATTCTATGTATCCGTCACGGGCTATTCAACCCATCATCACTCAATTATTCTTGTGCATATTTTGAGGATATTCTATTCGTTTTGAAAAGAAGGCTTTGTTCATTAGGTAGACTAATTACGATTTTACAGATTTATATCTTACATTTATTCTTGTGCATATTTTGAGGATATTCTTTTTTTTTTTTTTTTTTTGCCTGCAATCATAAGGCTTTGTTCATTAGGTGGACTAATTACGATGTACATATTGATATCTTATCCAAAAGAAAAAAAATAACAAATTAAAATCTGTCTACACTACATCATAATAATTCAATGATATCCTCACAGACTAAATTAATAATTAATACATAAATATTATCATTATAAAATTTAAAAATTAAAATTTAATAAAATCAATATATACATCCTCCTTACATATTAATCACAATATCCAAATTAATAATCTTTATTATTTATCTTTTTCGTATCAATCGTAAGACGAATTAATTGAGACATTGAAGATGAACGAATCATTTTTATCATCGTAATAATTCAATGACAGATAAGACTCTAATTCTACAGTACATTCCTCGTCGTCCGCATTAGTAAAATAGAGTTACAAACATAAATTATATAAATTAATAGATGAGGCAGGTTAGAAGCATTTTTTTAATGATCAGCTGTGGGGGGTCATTGTAAGCTCCCTCCTAGACGTGATGTTTCTAGGGAACTTTTTAGCTGATGCGGCGACTCTCACCCAGAGTGAGTTCAACCAGGCCTAGAAGCACTTTTTGTGAACGATTGTTGGTCCCGTCTCATCGTAATCCCCCCTGGTTACATGCTGATTCTGTGGGAAAACAACTTTAGCCAATATGGCACCGCCCATCCAGGCTGAGTTCTTCGACAAGTTCTCCGGCATGTATTCTGGGGGCTGAAGGAATAAATAAATGGTTACTGTTAGTGGAGTGTCCAGATGATGGAATATCAAAATGGAAGTGCAAAATGTTAGCAGATACCTTTATGAGAGATGGGCGGATGGACGAGGAGCACAAATTTGCTTCTTTCTGAAACCGTTCTTCAAAACCTATAAGTGGCAAATCCGTGGGTAAGATCCTCACAGCAATATATTGATCATTGAGGCTTAAATGAGGCGTTCAGGTAGGTAACAAGAACAGTTATTCCATTCCCTCTATGTTTGCGCGAGCTGATGAACCAAGTGTATAGAGTTTTTCAAATGAACTGAGCAAAGCATATAAGACTAAATGGGCCGAACAAACTGAGTCAATTAAACGAGCCAAATAGACAATATGAGCTGAAGGGGTGAGAGGGTACCAATCATCTGAGACAGATGGGCTTAACAGACCCAAGCAAACCGAGTGAGTTGGAGAGGCCATATGAATTGAGTAGCCTGGATGGGCCAAAGGACTAGGCATACCTAGTGCATCAACCGAGTTGATTAGGCAAGCAGGGGGGATGGATGAAAAGGCAGACAAGCAAAACAGACTAAGCAAATAAGGCGAGCTGGATGGGGGATCATATGAAATGAAGCAATATTTGTTAACTGAAATTATATATATATATATATAGGAGTGATCTCCGGAGCGACAAAACCTGCATGCCCATGCGCGACAAGTTTCCTGATCGATCACGTGACCGATCGAACACTCTCCGAGGACGGCAAGTGCCTCCGGCCGCCGCCCCGAACATCATACTATAACCAAGAGAGATTGGTGAACCCGTCGGGGCTTGTTGACCAACGGCGGCCTCCGGCCGCCGCCCCGAACACCATACTATAACCAAGAGGGATTGGTGAACCCGTCGGAGCTTGCTGACCAATGGCGGCCTTCGGCCGCCGCCCCGAACACCATACTATAACCAAGAGGGACATGTGAACCCGTCGGGGCTTGCTGACCAACGACGGCCTCCAGTCGACGCCCCGAACACCATACTATAACCGAGAGAGACACGTGAACCCGTCGAGCTCGTTGCACCCTCCGCCCGTCACTGCTAGTCACCGGCTCGCCGCCCTCGGAGAGTGCCTGATCGGTCAAGTGACCGATCAGGCACTTGTCTAATCGGTCACGGTGACCGATCAGGAAACTTGTCGCGCATGGGCGCGCAAGTTTTGTCGCTCAGGAGATCAAAAATATATATATAGGCGCAGACAAGACAAATTCTAGGCATTGCTTCCTTGGCGTCAATAGTTGCATTACGCCTTTCTGCAGCAGCAGCTTTAGGGAAGAGTGATAAGATAGCTACTCGTGCAGATCCAGAGTTAGAATATGCCGCCGGAGTCTGATTTGAGTGAGGCTCCTCGCTCGAGTCTTTCCAGTGAGTCAGCTTGGAATTCCTTAGCTCCTACCGAGTCAGTTCCAGTTGCTGTAGTAGTTGAAGCTATATGATCCCAAGAAAGGATCTATTATACACTGTCTTATCCTGCATTGCAAAAGACTATTTCCGTGACTTGAACTGGTAACTACTAGGTCACGTGACAACTTTACTATTGCACTAAGACACCCTTTCATTGTGAAAATTTATTCATCTTGTCCCCATTAAAACCAACACAAGAATGAAAATGATCAATTTATTTGATTTCATCAACCGGAAATCCAAGTGTGTATACATATTCTTGTTTCATTTCTTTTCAATCCCATTACCTAAAAGTACCACAGTCAATTCTTTATAAGGTGGCATGTAAGCAGAAGATGAAGCCAGATAGGTCAATCAAAGTTGATCATGAGGCAAGCAAGGCATAACAGAGAGGCCAACGACATCCATTGTAGTTGATTATGAGGCAAGCATGCCGTGATGAGGAGGCTAGTAAGGACTGGACAAGCTTACCATGGTGGCGGTAACAGTGAAAGAGTGCAAGGCTTTGTGTAAAATTAACAAATTTTGAGGTTGGCAATCAGAAAGGCTTAACTCCTACAAATCTGAAATATTTACCCAAATGGCAGTGGTAGCTGAAAGTGAGGAGAAATCACAAGTGCAATCAACTTCCTTCTTGGTAAATCTTGAGACTGGAATTTGATAGAAAATATGATGATGATTAATGAAGATTAAAAGCTCTGAAAGATAGAATCTGAAGGGAAAGGAAGATAGGGAAAAAAGGAAGCAGAAAGAGGAGGGGGAAATTTTTATTTGTGCCAAAGAAGAGAAAGAAGGGAAAAGATGGAAAAGAAAATAAAATTACAAGATTACCCAATTCATCGACCTTGTGCTCTCTTCATCACAGAGTCATGCAATCTTCCACCATCTCTTATTCGGTTTTACCAAGTGATAGTTCTTATGGATAATTGGCATGTATTGAAATCCTGTTAGTGTTCTGGCATTGTTGATTTACTATCGAGGCTTTTTTTTGTTCCTACCAGCACTTCATTGTTATGTTTCCATGCTATTGGTGTTTTATTCATATACCAGAAATAAGTTAAATAACTAATAAGAAGATTGTCATAGGAAATTGCTGAAAAAGTGAAAATTTAAAATCAAAGGCAATTGGAGGATGGAACAACAGTGAATATACTGAAAAACAAGATAGACAATCCAAATTAAGAAATAAAGGACTAAAACATTAAGCAACATATTAATCTATCAATTCTTACAGACTAGAATGAACACCCAACCTGGAGACAGCAATTGAACAGGTGAAACTACCAGAATTAGAAATCAACTAGATTTTGCAGAAATAAATGATTCTTGCAAGAATGTGAAAATGGAGACTAAAACATTAAGCAACATATTAATCTATCAATTCTTACAGAGATTAGAATGAACACCAACCTGGAGACAGCAATTGAACAGGTGAAACTACCAGAATTAGAAATCAACTAGATTTTGCAGAAATAAATGATTCTTGCAAGAATGTGAGAATGGAGATGCATTGACTCACAAGGTCTCGTTCTACTTAAGAAGGTTAAAACTATTCTGGAATAATGAGGACAGAACATCCAAATAGCAGGAATGCATACCAGTCATAGATGCTGTACCGCCACACAGCATTGTATTTTCGAGCAATTGACGAAGGTTCTCAGAAGAGACACTTGATATGCTGCGAACCAACTGCTCAACTATCCCATACTCTTCTATACCCAAGATAGATGGTTCAAATAGAGCTTCTCCAACAATATAGCCCTCTCGTCCAATAGTTATAGTCTATCATATGAAAGATGTTGAGCAACATAGTGTCTACAGCAGTGGTTAGGAAAGAGTGGAAAGGCACTAAAAAATGGACATATCATCTCTATGACTGAAAATCAACTAGCAACAAACCTGTCCATCAGGTAGGGTGTGAGTCTCTGTTGGGCATTTGTTTTCTGTTTCTTCGAAGGAAGTTTGATCTTCTGCACAACAGGCATATTGCTCTTTCAGCTTCTCAACCTCAGAAATGTCAATCTTGACTAAGGGATTAGATTTCTGAAGTTTTTGTGCTAGTAAATTAGTTAAATCAATTCCACCAATCTGAAATCTTTTTGATGCTATGTGCTGGACAGCACCTTCGCAAACTGGTGCAATGTCTGTTGAGATTGAATGGTCATATTAACAACACAGTTGACAAATATAGTTGAGAATCACAGAAACCAAGTGTAGATGCCACCACAAACATTAAAACAAAACAAAGAAATATTGAATTAACTCAGAAAGAATTCAGATTGCATTGCTCCACAAGTCCATGGCAAACACCTAAGAGGTCTCACTTTCTCAGTATGCATAATAACTAGTTCAGTTTGAGATTCAGAGGAATGATTCCAATCGTAAAAATTTATTATTATTATTATTATTATTATTATTATATATATATATATATATTCAGACATGAATTTACACTTTGCAGATGATTTAGGAGACTTTCAGAATGGTGAATTATGGAAATGAGACCAGAAATATGAGAGTACATTAGTAGAAACTAAGGATCTGAATTCTGAACGATAATGGAAATTGGGAAAAAAAACCTTTACAGTACTCGAGGAAAGGTTAGTAAAATAAGATGTATGAACAGCCACCAGACTCCTCAAAATTTATCAGCCACTATTGTGGCAGCATTGATTTGTTGCATAGTTACATCAGTTATAGTAGTAAATAGTTTAGAATGAGCAAGGGAAACAAGCTTAAGTTGTCTTTTTGCATAAGAATGGACTTGTCGATTGCAAAAAAAAACTAATCTATAAACCAATGAAAGTGTAGTTCTTGCAAGTATGTATAACAATAATCAGGCACTGGCAACTAGTTGACACCAATTGAATACCTATTTTCCCATGGCCAATATCAACAGTGCATCCAGAGATGCGTCCAACAGCATAAAGTGATAATACCACTTGTTCAGAGGCATAAAAGCCTGAAACATTGAACGTTTCAAACATTAGTTGCACTAATTGTTCTCTTATAGCCTGCAAAAGTGTACCAATATGTACATGAGCAAAAAATAAAATTAAATGAAAAACAGTTAGTTCGTTAGGTAAGTCACAGGTGTGGCCAACTTTGATTCGAAACACTGTACCAAAACTAGAGAATATTAGCTCATTTTCTCAATAAACGATTATCAAACACACATCATATGTAAACAAGAAAGAAGAAATGAAGACAACAAACAAGCATAAACATTTGCCCAATATATCAAGAAGGAAACAAGTACAAACTAAGAAAACTATAGAATGCATGATATATTCAGACAAGTGTGCTCATATGATAGAGTATTAAATTTTGTAAATATTGTATCAGTTTCCATTGCATAACACATAAGCTTAACATTAGAAGCAGAAGAACATGCAAACACATAAAAAACACTATTATAAAGTTTCTCTGTGTAGAAAACGTCAAATTTCTAAATTGCATATGACATGGTTCAAAATTTCCATCTTGAACAGATACTGGTGTGAGCTCAAAATGTACACTGAATACAATTCAATAAACTTATGTACTGCTTGAATCTATCAATTAATCAGGAATAGTTGGTGAATAATCAGGTAACATACACGGTGGTTGAATTCACAAACCTTCGGGGTGAAGAGCGGCTCGGCGAACAGAATCTGTCCTTCATCTCCAGCCTCCCAACCAAGGTCAATGTAAAGAACATGCCGAAGCAAGTCTTCCATGGCATCCCAGTCTCTGATGAACCCCCTCGCCACAGGATCCACCGTCACCTCCTCAACCATCGATACATCGCCGCCACCATCTCCATCCTCCACCACGCGCTTCATCTTGGTCGGCATTATCTACATCGTGCTCCAAAAGAAATCCAAGTATGAGGATATAGTAAACCAACAAACCCACCCGGATAAAATACCACCAAAGTCAGCTAAAATTGAATCATAGAACGTCATATGTAAAAAGAAACGGGAAAAACAAATAGAATCGTCAAATTGCTAACCAAGGCGGGATCTTGATCGGGTGAAGCGAAGCCGATCTTGAGAAGCTTCGAACCAGCATCAACTACCACCGCCTCCATGGATTTGGAGCGAGGAATCTAAAGCCCAAAGCTTGCGATTCCACAACGATTCTTGGGGCAGTAAAACCCTAGTTCGAGATGCCCTGGCTCACGCGCTGCTCGTTTACTCCCTCTCACTTCATCAGTTCAGTTTTACAATCTACCCTCGAATCTTTTAAATAATAGTATTTGCCGTTCATCCGACGTTTCTAAAATATCAATTTAGTTTTTTTTATAAATTGAATAATGATCTAAGTTACATATTCTTTATATTAATTTGATTAACTATTTACATCAAAATTTTATTTTTTTTAAAATATAGATCCATTAAAAAAATATATTTATATATTGGTTAAAGGGTAAATTACCAATAAACTCCCTAACACAAAACTCAACTTCCTCTTCGATCATTAAAAAATATATTATCACTTCCTACGTGTAAATTTTCTTTTACTTAACTCCTTTTAACTCTCTAATACATATCGATTTACCTAATTATCTTATTTTTTTATAGGTATAAAAAGTCCAATCCTATTAAATTTAACACATTTAAATTAAAATCTAATATATTTATTATTAAATTAAATACAACTCTTTTTCTATTTATCGTCAAGGAATATAATTCCTCTTAAATTCAAACTATAATCAAGTATATTTTTTTCAATTGAGCACAATTCTTTTCCCTTATGAATTAATTCAGAACTCATACTAATCGATTGACTGAATCGATTATATGATTTTAATTAAATGATAATAAATTTAAGATAAATTATACTTAATTATTAGATTTTTATCTAAAAAATAAAGATAATTAAATAAATTAGAATACATTAGAGAGTTTAAATTTAAAAAAATTATATGCAAAATGCAAAAACTAAAGAGGAATTTGAGTTTGATATTAAGAATTTTAAGACCATTTTCAATTTACTGTTCATTGTTAAATACTGCATTCAGCGTTTAGTGTAATCTTTAATCCATAAAATAATTTTTATGATTATTTCAACAATCTAGTGTTGAATCCAAGAATGAAGATATAGACATAGAAGAAGAATAAAAAAACATTAACTAATCTAATAAAAGTTAATTTAATTAATTTGAATAATCACTAGAGGAAAAACATTTTAAAAAAACTATCCAATCTAAGTAAATGACAATTTGAACTGCACAAAAAAGCTCCATACTAAAACTTAATTCTAAGAAAATTGTTTAAAGATTTTTTTAAAAAAATACTTGAAATAGGAAACAATAAACACGAATAACACATGCTTAAAAAAACAGCTGCTGAATTGCATCGATATAAGCTGAAAAAAAAGACTGATAGATGTTCCAATGCATAAATTATTAAAGACTTCAGAATTTTGTAGAACTAAATATCTGCAAATAAAAATGGAAATTGATGGAACTTCAGAATTTTGCTGCCTCTACACTCACAAAATTTCATACAAATTTGCCTCCAAACATCAAACATTTGCAATCTGCTCATTGATCCTTTGGCAGCCGCCAGACATTCTGCTTGAAGGCTTCCAAACACTCTAAAGTAGACTGAATCTTCTTCGATACTACAGTGTTAAGTTTGTTTAACTCAGCTCCCTGTACGTGAATATCTGACTTGAGCTTCGAGAGCCTCCAACTAGTTTCTTTCCTCAAAAAGGATATATGAGGTGCGGCAAAGTTCAAACTATCCTCTGCGACGCCCTTCATGACGCGAAATGTAGAAGTCTTTGCCGCATCAAAAGGAGCAGCCTTTGTAGTAGCAGCTGAAAACATTCTTCATCATACGTTTCTAGTCCATATGTCGAGTATCAATTCTTACCTTTCGTAACTTATGCAATGACTTAAACAAGTTCCAATTGGATAGAAGATTACTGCAGCAGTTATAAAACATAATGTGGAATCGGCATCTCATATATTGTTCCTGTTCTACAGTGATTGTTAAGTTACTAGGGAGCCCTTGAGAACAAATTGATATTCTATGTTAGGTTAATGTATCGATTCCAAGATCATTTACTAGTAGAGAAAATATTGTTACGAAAGGCTACCATGAACTATCGACTATTACCATTCTTACATAGCCTAACTGATAGATTACAACATTGAACATACTAGCATAAAAAGATGCACAAAATGGGTATAGGTTAGTTCTATGGGGTCAAGTGCTCAACAATTATTCGCTTCATAACCAAAAGATTGATGGATGTTTAGTACTGTAAAGATATAAAATGATGAGGGGTTTAGTTACACTTGGGAAAACAAGATAAGGATAAAGACATACCAGCATATAGGATTTGAAAAAGGTCGTTGCGGGGAAGGCCAACACCGAGACCAGCCAGAGTAACGCCCACACTGAATCCTACACCACAGCCTGCCCCGACATATCCAATGACCTCAGGACCAAAACCAGGACCCCATCCCACGCCACATCCCACACCTATGCCCATTCCCCAAAATGTGCCAATAGTGGGGTGTACAGGATTCCATCTCTTATACCTCCTGAAGAGCCCTTTAATTATCATAAGAAGCTGCAGGAAGAGTCAATTATTTGATGCTCATCTTTCAAATAAAGAAGCACCACCAAGGTGAGACATGATATTAATGCTTTTGTTAGGAGAAATCAAGTATATATGATAAGTAACGGACATGATCTATCTGAGAAAAATTAGTTATATATAATAACTGACATGCTCCAACTAAAGGCTTGATGTATGGATATGGAATTAAGTTTATAACAATCAGAACTAATTGAGTTCCACCGAATTTATACTCATGAGCAACAAATTTAACCAAATTAAGGCTAAGCTTGACTGGCTTAAATGTATTACTCTTTCCTTCCCAGTTTAGGCCCTTTTATGCCTCTTTTTTATTTATTTGGTGATGATTTCCTTTTAATAAGAAGGATGCAAAGATTAACTCATACCATGACAGTGCATATGCCATTTTATTAGGGGTGCAGATAATTCATATGGATGTTTTACACCTGTGTAAACACATAAATTGATCCAAACACAAAACCCTGAGCTCCAGAGACATCATCTTCGGCACATTGCTTCACGTCAGATTGTGCAAGGACAACTAGAAACCTGAGTATAAAATCCATAAAAAAAGCCTTTGCAGACAGTCTGTACAGGCTACCAATCGAAGGCACTGATTGACATCCAAAATGAAAACCACATAACAATGATGTTCATCAGGGATCATAGAGCAAGAAGAAAACCATGTTTCATGTGGTAAAATTTCTCCCATATTATAAGATTAAAGGGGAAGCTTCATCATCACTCTTTCCGTCATAAAACATATCAATAGAAACTGGAGCAATACAAAAAAATATTCCACCCTAAGCAATTAGCTACAGTTTTCCTTCTTCAAAATATATAAGATTCCAATGTGTACACAAACAGTAAACAAATTCCACCAGTATATCAGAGAAGTCTTCTGGAGAAGTAATCTATCTTAATATACCACTTCATAAATGATCAAAACTACAGTCTTATAGAACCAGAAAAAATCTTTCTTTTTCAAAAACAATATGCAATTTTGGCAAAGCACTTATAACATTAGAAAGCTGGTATCAATCTTACCACAGGCACCAACTTATACATATGAGATGATTACCAAACCTGAACTCAAGGGCATAAGGTTATAAATATGATATAACAATATCAATAATAAGGGATAATTTACTTAAAAATAACAATTATATACAGAATAATCTAAGTTAAGACGGAACCAGACAAATCTGTGTTAAGAAGAAAACACAAATTAGATGAGAAGGTTGTTAAAGGATAGGACATTATTCTTTCCCCATTGACCTCAAAGAATTAGGAATCGTGATATAACTATCAACTGTACATTCCCCATTTGTATTATTATTATCCTTCATCTGAAATTGTAATGGTTCTAGCAAAGCAAACAGGTAAAATGCATTGTCACAGCCTAAAAAAGTAATCTTGGAACAATTGAGATAAAACATGGATGCGGTCCACCTCATTAGCAAGGGCAAATCAAAAAGGAAATAACAAATCAGGGTGAAGAAGAGAAGCGAGAGGGATCTACTGCTCACCAGACTTAGATCGACATGGAGACCTCTATCCTTGGATCGTACCTGGGTCATGCGAGAGAGAACGCGGAGCCAAAGGGGGTGATTCGCGGAGGATCCCTCGCCGCCATTCTTATCCGGGGGCAGTGGACGCCCCGGGCAGTCGAGCTTCTTCCTTTGTTTTTTTGCTTCGGTAAAACCACCCTCGATTATCATGTATTTTCCAAATTGCCCTCCACCCTCGATTATATTATTTTTAGTAGATTTTAAAAATAAAAAATGTCAGTTTAAATATTAAGATTTTTAATATATATATATATATATATTTGATGTTTTCTAAAATTTTATTTTTTATTTATTTTTATGAATAATCAATTAAAATTATTGTAATTCATTATTTTGTCTTTATGCAATTTACCTCAAATTTTGTAGAGCACATTTTACCAGTGATTCTTTCATTTTTATTTTATTTGGTGTATAAGTTATGAATAAATGCACGTAATTTATTTTAATTAATTAGCATTGGTCCTTAATCTTGCATTAAAGTTCTTTGAACTCAAATATTTGATGTATTGGCAAGTCAATGCCCTCGTTGCCAAGGCGATCAAACAAACAAATGAGTTAAATATTAAATATTTGATAATTCATAGATCTTAATTACTAATACAAAATTTTCAATTATTCAAAATATAATCATTGCCCTACTTTAGTAATTGCGTCATGTACTTCTATAATCTTTTGTAAAAATTGCTATATATTATAGATAGTCTAATCTGATTATTATTTCTAGATTAATAATTTTTAGTAAGTATCGTTAGAAAATATTTATAATTACATTTTAAAAAAAATATCCTTAATAAGATATCTAAAATAATATTTATTTTTTCTAGAGAGCTTGCAGAGCAATGGTTGACAATATCTTCTAATTAGTTAAGAAGGGGAGTAGAAAAGGTATACAATCAAAGGTATATACATAATCATTTTAGGGGAGTTAGTATTAGGAAGCCATGAGTAAAAATAGCGTGGAAGAACTATCTATAGTTTAGTCATACGTTTACACTAAGGATGTCTGCACACAAAAGGCTGCCTATTAGAGATAGGTAGAAATAACTTGAGGATAGGAGATCCACCTTTTGCAACTTGGAAGAAGCGAAGACACATGATCCGGTCGAGTAGGTTTGCTGATCTGATCGGAAGCCTGATCGGGTCAAGACTCGGTCGGGCAAAGATAGTCGGGCGCGCTGGATGTCAATTTAGCCTGCGGGATCAGAGTTCAAGGTTACTCAAGCTGGGTCCGGTTGGCGGTAGCCGGGGGCGTCCAACCCCGATCGGACGCCCCCGGCTGGGAGGATCTAGTCGGGCGAAAGTACAAGCACGTGTCTGACTCCCTTGAAAAAGGAGGTACCAAATATGTAGCGGAACTCTGGTCGGGCTCGCCCGGTCGAGAACGCCCGACCAGACGACTTAATCGGCTTGTCAACGGAATTATTCGCCCCGCTCTAGGAAGCGACTCGCATAGGCCGGCTCTCTGGTCGAGCATACCCAGCTGGTCAGTCGAGTTAGTAGATCACAGATGACTTGCCCACCCATGAATCATTGATGGTCGAAAGACCTAGCTCATCCGGGTGACCGCCCTCACTCAGTCGGTCATATCCTGACGGACTCACAACCATCTAAGCGGGTGGCCCCGAGTGACCGAGTGACTATTCCCGGTCGACCGGCCAATCCGTATAGAATCGTCATCGCGCCTAGTAAGATTAGCTGGGATGACCCCACTGTCCCAATGGGTTAATCAAGATCATGCCTTTAAGATCCTCCAAATCTTCTCAATATAAGGAAAAGACACCTGCCATAATCATATCCTGACAGAGCTGCAAACATTAATTAGGATCAGAGGTGACATCTTGAACAGACTGTCAGGCGGCTGTACAGACCCTCGGGAAAACCAAGGCTGCCAAAGGATCAGGGTGTCAGCTGGTCAGTTTTTAATGAGACAAGATAGCCTTGACAGGACAGGGGGCTTCCTCCTCCCCTATATCAAGCCCCTTGGGTGCTTTAGAGGGGGGATTCCTGTTGCTGGAATTTTCTGGTCCATCTTTTGTGTTCCCGTTTTGGTCTGACTCTGACCTAACTTTGCCCTGCTAGCCTTTGAGCCTGACCCTGACTCACACGCTGCCATTACTCGAGTCATCTCGGTCCGACCCAGTCATCTGAGCGAGAGCCCTCTCCGCTTGTCGACAGGATCAAATTTGGCCCCATCTGTGAGAAACTCCGCCTGATCGAAAGACGAAGATGGGCGACTCCAACAAGGTGACAATTACACTCTCAGAAGAAGACTTCGAATTGCTGGTGGCTGCTAAAGCTCAAAAGTTAGCAGCCGAACAGAAGACTACTGGCCGCCCCACTCAGGAAGGTCCCTCTGAGGCGGCTGCTTGCGCAGGCACAGAAGGCGAAGTTCGCCCGGGTGGTAGTCCCTATTTCCCCCCAGCGTTCTTCGGCCCAACGGAGTTTGTCGGACAGTCTGACCCATTGGAAGTCTCCTCTAGCCGAGCAAGACTCAACAAAGGGAAGGCCCCGGCTGAGCGCATCGGATTCCCCTTCTCTAGCCAGGTTCTGCATTCTCGAACTTCATCAAATGTTCTTCTGGGTCTGTGACTGAGAAGGGGAAATAGGGTCTCCTCTAGCTGGGCACGGAGTCTTGGTCCGGGGGACTGAGCACTAGTCAGAGAGGGCTAGGGAGCTCGTTCTCTTGACTTAGGGTTGAATTGGAAGTCTCTGGATCGGTCTGGTGACCGATCAGGGAGATTGGCACGAACTCCTGTTGTGGATTGGTCTGGTGACCGATCCAGAGGAGGCTAATCGGTCTGGTGATCGATCAGGGAGAGAACAGAAAGTTTGCAGAAACTTAGGTTGGCTTCTGTTCGGCTCCTGATCGGTCTGGTGACCGATCAGGGAGAGCTCCTGATCGTTCTGGTGAACGATCTGAGGGATTTCAGAAATCGTGAGCTCCTCACTATGACCGATCAGGATGGACCCTGATCGGTCAGAGAGTGGCCTGATCGGTTACCAGACCGATCAGGGCACACCCTGATCGGTCTGGTGACTGATCAGGGCTTGTGGCAGAAAGAAGCTGGAGGAAACCCAGCTAGTGCTGGATCGGTCTGGTGACCGATCACTAGTAGTCACGATCTCAGATTTCTCACCGTGGACCGATCAGGTTGGAGCCTGATCGGTTAGGGCTAACCCTAATCGGTCTGGTGACCGATCAGGGTCCTCTCTGATCGGTCTGGTGACCGATCAGAAGCTGAACTTTAATTCGAAATCGCTGTCAGACTTCTGATCGCGTCTGCGTTTTCTCTGCAACCTGCTGATAATATGTGATATTGTTTGATATGCATTTGCTAAGCTTCTGTTGGAGTGTGCAGGCTTTACAGGGATGATTCAAACAATGGAGGATAGTCAAATGGGACTTTCCATTGAGCAGGTTTGGATGTATTCTCTTTTCAGCTTTCAACGACTTTTGAGGAGCGGTTGGCGACTGACGGAGGCTCAGCTGAAGAGGTCTTCAGTGGACTGAGTGTTCAGGGAGGTTGTTCAGGCTGTGCTCAGAGGATGTTGACGAGGCTTGGCGACGAGGAGAAGAGGCTTAAGACAAAGCTGGAAGCAGAGGAACGACAAGCAATGAACAGACAGAAAACTTGAGGAGTTTGGCTGGGCTGTGTTGTGTGCTCTTTGTGGCTTTGTGCTTGAGTGTTCTTGCTGTATTTTTGTGAGCGATCCTTCTCATTGTTGAGTGCACTTAATCTCATATCATCTTGAGGCAATTGTGGAGAGGTTTCTCCACCGAGAAGGAGGCGCTGTTATATCCGGGGTCACTCGGGCTTAATCTGCCGACGATCAAGGGATCACCCATCTCACGGGCACGCCAAGGAGTAGGGGCAAGTTATCCCCGAACCTTGTACATCGCCGTGTTAACGATTTGGTTTGCTTTTCATTTCTGCATATTTCTGTTTGTGTTGTTTGTTTCCGTTGCCGCTAACTCTAAGTGCAGAAGTTTCAAAGAGAGCAAGTGATTTGTGTCTGGCTACATTCACCCCCCCTCTATAGCCATCCGTAAAGGAGGGGTTCATCCCTTCGAAAGATGCTGAAGGAAAGGAGCTTGACTCCTCAAGATGGTCCATTGAGCAAACGCGCAAAGGAGAAGCCGATGCGAAGGCGGTGGTTACCTTGCAATGTGGAATGACCAAGGACCAACTAATCAAAGTTGGTCCCTTCACAAGCGCAAAGAATCTATGGAACAAGCTTATCGAACTCCATGAGGGCACCCGAGACTCGAGAATAGCCAAGAGGGACTTGCTTCTTAATCAACTACAAAATCTCTCCATGAAGGAGAGTGAAACAGTAAGTGACCTTCATAGTAGATTCAAAGAAGTTCTCAACGGTCTCCACTCCATTGACGAAAAGGTCGAGAACCGCGATCTTGTGAGGTACGTTTTAAAAGCTTTTCCAAGGAACACCTTGTGGTCATCCATGGTGGATGCCTACAAGGTTTCCAAGGATCTTTCCTTAGTTAAAATAGAAGATTTATTTTGTGAGATGGAATTACATGAGATCGCTAACAAAAGTCCAAAGGAGAAAGGTGTAGTTTTTGTGGCAGGTGACAAAAGAAAGCAGAGGAAGGAGAAGAAGGAAAGGGAGGAGGAGAAGAACACATGTCACATGACTTTCATGACCTTTGAAGAGTCAAACAAGGAAAGTGATGACGAATAGAGTGACTCCTCAACCGCGGCTTCATCATCTTCGGATGATGAAGGGGTAATTTCTTCCGAACTAGATAAATGATATAGAACAATAGCTTGCTTGACAAACATGCTTAAAAAATCTAAGAATAATGTGAAGGTCTTAAAATTATAAATAGAACAATTGAAAACACCTAAAGACCATGATATTGATGACTTGCATGTTAAGATTCTTGAGGATGAAAATAAGAACTTGAAGAGCGAAGTTGAAAACCTCAAAAATATTCTTGAGAAATTTTCAACAAGCTCCAAAACCCTAGATATGGTTCTTAACTCCCAAAGGGCAGTTTACAACAAGGTTGGCTTGGGTTACCAACCTAAAGAACCTAGTATCATGTCATTAATGTCTAGAACACATTTTGGATCATCAAACAATTCTAAGGTTCAAAAAGGCAAAAAGAAAATGACTAAGGCATGGGTGCCTAAGTCCTTCATTGTTGACGAATTATGTCCCAAAATTTGGGTACCTAAAACCTCTATCTTTAGAATTGTTTAGCATTGATTGAGGGGGAGCATCTATCAACATGGTTGGTTGATATTTGGTGCTCCAAACATATAGCCATTCCTAGTTAGGAATGTGCTTACTGTTGGGACCGGGTGCATGCCGACGCGGACACGTATTGTAATTGTTACATAATTACATGCAGCGGAAACAAAAGCATGAATAATTTCCTAAATTATTCTAACACATATCCTAAGCATGTAATGTGTTCACATAATCGTAATATAAAATTTTTGCAGAAAAGGAAATTACTCTACGAATTACCTTCCGTAACTTGGAAGAAGGGACGAGATCCAACCGTTAGCGTCCCTTGAAAGCTCCGCCTCTATTCGTATCCACGCCGAGTATCGTCGGGATGACTTCGCTAAGCCACGGGTTTCGTGTTCACGAGAACTACTAGATTCTCCGTGAACACTGTTGGGAACGAGATGGCTAGAGAGGGGGGGGGGTGAATATAGCCAATCACTTCTTCTTTGAAGAATTATCAAGTTTCTGCACTTGAAGTTGTTAAAAGCACAGCGGAAGTATGGGAAAACAAAACTTGCAGAAACTAAAACCAAAACCTAACTAGCAAGATTAGCAAGATCGCTAACAAGGAGATTTTACAAGGTTCGGGGATAACTTGCCCCTACTCCTTGGCGTGCCCTTAAGGTGGGCGATCCCTTGATCGTCGGCAGATCAAGCCCCGGTGATCACCGGATAAATCAACAACCTCCTTCTCGGTGGAGAAACCTCTCCACAGCGTTTCAATCAAATATAAGTGTTTAAGCTCAATGAAACTACAAGAAAGATCTTACTCAAACCCTTGACAAGGACAAGAACACAGCAAGCTTCCTTGAGCTCCACCCAGTGGCGATCTCACGCAAGAACCCTTCCCCGTGTCTTCCCACTGTCGGACTCCAAGCTTCTTGTTCCTTCCTTCAAGGCTCAAGTATGATGATTGCTTCTCAATAGCTTGCTCAGAATAATTGAAGAACTCAAGAACAGCAAGCTTGATGTGGAGAACTCAAAAATAGGAACTCAAGAGCACAAGACTTGATTCAATCAATTACTGAACACTACAACTCTCGTTCCTTTTGTTTCTCCGCTAAGCAACAGATGATCTCATCTCCAGCAGCCTCCAACTGCCTCACTGCCAACGCGCCAACTACACTGAACCCTAACTGAACTTCCTGAGCTCCCTCAGCCAAGCTTCAGTCAGCAGCTTCAGTCCTGCATCCAGCCGTTGCAACCTGTGTGGAGAAAGCTCTCTTTGACTTCTCCTTGATTGTTTGAATCCTCCCCTGTCACCTGAAACTTACTCAGAGTATTAGAGCAGCAAATCAAGCAGCATATCAAATATCAGAGGAAAGTGATAGCGAATCGGTTGTGTTCAGACGCGATCAGAGCGTCTGACAATGCAATTTGAATTAAAGTGATCGGTCACCGGACCAATCAGAGAGCCTCCTGATCGGTCACCAGACCGATCAGGCTGGTTCCAGACCGATCAGGCTTCGTCCTGATCGATCCCCAACGCTCAATTAGAAATCGCGATTTCCTTGAGATTCTCCTGGACCGATCACCAGACCGATCCCAGGTCGTGGATCGTTCATCGGACCGATCCACCCTTATATTGAGCGATTTTTGAGTTTCGCAGGCTAAGCCTTCTGATCGGTCACCTGACCGATCAGGCAGCCTCCTGATCGGTCACCAGACCGATCAGAACCTGACCAGACCGATCAGGCTCCGTCCTGATCGATCATAGAGAGGAACCTGCGACACTTGATCGTTCTCCGGAATGATCTGCACAGTAAACCTGATCGGTCACCAGACCGATCAGGAGCAGTTCAGCAAGAGAACTCAACCTCACTGCTCGCTCCCTGATCGGTCACCAGACCGATCAGGAGCCAGTCAATGGGTGAAACGCATACTCCCTGATCGGTCACCATATCGATCAGGAGCAACACAGTAGGTTCCCAACCTCACTGTGTGCTCCCTGATCGGTTGCCCGACCGATCAGTCATCGCTGGATCGGTCACCAGACCGATCCACAAAGGAGCAGCGTGCCAAAATCCCTGATTGATCACCAGACCGATCCAGGGACTCAAACTCAGCCCTCCAAGCTAAGTTTCCATCCACCTTAGCCCTCCAAGCTAAGGATTTTCCATCTAACTCTCCAAGTTGGGAATTTGCACCTAACCCTCCAAGTTAGGACTTTTCACCTAGCCCTCCAAGCTAGGACTTTTCACCCAACCTTTCCGAGTTAGAACATCATCCAACCTAGCCCTCCAAGCTAGGCACCTGACCCTCCAAGCCAGGACTTTTTCACCTAATTCTCCAGGATGGGAATTTGCACCTAACCCTCCAGGTTAGGACTTTTCACCTAGCCCTCCAAGCTAGGACTTTTCACCCAACCCTTCCGAATTAGGACTTTTCCAACACCTAGCCCTCCAAGCTAGGACTTTTCCAAACACCTAGCCTCCCAGACTAGGATTTTCAACACCTAACCCTCCAGGTTAGGATTTTCCATCACCTAGCCCTCCAGACTAGGATTTCCCATACCATGCCTGATCCCCGATCAGGACTTAATCATAATCATCATAATCAACCTAAACTAAAATCGATGTCAACACCAAAACAACAATCAGGGCCAGACTGCATCAACAATCTCCCCCTTTTTGTTGTTTGACAATCCGATTTTAAGTTTAGGGATTTCAATCAATATTCCAACTTTAGAATCATAGGGGAATCCAGATCCTCCCCCTACAACATGGTCATTCTAAACTTAACCAATCCACACTCTCCCCCTTTGTCGAACACCGAAAAGGAGCTAGAGGGGTTGTTAAGTTTTAAACAAACTCCCCCTCAATCCTAGGGGTATCTCAAATCAACAAAGATGTGATAGTTTGTGGACTAATCATACGACCGCATGTGAAAAGGTATCACAAGACATGGCAAGCACATACATCATATGCGTATGAAGTATAAGATCACAGAACATGCCATAATATTCATAAGTATCAAGCAAACATGGCAGTGTACGCATGAACATGGCAATGGATCAATCATGCAGATCATAGGCATATAGACAACATGGCATCAACAATAGATATACTAATATCAGATAGGCATGTGAAACAAAGTCAAATAAGTCAAAACATAAGTCATCCAGACAAGTAGCAAAATATATGTGACACAAGATCACAACAATCAAGTCACAGGGCATACAGCCCTAAAGTATCATAGTCAAATCCGTAGATCAAGATAAGACAGCAGGCATCCAAGCTCAAGTGTCAGTGGGAGGGTCGTCATCTCGCATGAGGTCATCCATCGTGGCATCAGTAGGAGCCAAGGACCCTGGTGTAGTACTCACAGAAGGTGCACCTCCAGGAAATGTGTGGCTGCGCCACTCATCATACCATGTCTGCTGGAGTGTGCGGGTCCCTGAGACCTCGGTCTCGATCCTGGTCAGTCTGTGCTCAATAGAGCTGAATTGTGATCGGGTCTCCTCGCGGTAAGCCTCGCGCAACTGAAAATCCTGCTGGAAGGTCTGATCCAGCTTCGCGATCTGCCACCGAAGATCTGGCTCCGGCTCGTCGTCATACTCGTCGTCAGCAGGAGGAGCATCGTGTGGTGCCTGAAAATGTGGTGCTCCGCCAGGCAGCTCACCAAGTCCGCGTCCATCCTTCCACACCAAGACCCCATCATGCTCACGAATGATCATACCAGACTTTGCAAAAGCCCGTCGACCCAAACGACAATCTTGCCTAACCATGGGCATGGTCCTGCCCTTGGTGACATCAACACCAACTGACATAAGCCAATCAGTGATGAGGTGACCAAAAGGCATATAAACCGTGCGACGGCTAGGCTCACGGTAGGATAGGATAGACTGAAAAATGCTCTCCATGATGTCAAAGTCAATCCGGCAATGCATACCGTAGAGCATGAGACAGTGGTAGGGATGGATCTCGGCCAACGACTTTGAAGTAATGGGCAAAATACAATTCGTAATGATCTTGAAAAGGACATAATCAGCTGGAGCAAGGCGGAGAGCTGCAAAGGTAGGAAACACTGGACCCAACTCATCAAGCCCGGCAGGGCGAGGGTGACCAAAGAAGTGCTGATAGATAGAATCAGGGGTAGTATCTGTGAACGGGGCCAACAGAGGATCAGGGAGCTCCGGATAAAGCGAATAGAGGTTAGGTGATCGTCGACCACCCAAGTACTCAGCTAGAATCTCGTATGAGAAATCGAGGTTCATCTTCCCGACACGAGTAGTGAACTCGAATCCCCCTTGAGGACCTTGTTGGAGGTTGTTGTAGAATTCAGATACAAGGTCATAGTTTATGGTCCGTTCCAGGGAGAGAAGAAAACCCAGATTGTAGTAAGTGACAATCTCCATGACCGAGGGACAGAACTCCGTTAGGAAAGGAGCATCAATGGATCTGCAAGGTAATAATTTGAAGGTCCTTGCTTGAAAGGCCTGTTCACAGGCCGCATTGGGGAATCGAGAGCTAGAAGAAGGCTGGGGCCTTCTGGAAGGTGCAGATGACGAGGGAGTTTTCCCCCTTGAACTACCCTCCGCTACCTCCTTTCCCCTAGCAGATTTTCTAAAGAGTCGAATTGATCATACACATTAGAATTCAAATGATTTGGTAAGATGGACATGGGTTGAATCACACATACAAGAGTTGATCATCATAGATAATACCCAATCAAAAGATAGACATGAAATAAGGAGAAATTTGAAGAAAGGTGGGGTCACGACAAATATAGGGGTCACGACACAACAGCAAGAACAGAGGCAAAGACATGGTTAGCTCCAAAACAAAGTTTTATGAACTGATTTACAAGAAAATCGAAACTAACAACTTACTTAGGCGCCATTGAGAAGATTCTTGGATCAGAAGAACTCGCAAGGAGAAACTCGACGCAAGAGAAAATCGCAGACTGTTTCTGCGAGAGAGGAACGCGCACGAGACTCACACTCACGCTCACGCGAGGAAGAAAGACACGCAGGAGGGTTTTCTCGCACAAGCAAGTCGCGCAGATGAGGATTGGCGCTAGGGTTCGGCGCTGAAGAGGGGTTTTGCAAAATTAATCGGTTGGTGGATCGGTCCACCAACCAAAATTTAATGCGTTTGAACGGATCACCGTTCGATCTGATCGCGTCCAGACTGATCAGGATACAGCCTGATCGGACTGGCGTGGTCCTGATCGGTCGGATGACCGATCAGACGGGCTCCTGATCGGTCGAGTGACCGATCAGGATTCGATCAGTAGGGTCCGGAGAGAAACCTCTGAGCTCCCTGATCGGTCTGTGGACCGATCCCCACAGGGTGTCAGATCGGTCTAGAGACCGATCCAGGCTAGCTCAGTACACTTAGTCAGATTTCGGGAGAACACGGCTTGCCTCGCAGATTGGTCTGTGGACCGAACACCACAGGAAGGGGTCAGATCGGTCTAGGGACCGATCAGCCCTATGCCTGATCGGTCCGGTGACCGATCAGGGTTCCTGATACGAACTGAAATGTTCAGTTTCAGAACTTCTGAATTTTCCAAACATGATTTGATGGACTTTGTCGAACTTGTACATGATTTTATGACTAAAATTGATCCCTGAACAAGAATCAAAAGTCCTTAGAGGTTCAACAAACACTTTGACCCATCCAAATGGAGTCAAACTCATTCAACAATCAATCAAACAAATTCAACCAAATTTTGTTTCCAAATCCAAGTTTCCAATCAAGTTGCCTTGATTGGAATGTCCAAGTATGATCATGGAGCCATATACACATATGTTATGCAATGGTTTTCCCCATACTTGGTCACCACCGTGATTATTATCTCGTTAACTTAATTCCTCAAGGATGCAATGACATTTTGAGAAATTGAGTTAAACCTAACATCTCACCCCATATCTAGCAAACAAAAACGTTTTGTTAAACCTTACAGTTTGTGTGAGATGTTCCCAAAGTTACACAATTATTCCCCAACAATTTCGAAATAATCATGAAGGGTTTTGACCGCAATTTGAACATCATGAAGCGCGACACATTCCCAATTCCCGTCTTAGGAAACTAAATTCACTCTCGGGAAGTGGTTTAGTGAAAATGTCAGCTAGGTTTGACTTTGACTCTACATAAGAGAGTATGATGTTCCCCCTAGCTACATGATCCCTAATGAAGTGGTGTCTTACTTCAATATGTTTGGTCCTAGAATGATGGACCGGATTCTTGGTTAAGTTGATTGTGCTAATGTTATCACATAACACTTGCACACCCTTGTAACTCAATCCATAATCCTCTAAGGTGTGGATCATCCACAACAATTGCGATATATTCTCTCCCATGGCGATATATTCTGCCTCGGTAGTGGAAAGAGCAACACAATGTTGCTTCCGACTCGACCAACTTACTAAAGACGATCCTAAGAATTGGCAGCCCCCACTAGTGCTCTTCCGGTCCAACTTACATCCAGCGTAGTCGGAATCCGTATAGCCCATCAAATCAAAAGATTCGGTACGGGGATACCAAAGACCTACACCAATTGTACCCTTGAGATATCTCAAAATTCGCTTAACAGCAATTAGGTGAGATTCCTTGGCACAGACTTGATATCTAGCGCACATACCTACAGCAAATAGTATATCTGGTCGACTAGCTGTGAGGTATAGCAAACTACCTATCATGCTTCGATATTGAGTTAGATCAACGGGTTTACCACTCTCATCATTGTCTAATCTTGTGTTTGTAGCCATGGGAGTGGTTACCTCTTTCGAATCACTCATATTGAATTTTCGAAGCATTTCATGTGTATACTTTGATTGGTGCACATGGATACCATCGCGAGTTTGCTTGATTTCAAGTCCAAGGAAGAAAGTCAACTCTCCTACTAGACTCATTTCGAACTCACTCTCCATGTGTCCAATGAACTCATTTAAATAGCCCTTATTATTTGAGCCACAAATTATGTCATCGACATATACTTGAGCTACAAATATATTGTCACCATCTCTTCGTAGAAATAGTGTAGGGTCTATTTGACCTCTAACAAAGCCCTTCTCAATTAAGAATGTCGACAACCGCTCATACCAAGCCCGGAGTGCTTGTTTAAGGCCATAGAGTGCCTTTTTGAGCTTGAACACGTGGTTTGGAAACTCGGTACTCTCAAACCCCGGAGGTTGTTCGACATAGACCTCTTCTTTAATCAAACCATTTAGAAAGGCTGATTTGACATCCATTTGAAATAATTTGAAGCCACGATGTGCTGCAAATGCTAGCATCAATCGGATGGACTCTAATCGTGCCACAGGAGCATAAGTCTCATCATAATCTAGGCCTTCAACTTGACTGTAGCCCTTAGCTACCAAGCGTGCCTTGTTTCTAATGATTTCTCCCTTATGGTTCAATTTGTTCTTGAAGACCCATTTGGTTCCAATAATGGTGGTCTTCTTGGGTTAGGGACTAAGTCCCAAATTGACTC